>JAQJVK010000010.1:29206963-29806963 GCA_035578135.1 Flexamia atlantica
AGAACACCTCCTTATCCATCATCAAAGATGGCCGCCATTATTTAATGCGCCAATTTTAGAATTTTCATAAATTGCTTTATAGCCCCAGAAACAGTGTTCCAATCTCGATAAACATCTCACCATTTGAGAGGTATTACTTAAAATAAAATAAAATTTTTTACTGCTAATATTTCTTTTCAAAGATAATATTTCTTATATAATATTTAGAAACAAAATTTCCCATTTAATTCCAAGAGGAAGTCTAATTACTCAATAAAATGTGTTTTGAGGGCTTAAGAAGACTACAGCTAAATGTGATATTTTCTCTAAGATGAAAACTTATACTCACAGAAAATTTATCCCGATTGGTCAAAATAACGGCCTCAAAAAGATATAGGCCTACACACAAGCTATTTTACAAGTTAGGATAGTTTTTCCATTATAATGGAGGAAAAACCCATAATTAAGGTTAGACATAAAGAAAAATAACTAACGAACCATAATAGTATAATTCTTTGATTTCAACCATTCTGAAGGGCAAAAATGTGTTTTTGGTCACCCCATGTTAAGCATAGGGCAAAAGAACAGGCTCTGACTTTTTCCATAACAACAACCCATCGGTAGAAATAGATAAAAATTCTTGAAAATGCCAAATATAAACATTTTAACAATATAATATCAAGAAGTCCTATACTAGCACCCCCTGGAGAATTTGGGCAAAGTGTGGCTGGAGCTAACCACACGTATTTGCTTGAAAAACGCCGAATCCCTTCATCCCTTCGATCAAATCGCAGAAAATGAGCCAGCGATCCTCTGGCGGTAGTTCAGAGGTAAAGCGCTGGCCCTGAGTTTCAAACGTCGCTGGTTTGATCCCAGCGGTGGGCGACTCCTGTTCCATTATGAGTGGTCACCTCTGGCTGGCCCATGTGACTATTGCCGCTATGGTACCTCACAGTCTTTAGACCGCTGCACAGGCTTATTGGCCCATGGCGACGGGCAGTTAAGGCTTATTTGTAAAAAAAGTGTTCAAAAAGTCTTGAAAAAATTCAATATAAACATCAAACGATATACCATTGAAAGTTCTTAAAAACAAATATTCTTAGCGGTTTGATTAAAGAGATTTAGCACATTTGTGCAGATAGCGCCAACCACGCTTTTCGCTGAATTCAGCAAGGGGTGGTAATTGCAGGCTTAATTTTACCCCTGAAAGTAATTGAAAACGCTGTTTAAAATCATTTGCCACAAAGGGGGCTTGTAGCGAGGCTTAATTTTACCACTAAAAATCATTGAAAAACAAATTTAAATATGGTTTAGCTATTGTTTAATTTAGGATTTTTTTATGTTATGTAGCTCAAATGTTTATGTTTGACATTTCAAGAATTTTTATTCATTTCTACCGACATATAAAGTTGTTATATTACGGAAAAAGTCAGAAACTGTTCTTTTGCCCTTTGCTTATCATGGGGCAATCAAAATTTTCTTTGGGCCCTTCAGAATGGGTAAAAACATAGAGTTATACTATTATGATAGATTTTTCTCGGTTTGTTAGTTATTTTTCTTTAATTTTATTTGGGTTTAATCTTAATTATGGTTTATATACTCCATAAATAACTAAAACAATCCTAATTCAGAAAATGGCTTGTACATACCTTTTTTAGGACAGTATTTTGATAATAGTTGACCAATCAAAGTGAAATTTCTGTGCCTATAACATTCCAACGTAGAGACAGGGCCGGCTCTACCATATAGGCGAACTAGGCGACCGCCTACGGCGCCAGAGCCTGAGGGGTGCCAAAGGGGGCGCTGAATGGTCGCGTTTGTAAAAATAGCAGTGTGCAAAAAAATAAATTAATAAAATAAACATGAACACCAATGATGGACTTAAATTCTAGATTTAAATTATGATCGAGGTTATATTTCAGGAATAGCCTTACATGCTCTGGTCGTGTAGTTAGGTACTATTTAAATCACTTCAAAACTAATCGCCTGTGGTGGAAACCCCCAACCTGCCCTTTAATCGACTACTTAAACCAATAATTAGCACCCATCATTATACGTTATCTTGGCGCCCTTGTCGTTATGGAGTTTATGTTTTTAACCAAATGCCAAATATACGTGAGTCGGGCCGGTTTTTTACACCAAAATTAACAAAAGAATACGGATCAACATGGGGGAAAACTCCATATTAGCAAGGCACTTCTTGTCAAAGGAACATGTTTTTGATTTTACAACTTTGTTCATAATAATTTGTGCCTAAGTGTTTAATAGTTGAATTATACATGAAATACATTATTTTTATTATTTTCTCAAAACCATACCTTATTAAACAGTGCCTTTAAGTATCTAAACCAGCTATATAAACACATCTATTAAGCCTCATTTTATCCTAAAATTGGCCAAATGGTTTCATGTCCTTAATTGTCTATGTGCAGTCGATCTTCACTTATTATTATTAATGAAATGAAGTAAAAACATACGGCTGAAAATTAACAGCTATGACAGTACGAGGTATAGTCAAAAAGTTCCCGGAGTGAATTTTTGTAGACATATAGCGCGATCGCCAGCGGTAAATTAGTCTTGCAGTAGTTGGTACGACTCCTTGGGAGGGCATATCGGTAGTGGTAGCATAGCTGACTTGCCGTAGTGCAGCATTGGAAAGCGCTATTCGAGTACCTCCAAGTCTACGTTGTCGGATTTTTGAAAAATGGCATTTCATGAACAGCACACGAACATTGTTCTTGTTTTACTTTAAAAATCACTCAGTGACACTCTTGAGCTGTTAATTCAAGCTTATGGAGAAGAGGCGATAAAGAATTCCCCCAATATTTTCTTCATCAGCATCACCCAGTGCGCTGTTCATGAAATGCCATTATTCAAAAATTCAACAACGTCGACTTGCAGGTACACGAAAAGCGCTTTCCAATGCTGCACTACGGCAAGTCAGCTATGCCACCACTGCCGATATGCCCTCCCAAGGAGTTGTACCAACTACTGCAAGACAAATTTACCGCTGGCGATCGCGCTATATGTCTACAAAAATTCATTCTGGGAACTTTTTGACTGTACCTCATATTTTTCATCTCATTTTTATTTGGAGCGGGGCGCCGGGCAATACTCTCGCCTAGGGCGCCAAAAACTCTTGAGCCGGCCCTGCCTAGAAATCATATTACATTTTGCTTTAGCCTTTCTAAGCCCCTCAAAACACATTTTGTTGAGGAATTAGACTTCCTCATTGCCTTAAATAGGACATTTTGTTTTACAAGTATTCAGTAAAAACTATTAATTAACTCAGAAAAGAAATGTTGTACATACCTGAAAATACCTTCCAAACAAAAAATACAACTACCGGACTTACAGAACAATTTATGAATTTAACTGCGGTAAGGGGGGTGTTTTACACAAATTAAAGGTAGGATCTTCACTTCAAACAAAAATACTTCTACTGGTATCTTCTTTACACACCAAGTGGAAAAGAGTGCAAGGTTTTGGTGAAAATTAAAGCTAACCACACGAATGAGAATCTTGCCATCTCCTTTCAAGAGAACATGTGACTGCAAATAGGAATTCTAACTTCTTTTCAATCAATGTTATTGAATTTTTAGGGAATTTCCCCTAAAAATAAGGAAGAAGCTGTTTACGGTAGGTCTCATGGAAAGACCTAAGCCCAAGACCATTATATCTTTTCATTTTGAGGACCCCAGATGCCAAAAACACCATTTGTTCATTTTCATAAATATATATGTATGTGTGTGTCTTTAAGCATGATAACTCGCGTAAAAATGGTCCGATCTGAATGAAATTTGGCACAGACATGTAAAGTAGTAATTATTCGGACAAGTTCGAAAACCAACCTGATCGGACTATTGGAAAGGGGGGTAAGGGGGATAAACCCCTTAAAAAATTGGTTTTCAAGGTTTTTTACATTGAAAAATGAAATAAATTAAATTCTGGTTCAAACCATTGAATTCAGCTTAAAGAAAAAACAAAACAAATAATTTAGTATCTTGAAGTGTTGCTCTATGTCCATTGGTTACCGAGATATATTGCTAGTAGTAAACACAGTATGTCGTCCCAATGTTAACCTTATGGGAAATAAATAAAATTCTATATCTCGCTTATTTCTCAACATATCTGAATGAAACTTGGTATATGGCTTCATCTAGTTGATATCTACTGGATTATTACAAAAAAATCTAAATTTCACACTTCCATGTCAGCAAACCTGCATACTCATTTCCCATGTTATTTTTAATGGGGAAAATTGATGTATGTAATTATGTGATTAGAGAGTTATTTTTAATAGGGGAAAAATTGATGTATGCTCATTTTTGAATTTAAGTTGATTTTACTTGAGTTAAATAAGTCTGAGTGATTTATTTAAGCATTTGAAATTCGCCGAGTATGCAGGTTTACTGCAATGGGGGTATTATATTCTATACCATTACTTTAAAGTCAACAATAATATAAACCATGGACTTTAGTGATACATATAGCAAAAATACATAAAAAATAGTACATGTAATTTTAAATATTTTTCTATTGTCCATTTACATATATTCAAACAGCATTTCCTAGTACTTTAAATTAAAGTAGGGTGAAATTTCAATTACAAACAAGCTTGTAGGAAATAGGATTATTTTGCAAAAATATATAAATATTTTAATTTTATCTAAATATTTTTGCTGAATATTACGATGGATAAAAAACTCTTTTCCCCTACCTGCTATGTTTAGTGTCACTTTTTACTTCTTATAATGAATGAGTAAATAATACTTTATTTTCTAGCAGTAATAAAGTGATTAAGAATAACACTGAAATCAATCCCATAAGAATAACATTGAAATTAATAAATCAAAAATTTAATGCCTTAAAATTTCCAAGCAGACTGCAAATATGTTGAAGTTTAACAGATTGCAGGCGCTAACAGCTGATTTAGTGGCAGGAATAGTCACAGAAGAATAACATTGACAACAATGAGCTAAAGAACGTCAAAGAATCAAGCGTTTAAAAATTTTGCAACAATCAGCTGAACACTGGTGCATGAATGGTCGCATCTACCTGGATGCAGGCACTTCGGATAAAAAAAACAGAAATTGTTTATTAATTGAAGGGGTCCCCCGTAAAACATTCTAAACGACAAAAACCTAGTTTTGAGTAATCAAGGGTTGAAAGTTGAATTCTAAAATTTACGGTTTTTTCAAGGTTAGAACTTATAATCATGTATAATTTTTTCAAACCCTATTTATAACATCATAATTTTTGATTTGTACTTGCCATCAAGCATTTTAAAACATTTTACGTGTTTTTTTAGGGGTAATAACGTTCTAAATGACTGGCGCTTGGAACGTTTTCTGACGGACTGCTCTTCTACTTTGGAAGAAAACATGAGGGAGAGTAGGAATACCAACAGAAACAAAAATAAAACTGAATATAAAACAATTTTATTGATGTAGAAGTACAAAAACGTAATGTTGTTAATAAAACGTGACGTCACTTTGCTAAAAGTTATCCACATGTGGTCCTTAAAACGTTATTCTACCCACCTTTTTTGGGGGCAATTTCCAGGCCTTGGCTTCTTATTTTTTGAAATATAGGGTAATCCAACTTTTCTATATTCAATCCTGGTCTTATCCTTCCACTTTCCAATATTTTCTTCACGTCTTTTATTTTTATTTACGCGATTTTGGTCCTTGGGTGACAGCGCAACGACCGGCGGGGATTCCATCTTTCGGCGAATAGATCGTTATTACCCAGAAAGTCTGTGCAGTCTCGCGAAGCAAGCAAACTTTGACAGACGAAATCAGGGCTACCAACTCAAATATCTTCAAAACAAAATATACCACGGTGTAGCTCATGTCCTGGAGAACCTTTTTCACTGAATATCTCCGATTTTGAAATTTTGTCGCTTAGGACGTTTTACGGGGGACCCCTTCAATTACTAAGGTAATGAAATAGATGTTTATAGATTGGGTAATTATCATTGCTGGTGGGGGAAAAAAGTTTTTGTATTTTAGGAGTAAAGCACATTGTTTCCCTCGTGAAAATTGTTGCCCTCGACAAGCTTGGGTGCCAATGCATAAGCTCCCATGTTTTACTTTACTTGGTAGAACATGGGAGCTGTTGTAATCACTCGTGAGACAATGTTGTACTTTACTCACTCAACACAAATAAAAAAAAAATAAATAAAACACAAATTGATAAATATCGTAAATCAATGTTTGGAAATGAAAAATCTTATTAATTTTTTTGACTAGTAGTATGTATTTTGTAAATTTTTCACATATAATTAATGTTGTATTAGTTAATGTTTTATCAAACATTTGGGGAGGTATTTTTCAGGTTTACAATAATAATAAACTTCAAACTCTTAATCTCGGTAAACCTTTATTTTCACCCTAAATTTTAATGAAACTAGTATACTAACTTGTTTTATAATACAATCCTCACTTGAATCATTACTACCTGTAAAAAAATCATAATTGATTTTAACTTGACATCATGTCTTGTGATAAAATCTGCATGAATTAAGAACAGTGTTCTAACTTATCGATAATATGTTTGTTGTTACAGTATTACCATTAGCAGCTGTTTCATGTATTAACTGGTCTTAATTTAGAGAGTAATATGGAGTTTAAGAATCAAGGACAGTTTAATATAGTTTAGTTTGAATAATTATTTCAGTGATGAGTATTAAAGTCTAACAATGAAGTTGTCATTATGAAATATGTTTTATCATAGCTAGTTGTCAATTTTAATTAGCTTACACTTATTTACCTCATTGTAAACGAACCATACACCTCTAGGCAACGTAGACATTTGAAATGCTTTATTTGACAAGCGAATCAGATGAATAACTTGAACGCATGATTAGTAGTGATGCCTGCCTAGAAAACCTACCGTAAATTTCAGTCGGTAAAATTATTTATTATTTACAGTCGACTCTCGATAGTTCGGAACACCATAAAAGTTATAGGCATAGTGTGAGTTATAGAGGTAATTCTTGGTTAATTTCGGCCTACAGAGGTAGTTTGGGAGCTAAATTCGAGATATAAAGGTAAACCAAATTAAAATTCAAGTTACAGAGGTAATGAATAGTGACTTTGGACCGAATATGACTCATTGAAACTTTGCAACCTGTACACCGAGGATTCGACATACAGAGGTCTGTTGAGTGAACTTCGAGTTATATAGTTAACTTTGACTTACAGAGGTAAAGTTCAAGTTCAATTTGAGTAATCTACTTTATTTTGAGCTATAGTAGTAATTTTTGCGCCGCTTCGACTTACAAAGGTCAAGTATTACCATTAATTTGTTTCGAGTTACGCATGGTTTTAATTTAAACTATAAAGACAGGTTTTCCTAGGGGAATCAAAAATAATACAAGTTATCGAGGATTATGAGCTATTGAGGTTCGAGTGATCGAGATTCGACTGTATCAATCAAATGACTGAGTTCTTAACTAGTAACTAAGAACATTTTTTGGTTTCAGATGATAGCAACTGTGCAGCCCAGTGGTGGAGCCCTGAAAAATGCCATCTCTAGAATAAGCACGGAGTACCGACTGCAGTTCGCCTGGCCAAAAGGATCCAAGGAACGCACGGAGGACAAGAACACAGGCCCTCCGCGCAAGTCTCTCTCTATGGGGGCCATCAAACCCGCCGGCAGCATTATGCCTCTGAACACTGCCATTGCTGCCGTTCACAAGAAGAGAATAACTGATGCTGACCGCAAATTCGGTAAGTTTTTAAAGTAGGTACAGTAGGTCTAACATATTTGAAAAAAGTCTAAATAAAGTAAAACATCAGCTCAAGGAATATTTCTATAATAAATATGATTTCCACCTCACAACTTTTAGTTTAATGAAACTGAATTTTGTTATGTTATGAAAAATAAAAAATAAAACCAAATCAAAGTCAAATTTATTTTATAATACATTATACAATAATTGCAGAAAAATGTACCATAGAGGCCTGTGCACTGTACGAGTTCTTATCTTTAATGGTTTAAACCTAATGATATACATTAGGGTAGGCCGAAAAAAGTAAACTTTATCTATTCAAAAACATGTATGTCTTAAAAGTTGTGTAGTAGGCCTAGTATGAAAAGCATAAAATATTAGCTTGAAAAATTATATCTTTAGATTGTGCAAACAATGTAAAGTTTTCATTTTTTGTAGAAAAATTGAAATTTTGAGAATTTAAAAAAATTATATTCAATTATATTTTATCGTAAACATATATGTCCCAAAAGCACCACCAAAGAGTCACAATGCCTATCATAAAGTAATAGCCCAAGGGATAATAGCTTTAGACTGCGCAATCAGCTTAAACATTTTGTTTTAGCAAAAAATTTAAATTTACCCTTTCTTTATTCAATTGTTATCTTTAAACTAAACTAAGCTCGTAATGTTTATTTTGAACGTTATAATGATCTGGATCCTGTTAAAAGGTTGTATTACCAACTCAAAATTTTTTGAATGTGTAATTTAAGACATCTATTCATGGCTAGAATGTTATAAATAGTCTTTTTCAGCTACTTTCCTTTTCTTCGAATAAATCTGGATTCATTGTTTCACTATGATTTATTTTACGCGGTGTTGTTTCTGTAGCACCTTTTTGCTAGATCAAATAGAAATTCCCAGAACTCACCACGGAAAAGTGTGCTTGAAGTTCTTTTTCTATGTAGATTTATTTTAAATTAATCCTCTGCAAAATATTTATATGAACTTGTTTTTGGGCTGTACTGCCATCTTTTTGGGTATCTAGTGTACCTTCATGTAGTGATATTGTGTCTGTTCACAGGGGCTGAACTGGAGCCCCTGGTAGGCTGGGGTCCTGATTCTCAGGAAGATGGGTGTATGCAAGATGACGGCGGGGAGGAGAAGATCCAAGAGGAATCTCTAAGTAAAGAAGAGAAAAAGATGAGGTTAGATGTCATGTAAACTGTCATTAAATTTTACTTCCTGCAACATTAATTTAAAAAAAAGTTTTATTGTGAGCAGACGTATAGTAGAATCTTTACAGTTAGACATTTGTCAACTGATTCCATTTTCAATCGGAGAATTTCAGGTTTTATTTTAATTTCTGAATGATATATGGCTTTTTTGGGTTAGTTTTTGTTTTTAAAATATTTTTTATTATATTTTTATGGGTACCGTGTATTATATTTTTGTGGGCAGCACCACAGAGGAGAATCAAACAGAGGTATCTTCTAATGTTGCGCTCAGCTGGTGTCGAGCGCTGGTGTCGAGGACTTAAAAAAAATTAATTCACCATTATCGCCGCGAGAGAGCAGCACTGTCGCTGCCCTCTCCTAATTTAACTTAACTGTAGCTAGTAACTGGATGTAACTAGTAACTAGTAAATTAACTGTAGCTGGATTTAACTGTAACTAGCAAGCACTTGGGCGCTACAGAAGGTCCATTTAAAAGCGACCTCTGTTAGATTCTTCTCTGTGGCAGCACTCATCTAATTGGTTGAAGAGATAGTCAGCAAAAGTTCACAAACACATTTACATATAAAACACAACACAAATTTACCAGTAGTTCTAAAGTATCTTCAAACCGAGAGACCGAAAGATACTGAAGATTGTGGTCAGACCTTTCAACCACTACTGAAGGTTGTGGTCAGATCTTCCATCCATTACTGAAGATTTTGGTTTGAAGATCAGTTCGCTTACATGTACTGAGGGTTACAACGCCGCATGTTAATATGGCAGAAAAAATCTATTCAAAGAGCATAGAACCACTGGTTTATATTTGTGTTTTGTGTTTTACATGTAACTGTGATTGAACTTTTGGACAAGATCACTGACTATTCTCTTCATTCAAGAAGGTGAGTGATGGCCACAAAAATATAATTAAAAGAATTTAAAGTTAGCAAGTTATATACAAATTTTTATCAAAACTAATAATAATCTAAAACATTTTCCCAATATTTTTAAATCTTTAATGACAAGTTCTGGTATGATCTGCTTGATTGTACTATTTTTATAATTTTCTTTCATGCATGTATTTTTAAAAAAACATTTATTGTCTATGAGATTTATAGTTGTAATTTCAACCTAGAGGAATAACCCTGACTTTATTATCAAATGAAGGAGTCCCTCGTAAAACTTTCTAAGCGACAAAAATCTAGTTTCGAGTAATCAAGCGTTAAAAGTTGATTTCTAAAATTTAGGTTTTTTTCAAGGTTAGAACTTATAATTATGTATACTTTTTTAATACCCTATTTTTAAGATCATAATGTTGCCTTATATTAAATTTTTACTTGCTATTAAGCATTTTAAAATGTTTTACTTGGCTTTTTTGAGTTATAACGTTCTAAATGACTGGTGTTTGAAACGTTCTCTGACAGACTGCTCTTCTGCTTTGGAAGAAAACATTAGAAAATGTAGAAATGCCAACATAAACAAAAATAACCCTGAATATAAAACATTTTTATTGATATAAAAGTACAAAAACAAAATTTTTTACATAACATGGTACATCATTTTGCTTAAAGATATCCAAAGATGGCGCTTACAACACTATTCTACTCATCTATTTTGGCGGCAATTTTCCCGGCCTTGGCTTCTTAGTTTTTGAGATAAAGGGTAATCCAGCGTTTCTATATTCCTTCCTTGTCTTTTCTAGTATTTACTTTTTGTCTTTTATTTTTGTTTCGCAATTTTGGTCACTGGGCGACAATGCAACAAACGGAGGCAATCCATCTTTCGGTGAATATAACGTTATTCCCCAAAAAGGTCTATGCAGTCCCGCGAACCACGCTACCATTGACTGTAGCTCGTGTCCTATAGAACCATTTTCACCTAATATCTCTGATTTTGAAATGTTGCCGCTTAGAAACAGCCTGATCGGATCATCAGAAGTGGGGGTTAAGGGGAAAAAACCCTCCCAAAAATGGGTTTTTTTGATTTTTTACATAATAAATTAAAGTCAGCTAAGGTTGGTTTACACTATTGAATTCAGCTCGAAAAAGCAAATAATTTAGTGTTTTGAATCATTGCTCTCTGTCCATTAGTTACCGAGACACTGTGAGTGGCAAACACAGTACGTTGCCTCAATTTTTAACCTTATGGGAAATAAATAAAATGTATTACCTCACTCATTTATGAATATATTTTGATAAAACTTGGTATGTTCCCTCATCTAATTGAGATCTACTGGATTAAGGCCTAAAAACTTACCGTAACACTTTCTGTGGCAGCAAACCTGCATACCCATTCCCCGTGTTAACCTTATGGAAAATAAATACAATAGCATAACTTGCTTATTCCTCATCATACCGGGTGTCCCATAATAGTCCCCCCCCCCCTAACGTTTTCCTATATTTTTTCAAATATCAATTCCACACCATCCCCAAACATTATCGGGTAGTTAATACTTCATTTTGAGGGGGTACCCAATTTTGGCCGCCATCTTGGATCCGCCGTATTGGATCAAAAATAATTTTTTCAAATGTAAAAGTGGTGTTGTGACCCATTATTTCAAACTAGACTTTTTCACTGATTACAATGCCGCAATCCGTTTTTTGATATCTCAATTGGTTCTCAAGATATGACTACTTTTAATAAATTTATTTTTAACCAATTTAAACATTACAAATTTATAAAATAGGTCCATAACCACAAAATAATGCTAGATAGTGACGAATAACCACCATCAGTCATTGTTGAGCGATTTTCTTAGCTTTTACCAGATCTTGGATCTGCCATTTTGAAATAAGGTAAGTTATTTCAAATATGAAGTTGGTATTGTGACACATCATTTCGAACTAGTTTTTTAAGCTGAATTTAAAGCCGCAACCCGTTTTTAATTGTAGTGTTTAGTTTTTAAGATATTTACATTTTTCTAATAAAAATCTCAAAAAATATGAAATTCTCACAAATTACGTTTTATAGCTGAAAATGGGTTGCGGCATTAAATTCGGCGTAAAAAACTAGTTTGAAATTATGGGTCACGATACCAATTTCATATTTGAAATAACTTACCTCATTTCAAAATGGCGGATTCAAGATGGCGGCCAAAAAAATTACATTGGTGAAAGTTAAGTGTAAATCGCTCAACAATTACTGATGGTGGTTATTCGTCACTATCTAGCATTATTTTGTGGTTATGGGCCTATTTTATCAATTTGTAATGTTTAAATTAGTTAAAAATAAATTAATTAAAAGTACCCATATCTTGAGAACCAATTGAGATATCAAAAAACGGATTGCGGGATTGTAATCAGTGAAAAAATCTAGTTCGAAATAATGGGTCACTACACCACTTTTACATTTGACAAAAATATTTTGGATCCAATATGGCGGATCCAAGATGGCTGCCAAAATTGGGTACCCCTTCAAAATGAAGTATTAACTACCCAATAATGTTTGGGGGTGGTGTGCAATTGATATTTGAGAAAATGTAGGAAAAAGTTAAGGGGGGGGGACTATTATGGGACACCCAGTATATTGTTAAAACTTGTGTGTTAAATCTGGTTCCGAACTATAGGTTGATAGCCTAAACTCCCTCAAACTCACAATTCTATGGCAGCAAATTGGCATACTTACCACACGATGTTATTCTTAGGGAGAATAATTTTGCATGCTTATTTCTAGACGTGCGTTGATTTTATTTGATGCGAGGCTTTGTGTAAATTATTTATTCAAGCATTTGGAATTCCCTGAATATGCAGGTCTGCATATATTATCAGGTCCTCATAATATCAAAATATTTCATGGTCAACTATCTTTTGAAAGCTTTATTTAACTTTAAAATACTTTATATATGGTATGTGCTTACAGCCGAGCAGAGTTCAATAGTGAATACAAGAAAAAATTCCGGCCATTTTCTCAATATGAATATGTAGAAGGCAAATTCAAAGCCAAGGAAAAGCCAGAACCATTATTAGTTCAAGATGGTGATTCATGGTATAGGGAGGTGTTAGAACTTCGCAAGAAAGCTGGTGAATACAAGGTAAATATCACTAGCTTTAAATTTAATTTATTAACTTTAAATCTAAAATTTGATTTACAAAATAGAAAACATTAGTTTGAGATCCATCAATGTAGGGGGTGATTTAGGCTACTGAAACCTCCACTTGACTGCTTTATGTGTGAATTCACCTTATACTAGGCTGCCACATTACTTTTTACTACCGCATACTTGCTTTACACTCCAGATTCTACACAGCTCTGTACTTGAATATCAAAAATTTAAATCATTAGTGTTTTAATACGAACACTAATGATTTACTGATTATGAGCTTTACAGTAGATATTATTACTCATGTATAAAAAAAGTCAAACATTCCTACCTGACGAATCCAAACTCATAGGGACCTAACCTTGTTTGTTTTACAATTCTACCAGCTATCCAAAAACCGACAAATTGATAAAAAAAACTTCAAAAATTAGTACTTTTACCTTGGATCGTAATTGTAGGGTGGATTTTTTATCTTTCATCTAAACGAACAGTGTATGGAACAGAATGGTTTACGATATCTTAAACCAATATGGAAAAACTCAATGAAGAAAGCTCTCTTGAAAATTTTATTTGTGACTGGATGTTGCTTCCCTCCAGCGCTTTTTTTTCTAACTACTGTCTAGCTGTGCTAAATAGACCAATGCCAATAGGTCAATGCTGTGTGTTCCTGTCCTAAGCTCCAGAAAACTTAGAAATAGTTGTGGTTACCATATTTACCTTTCTGCACTATAAATTTGACCCTTTTAGTGGCTTAGTTCTGCCCTGTGATGTAAAAGTTTCAATTGAGTCAACATGAAAGCTAGACGTTACCTAACAACATATAATTTAAGGTCACACTAACTAACGGCAATATATATTTATAGTAGACTCCTTCTTATCCGATCCCATCGGGACCAAAGCCTGTCCGGATAACGGGTTTTCCGGTTAAACCGATGTTTCCTAAAAATTAATTATTAGACCCAAATATTAAAATTTATATACTTTATGATAATTTTTACGTTACATATATTTCCCATGGGAATTGTTGATATAGTTCCTCAGTCACTCAAAAACCAACTCATATTACTTTAAATTGAAGAGAGCATAGTATTTAGACACGTCATTACAGGTCTCAAATATTTTCCCGCAAAATATCGATGTAGTATTGTCCATTTTCTACCAATCACATCCAGTTAAACTAATGTTTTACTTAAAATTGATTGATTCAAAAGATGTTACTTCCCTCGAGAGTAATCTGGTTAAACCGATGTCCGGTTAAAAAGTGTCCAGATAAGAGGGAGTCTACTGTATTTAATAGGGAGTGCAAAGTAATAGTTTCTGTAAGATTAGTTTTATGAATAAAAGGATATCAAACATATGAGATGAGAGATACAGTGAAGCAATTAAGTGAAGGGAGTCTATTTATTCCCCTCTAGATTTGTAGTGAAGGATATCGAGGAATGCCGTCCAATCGATCAGCCAATTTTCTGAAACTTTCCAGAATCGAAGAAAGGTTTTTCAAACAACTTTTTAATCATGGAAATTTGAACTTGTTTTAGCACCGAGGCTGGGGCACTGAGTTGGTTCCCCAACACATTGCAGAGCTGTATAACAAACAGATGACGTTGTGGGAACAAGTGTCTCGACGCAGCTCTTTGTCGGCTCTCAGCTTAGCTTCGACCACGCCCAGGTGATATTCCAAACTGTACTCGAATTTTTTTTCCTTACACATATGTTACTTATAATATGATTTCCCCACTTTTTTGTCTTATTGGAGTTAAAATATTGTTCAGATTTAAAATTTGTTCTAATTAGTCTCTAAAATCCATTAGTTATAAAATATTCAAGAACATAGTAATTCAACTTCACGTTCTGTGGTTCGGTGGTTGCAAATCTAATCATTTAAGTCGCTCCAATCAAGCAGGGAACATAGCTACCCATAAAATATAATATATATGAAGAATGTTGTATTTTCTTGAAAATGTTTCCTGTAAATCTTCTCCTAAAATCGTATGAAGGCCCACCCAGAGACAGCTCAAGTTTCAATGTAACTATTGGTAAAAGTTAAATGACAAAAAATTCTTGTTACGGTAAAAATGCTATAGCGAAATAAAGTGGGAAGTAAAATGAATGGTCTCCTCTAGTATCACTACAACAGTGAAAGCAAAACTAACATTAATTATTGATCTATTACATAGTGCAACTTTATGTGTTTATTTGTTTTAGATCGATAAGTAAAGAGGAAAAAGAAAAGGAGAACAATAAAAAAAGTTCTCCTACAAAGCCTCCATGGTCATCGCGCCAGAGCCCCAGTCGTCACGTCAGCCCGCAGAAAAAGGTCTTTTAATTTGTTTTCCAAAAAGTGTGGGGTGTACTCGAATTTTTTTAAACCTAATCAACCACAGAAATGCCGCAAGGCAAAACTCTTTCAAATATTTTTGGATTACTACCCTTTTATCTTTAACAGCCAGTTTTGCCAACAAGACAACGATGTTATTAATTCAGTAAAATTTCTCTCCATACAAATTACTCATGAAAATAATAAGAAGTAAAAGCATAGTTAAAAGAACCTTGCATTCCACTTACTTACCGTACCTACAAATTTACAAATGTTGAATAGTTTTAATTATTTTAACCTATTTTACAAGAATGCGTTGGAAGCATCAGTTGACTGCAAATTTTATTTTTCGATCGCCACCAAACATTATTCAATGATGATGCTATCAATCACTCAATCACTCAATTCATGATAATGCTACCCCAATCACCGGCGGTTGCGCCCCTCATGCCTCACCGCCCCTGGGCACGTGCCTCGTGTGCCTGGTGGGAAATCCCTCCTTTCCTCCTCTGCTGTTTGTATTCAACTCCAGAAGTGATCAGTTCACAATTATAATAGCTTCCCAATAACTAAGAACTTCCCATATTAGGAATAACATAAGAACCCATATTGGGGAACTTCCCATGTTGGGTATCCAAGAACTTCCTATATTTTGGAATGAAGAATTTCCACATTAAACTTGGTACTTCATTACAGGAGGGTTTGGCTTCGGTTATTACGTCTTAGTTTGATTTCAAGCATGATCAAAATCTAGTTCTAAAACAGCTATACAGTATATTCAGCAATAATTGTTATAAAACATGTCTTCAGGTTGAAAAATCAGACGATAATAGAAAGGAAAATCTGAGATCCAGGAAAGAAGCCGGAATCCGCCATCATTTGGAGAGGACCACTGGGGCAGGTAACTATTCAAATTTTAAAGTTTATTTGATTTGTATAAGGGCATATAGCAAGTTCTATATGTTAGTGTGACTTCTATGTAAAAGTTTGTGCATTCTTATGTTTAAAATTTTTGAGCTAATTAGTAACACATTGATAGCAATCAATAATAATTGGTTTCATTATACCAGATTGGTTGGGCATAACCCTAAATATTTTAAATAGGTCATTAATTGGCACTCATAGCTAAATATTTGTCAATATTGTACAGTCTTGCATTCTTCAATATAGTAAAATTATTTTATGTACCTAAGTAACTGATTGAATTATTTCATTAGATTAGATACTAGCAGTGTTGGGGAAGCTATTTTTAAAATGTAGCTCGCTACAGCTACAGCTAAAAGTTGTAAAAAGTAGCTTTGCTACAGCTACTGCTAGAGGTTTTCAAAAGTAGCTAGCTACAACTACAAAAATTCTGCTACAGCTACAGCAACTTTTTTAGCTACTTTCACAAAATAATTCCCACTTTCCCTGTCTTTTACAGTGGCGTAGGGATGTGCCATATTAGATATTTTGTGATATTAGTTACTTCCATATTAATTACAAAGAAATATTAGGTTTTCAGTTTACAGTTTTTAGAAGCTTTGGCTAAAAATTGAGCCTTAAACTGATAAAAGTCTGTTAAAAATATATTTATGTGGATTAAAAAAATATTAAAATCAAAAATCACCGATTTGATAAATTTTACAAAATTATTTTTTACTATATTTTGATTAGGATTTTTGCGGACATTTGCCATCACTGATTAGTAAAAAACCAGTTTCACGACGTTTCGGGATCTGGAATCTGATCCCGTCTTCAGGTGGAAGAAACCTAGAACATAACAAGATTAGTAACACATAGCCTGGAAAACCTAGACAAAAACACAGCTAAAACAGAGAACTGTAAAAGCAGTCACTTTTCAGCTTAGTGTTTTCGTGACTGCTTTTACAGTTCTCTGTTTTAGCTGTGTTTTTGTCAAGGTTTTCCAGGTTATGTGTTACTAATCTTGTTATGTTCTAGGTTTCTTCCACCTGAAGACGGGATCAGATTCCAGATCCCGAAACGTTGTGAAACTTGTTTTTTACTAATCAGTGATGGCAAATGTTCGCAAAAATCCTAATCAAAATATAAAATCACCATCACCAACAATGAATTCCAAACAAAGTATTAGTGACTGCTGTTACAGTTATTATTTAAAAATAAATAAATTTATGTATAACGATTACTACTGTTTTTAAAACAATCACAATGATACTGTAAGGGACCTATTTCAAAATTACTTATAACAATTATTTTTATTTTGTAACAAATAATATTTGTATAATATTTAATATTCATAATACACAACATGCAGAATGTGATGACTTATGCCCGGTGACCAGGTATCCAGGCCAATACGAAATTTTATACGCACTGATAGGTTAGCATAAATTGTATCGTTTTGACAAAGCCTCATGTTTTAAATAGTTGGCCGAATGTTTGGGTAAGCCAGTTTTGCCCTTGGACGACGATAGTGAACTCCCACAATCAAATGTTGGTGTTTGGTCAAAGCCAACTGGAACAACTGTTTGGATTACTGGAACAAAAAAATCATTTACAGTCACCAAGTATAACAAAGCACAGAACGATTCACTCAGAATCTTTGTTGTATGATTTGACATGTTAAAATACCGGTTCGTGAAAAATATAAATGTTTGTATTGCGAAAGTAGCGGAAATGTAGCGTCAAATTCCGTTACTCGCTACTCAATATACAGTAGACGCCCTCTAGTTCGGCCACCTCGGGACCGGACCACCGGCCGGACTACAAAATGGCCGGACTATCCGGATGTACTATCAAAATGTAAATAGCCCTATTAAATCATTACCTATGCTTAAAAATCAACAAAACACGCTATTTAAACATGATTACAGTGTTTAATTTCCAAAGAAAATATTTTGACGTCTATGTTAAACTGTTATATTGCATCACTTGTAGTTAGTTAGGTACGTTTTTTACCGACACCGTACTGAGGATATAAAGTGAACAGAAAAGCTCATAACGGACTGTAAAAACACACTAGAAATTTATTTGGTCAAATGAATGTACACATATTACTTGAATCATAACTTATACAAATTAAAAGAAATACATAATTTCCTTTTGTTATGCTTTAAATTGTTTTTGTTCCATCATCACAAACGTGTGTTCATGTTTTTCACCCATTAAACAAATTTTTCTCAAAGTAAATTCGTACACTTACAACCTAAAATTACTCGCAACGTTCACTCCCGAAACAGTCCTAATACTAAACAGCAAAAAACGCACACACGAAATCCCAGGTCAAATCTTACTGCACAGTCCTTTGAGTTAAAGGATAGCAAAATATTTTGTTAGTTGAGGTAAAGTGAGTCCATCAATTACAAGCTTGCCCGTAAACTAAACTGACGTAAATAGTTTACTTCTACACCTGGAAACTAAACGTTAAGGATAAATCCTGTTGAAGGTCATTTCGCCGCGGTAACGAAGTGGCGATATGACAGATATGAGTCACCCTCCTATAGGACCGGCCGGACCATCCGGCGGCCGATCCAACCGAAGCCGAACTAGAGGGCGTCTACTGTAGTAGCTTGCTACAGCTACAAGCTACATTCTTTAAAAAGTAGCGGCGCTACGGTCTTCGCTACTAAAAAAGTAGCTCGCTACTGTAGCGCCGCTACTTGTACTGCGCTACTCCCCAACACTGGATACTAGTACCTGGTGGACCAAGCTTTGCTCAGTATTTTTTCATAATTAGCAGTTCATCCAATTACTATAAAATATTTCAGTGTCATAAAATTGATAAAAACCTTTTTATTACTCTATGCAATTTTTATCCCACACCCTGTATTTTTCCTAGATGGCTGTAGTTTGCAAACAGCTGTTATGATCACTTTATTTGTTTACACTTTCCTTGTTTATTTTTTTACTGTCGTGGCAACTCATAAGACTGATGTTAAAAATTTTACAATGTTAAATTCATTTCATTGCTTTATTAGATTTTCTCTGGTTAAGTAGTCTGCATAGAACACGTTTTTGTGTCAGAAATTAGTTATATCTAGGCATTGAAGGAAATCCTCGAAGCCGTTTTTGAGATAATTGTGCAAGTAAGCAAGCAAGTACGCACGCACACAAGATAACATTGCCCATATAAGAGTATAGGATTGTAAATTTAATTTTATTACAAAAAATTGTGAAATTACCTATGGTATCAAGTAATTGAAATTTATTGTAGCTAACTCTACGGCTGTTTCAATGCACCGGGCATCATCATTGGGCACAAAAAGCATTAAAAAATCACTCATGTAGATAATCATGATGGTTCAAAACACGCACATGAACACGTAACATGAACACTGGTAGGTAGTTAACTAGTGCACAGTAGTTAGTGCGAGCCATTGTCTGGAGCAATTCTTTGTGCAGGACAGTCTGTGTGTACTTAGCCGGGTGTTTTTTGTTATTTTAACGTTATGTGTTGGTGTACATGTTTTAAACCATCACGATGACCTACATGAGTGATTTTTGGAAGTTTTTGTGCCCGATGATGATGCACAGTGCTTCGAAATGGCTGTAGCAATCGCTACAATTAATTTGGATTGCTTGACAGAACACATATAATTTAAATCATTTTTTTATAAATCAGTAATCCTGAGGCTACTACCATATCATTAATTTTTATCATTGTGATTCAATACAAAAAAATTGAAATTAATTAAATGTAATGATAATTCGGGAAAACCTCTTTTCATCAATTACCACAATCCTCCCAAATCTTCCAAAGAATACTGTTTGCTTCATCATACTACATTGTTTGATCAAATATGGCACATTATCCAAAGTATTTTATTTTCAGAGGTGGATTCGGGTTGGCTTAGACTTTTTTGACTAAACTCTTTCATTATCAATACATACGTTTTTTTCAGATGTGTTTTTTTGCTTTACTTAGAGAACATATTCTAATGGGTATCTTGAGTCTACTAGAGGGCAAGTTTTTCTTCTGTTTTCCTTTTTACACTGCTTTTTTATTTTCATTTCCTTTATTTTTCCTCTCATTATTAATTCCCAATTTTACATTCAAATCATAATGTTTGGTCTGGTCATCTACACTTACTGTCGCCCAGGGTAGAATCAGCATTCGGTGCCCCTCCCCCCCCCCCCCCCCACAAGGCACCAAACACTGTATTCTATCAAATTTCTAATGCGTCTTGAAACGTATCGATAGCAGGTAACGGTAGGAATAACTTTGCAAAAAATGTGAGTGGACGTGAAATTTGAATACATGTATTTACTTATTGCAGGAATAACTTTGAAATATGCAAAGAGCCATTTAATTTGAGCGTGCATATTTACCGTTAGCAGGTATTTGGCGCAGCAGCAGCGGAAGTAGGTTTGCTTAAGACGATCGTGCATCTTTATTAATCGCGGAAAAACGTCCAAATTACCTAACGATGATTTAACAATGTGAATATAACATTTGCAAAATAAACAAATGGTCATGAAATGTAATCGTGCATATTTGCCGATCGCGGAGAAACAGCAGGATTTAACTAAACATGCGGAAGCTTAATCCGACATATTTGGCTCCAAAAAGGAGCCGGTCTTATCTATTTCGGATGATCGGAACTCCACTGTAATTAACATAGTCTTCTAAAATTTGACCAATTTCACATGAATCTTGATACTTGCTATCTTTTCAATAGTGCCTGAATTGTGGATAACAAGATCGAGTTAACATATTTATGAAGCATAATGTTATAGCAAGTTTTTTTCTCCGTTGAAATAGGACACAGATTCCTACCACATGGCGCGCTTTGTTAAGGTATTCCGTGACCAAAATTGAGCAGTTGATTAAAAAGATTCCGAAACCCTTTTGTCGTCCTTTTGTAAGTGGTTTTAAACAACTTCTGATGGTATCCTTCATCCGTTTGACTGATGAACACAGGATGATCACTTTCCTAAGAACTACTAATAAATCAGTAATACTTTTGTATTACTGATTTACTCATACACCATACACCATCCCCCATGAGTAGTACTTTTGTATTACTCATTTACTCATACACCATTCCCTTTAAATACACTCATCTTCTATAAGAGAGAACCTCATTTTAGGGGTAAAACACAAGACTGAGTGTATTGCTCCTGCACTCAGGGGTAATACCCATATGAAAAAATTCCACCACTGGACCAGTACTGGGATTCTTCCAAAAATTGGCAGGCAGTACTAGGCCAGTACTGGGCTAGAAATTCTCAGAGAATGCCGCTAAAATATGTAAAAAGCATTGTTAATAAAAACCCCAAATAAATACTGACTTAATTAATTGAGCTACATGATTTTTGAAAAAAGTTTCAATAGAAAAATTTTTGCTTGACATGGGATTTGAACTCTGAGCCTCATAAACAATGTCTTAGCACCTCAGACCACTCAGTCACTCTATTAGTTAATAATTGATGGTGATGTAAGGAATTTGGCCTCTGCTTTGGTAGCTAGTCATACATATTTATGTATACACAAATATTATATGTGTATTTTTATAAATAGTAATCAAATATGCAAATAATTCAATTCATTATTTAATTTGCTGCTCCAATTTCTTAAAAGTGATAGTTTAATTTTTTAGTTTTGATTGTCACAAAATAACAAAAAAATAAGAAAACTTTTGATACATCTTACATCTTACATCCCATAGCATCTGTGGTTGCCTTCTCCATGATGGGATCAGGGAAATTGGAATTGTCAGGGTACCTAACAAAGTAGGTCACAAGCAAAGAATATGAGGATTATAACTAAGATAAAAGAAAAGAACCCAACTGGAAATCTGGGCTATTGTTTTTTATGAATGAATCAACATCGTAGAAACATTGTAAGACCAGGTCAAGTTTGAGCCGGTTTTTAAAACAGAAATTTTATCGATGTTTATTAGTTCTTTGGGGAGAAATTACATTAATTTAAGCCCCGCATAGATTGGTTTCTGTTCAAAAAGTGACAATCTATGATATTCCGCAAAGATGTCTTTTTTCCTTGTTTGATATGGATGATTTTTTTGGGGAGGTTGAATGTTTTGTGTTTTAATGTAAATTAAAAGTTCAAAAATATAAAGAGATGGAACTCTAAATATTCCAAATAGTTATCTCCACACTTATCTTACTGCATAAATCAAGATTTATCATGGTGCCACAGAGCTCTCGATTATCAATTGTTTATCAGTTAATCTTGCAATTTTATTATGTGTGAAAACTGGAGTAGGCCTACTGTATTTATATTTTTACAAGCACTGATCTACTGAAATGTTCCCACTCACAACAAATCAATGATGTTAGGCACTGATAATTATTCGTATCCTGCCGATTATGGTGTTATATATTTTTTTTTAATGGAATAGCATTAGTATGAAAAAAAAATTCTGGCCCAGTACTACACTAATTATTTTCTTGATACCTATAAATATGTTTACAAGCATTAATGTATTCACTAATACTATAGTCTTACTGCATTATTCTGATGAGTAATAGTGCCATCAATGGCTCCCAATTATGTATTTTTTATCTTAACTTTCCATTACCTATTTGTGAAAGATGGAGTTCAAATCCATCCTTCAACTAAATTATGTAATATGTATAACTTTTATATTAATTTTCTTTAAATTTTAATTTTATAAATATACTTAAAAACTCATTTTATTGTTGATTTTACTTAATCCTTTCATTAAAATTTGGCCAAATTACATTCTTGAGTGGGTGCTACTCTGTTTGACCATCAAAGTGACACTAAATTTGCTAATCTAAGAAATTTAATTGTAACAATAAGGGTTTTTATTTTTGCCTGGACCAGAGGATATTTCAAAGCACTGGCCAGTTATGGCCCAGTAAAGGCCGTTTCTGGCCCAGTACTGGCACGGTACTGGCCCAGTACTGGGCTAGAAAAGTTTTCCATATGGGTACACTGAGTGTAATACCTCACGGATCTTTAGTCGCGGATGTTGGCATCTATATAGTGTAGGAAAATAGCCTCGCAATCATCCCTTGGCGTCTGACGCTACAGTCGCTCCTTGCAAAAAATCCTTTAAACTAGACAAAAATATGTTCAGTAAGGTTACGGTAACTAATAAATTGGTTTATTATTATGATTTGTTAAATCAAAAAAATCCCAGCAAATATATCATATGTGTTGTAATCATTAAAAATTGACTTTCAATTAAAGTTTGTCACTTTTTTGGCGCCCCCTACTGGCTTTCATCTGAGACAGGTGCCCCCACTCTTCCGCTCTTCTGGGGCAGGTGCCCCTTTGATCCGTCACTGGGGCTGGTAGATAAAAATAAACACGTACTCACACTAAAAGTATATTTCATTACTAGGGTAGAAAGTGGTTGTTTCCAGGCCATAATCGAGTTTACCAAGGTTAATTGGAATTTTATCAAGGCATGGAGTAACACTTTCGACCCAAGTTATGAATGATATTTTTCATTTCACTTTAATTACCTACTTAATAATAATAAATGAAATAGTATAATTTTTCTAAATAACCTTTAGTTGCTCATTGATTTCTACAGCACAGTGACGTCAGTGACATTGTTTACACAGGTGATTAAGTTATTGAAAAAAACAGATTTCACTTTTCACATATCTAACCTTCACCAGCAGAATTTGCAAGAACCAATCAAGAATCAAGAAGCTTTATTCATATTAGTAGGAGGAATTGGCCGATCTTGGCACAGTAGGGTTGTAGTGTCGGTTTACGTTATGGGGTCAGTGACCTCCCCCCGAAACCTAACTTACCCTAACTTCCATATCCAAGTTAGCTATTTAATATGTAAATTAGTTAATCAATATGCAAATGAGGTAGTTAATATATAAATAAGGTATTTCATATGCAAATGATGTATTTAATATGCAAATTAGCTTTTTGATATGCAAATGACCTCCCCCGACCACCTATAGAGTTGTCAACCTTGCCTTTGCTTAATATTGCCAAGCTACCATCTTTTTTCATGCTTTAACCTCCCTTTTCATAAATAAAAATGCATTTTGTGACCAATGATAACATAACACTCATCCGTCCATATTTCATCACACTATAACCCCTTCAGTTAATGTCATTCTCGTAATGGTTGCTATCTACATTATATCATACTATAAGCCTTTTAAATATGTCAATGTATGCTGTGACCATTGACCATTACACCCACTTTCCATGTTACGATCATAAACAGACCGTATAAATAATCAAAATGATATTTTACCATATGCGGTTTTCAACTAATGAAAGTTGGTTTTCATCATGGGGGGTAGTCGATTTCCTCATTGTTGATAACAAAGGTTACATCCTCATGGACCATTCGCAACTGAGTAAATAACAACAAAAATAAAACTTTCTTGAATTCGAGGAAATGAATTTTTTTGGATTGATTTCAAAGAAAAGGTTACCTTATCTTCGCTGTTTTGTATCGTCCTTTTATTATCGCTTAGACATTTTAATCATCACAATACATCACATTTGATCATCATGTTGAACATATATTTAATAAAATTAGCTCTGGTCTATATGCTCTTAGGTGTATGGCCCATTTGTGTGATGTTCATATCCTAAAAAATTTTGCCCTCATTCACTCATACATATCATATGGTATTTGTCTCTTTGGAGCAACAACCAAATTAAATCTAGTAAAATCTTAAACTGCAAAAAAAGGTCATAAGAGCTATTTGCAATCTAAAATGTGAGGAATCTGCCAAATAATATATTAAGTCTCTCAAAATATTAACATTATATGGCCAGTATATTTTCGAATGTACGATTTTAAAAGAAACAAAAGATTACAAATTGGAACTACAATACATCAGTATGACACAAGAAGAAAAATGGAACAAAATCTGGATGAACTTAGATTGAAATTCTACTTGAAAAAAGTACCTACATGGGAAACAAATTTTTTAAAGCACTCCCCGATGAACTAAGATTAGAAAGAAACTTAAATAAATTTTATATCCAAATTAAAATCTTTCATAGTAGACAAACATTTATATTCTTTTCGGGAGTTTTATAATAAAAATTAGATGTAACATGCATTTGAAGCAGCGTGTGTTTAGCTTTAAAGTTAGTAGACCTTGGTCCTATGTATATATTAAACATGAGTATGATGCTATTTATTGAATTTTATGTACAAAGACATATAAAGATTAAAAAATCGGAGACATATTGGTCACAATGACAACAATACCACTGATGTAGGATTATTAAATCAACCAGAAACAGCCGATTTATGATAATTGTAATCCACCTCTACTATAGCGCTACTAGTGACAGGAATCATAACTAAACATAGTAATATTTACCAAAAATCATGGGATGCCTATTACCCTTGGAAAACGTCCAATGTCTCTCAGCGATCTCTATAACACAACTGGATTGCACGCTCTTTGCTGGGTTTTGGGTCTAGCCGCTCGGCTCTCCCCCCCACCACCAGGTTTAGCCGCGCTGCTGCAGCCATACACTTCATACGGGGCTACGGCGTTTGCGCTTACAAAAACTGCTATATCTTCACTCATGGTTTTTTGATTTTCAATTAATTTACACAGTTTCAATCTGCAGGAAACTGTGGAGATAATGATAAAGATTTTATATCAAAGTAGTTTTGTATTTTAAAAATTCATAATAGCGAAGTATTTGTAATTATTATTTAATTTGTTGGATTTTTCCTATCGCTTCTAGTCTTTAAACTACACTACGTTTTGAGAGGTATTGAAACTCCTCACCTGAAAACGAGAGGAGTTTCAATACCTCTCGAAACGTAGTGTAGTTTAAACACTAGAAGCGATGGGAAAAGTCCAACAAATTAAATAATAATTAAAGTAGTTTTGTTATAAACTCTACTTGGCAGACATTTTTGAATGTTGGAAGCTACTATCTTCACTAATAATTTATTGATTTTAATCCTTTTGTAACAATAGAGATCGATTTAAATTCTACTAAATAAAGTGAAGTTAAAATGAAAACAGATTTTTTTATCCTTATCAAGAATCTGTAAAAACTAGTTAAATGAATATACAATTTAAAAAAACACTAAAAGAGTATAAACAAATGTATTTTTATTTGTATTAAAATATATTGACAAAAAACTTAAATACACTATGATGGCATTATCTGTGATGGTAAACAAAAATTAACATGTGCAACATGTGTTGCAATTAACGAAGATGGCCGGAAAAAACAATCGTGTGCATCGATCGTGAAAAAACGGAGGAGTAACTAAGGTAAACAACCCAAATTCCGGTCTCCTGCCTAATACCGGTCGCTGGTCGTCACTGCTCAATCAGTTAAACATTATAAAATCTTAGACGGTCCTATTTGGTAATGTCTTGAGCTAATGTAAACAGCGAGTTTCGATCTACCATAGAGAATAAAAACTTTTAAAATTAGCTGACGCAACAATCACTCAGAAAGCTATGAAGAGATGAGTAAGTCATTTCCGTTGGATGACTGCTGCTTTCTTGTGCAAATCTGTTAGAAGTGAGGTAAGTTAAATAAGCTTCTAAATGCTAAATAATACTAATTGTGTCTAACAAAATGTTTTAGCCTCAAAACAATTAGTTTATTTATTTATTACATAAATAAAATTATGGTTTTAAATTATTCTAACCCTTAGATATTTGCGACCGTAATTGGGAAGATAATTTATGCGTTTTTCCTAATTACGGTCGATACTAATGGCCGCGACCGCAATCAGGATTTCATTCTTTCTAATTACTGTTATTGATAATTTTTAAGTTTATTCTTTACAAATTCATTACAGTAATTGTTGTTTCATTTTGATTTGTCCTTTGAGGACTTTGGGAGTAAGAAATGTTTCTTCCCAATTATTTTGTGATGTGTAATATAAATGAATCGATAGATACTTTAGGTGAAAAATTTTAATTCATGCTTTGTGTTAATGACTGAAAAAATACACACGTTGCTATGGACAACAAAACAAATAAAGTAAAAAATAATTATTTACAAAATTCTCATCAGATCAACTATTAGCTGACTAACTTAAAAGAAAGAAAATAAGAAAATATGAAACATTTAGTTAGTCACTACAGGACCCCCCTACCAGTGATTTACGTGAATCACGATAAAAACCTTGGAAACGAACAGGGAAACGAACTTTCCATCCAGAACTTGTAGTTTTCAAGGCAGGTTTCAGTTCTGATGAATTACTCGACGTCAACTTGTCATGTATCTTCAAGACAGGAGAAGATCCAAGCGTAGGATTGTTTGTTTCCGTCGAGTCATGAGATGACAAAAGGTAGGCTGGTTTAAGACGGTCCATCGACACTGTTACGTCAGAACCTTGCATCTGCACCACTGCGGTCTTGTCGGATCTACTGATGACAGGATAAGGGCTGTGTATGGTGGATCAAGTGATCCTTTGGAGACATCCGTACGCACGAAGATGTGAGAACAAGTCACTTGGTCCTTGAACACGAAAGGTGTCTTACTACCATGTCTTGTTCCACTGACAGGGCGAAGATCATTAAAATGTCGCCGAAGGTCCTTAGCAAAATTTGGAGGATCTAGCTCGTGATCGGTTCGGCCAGGTGCGAGGAATTCCCCCGGCAGTCTAAGTGATTGACCATAAACCAGTTCGGCAGAAGACGCTTGCAGATCCTCTCGCCAAGCAGCTCTTACGCCCAGTAGGATTACTGGGAGCACTTCCATCCAGCGACCAGTAGCATGACATCTGATGGCCGCTTTAAGTTTTCGATGGAAACGTTCCACTAGACCATTGGCTGCTGGATGATAGGCAGTTGTCCTCAGACGAGTTGTTCCCAACAATTTCCCCAGTTGCTGAAAAAGACTGGACTCAAATTGCCTACCTTGGTCTGTGGTGATCCGCAGCGGTGTTCCAAACCTTGAAATCCAAGTAGTAAATAATGCACATGCTACAGTTTTGGCCTCTATGTTTTCAAGTGGAACCGCTTCTGGCCACCTTGTAAAACGGTCAACACAGGTCAAACAGTATCTATACTCTTCAGAAAGAGGAAACGGGCCGACCAAGTCAATGTGGATGTGTTCAAACCTAGAAGATGGAGGAGCAAACGTACCAATACTCATTACCTTTTGGATACTTACGTGTTTTATCGACTACACCCGTATTTCGTTATGAAAAATAAACAAATAAAAACTAACACAACTGAACGACACTCAATTCTTTAATGATGAAATTATAAACTTGACATCATATTTGTATTGTTGGCTCATCTGCGTCGGGAGGAGTAGGATAGAGATGTTGCAAATATTAGACTTGGCGGCGGAGGGGAATCGCGTTGTTTTGAGGACACAAGAATTGATTATTTCTTCAACTACTACTTTTAATAGACGGCTCTGCAATCTGATACAAAAATTTGCCTTATATATATATATAGTTTTATTACAATCAATAACATGTTTACATGTGATTTAAAACTTGGTTTTCTATTTCCTTTATGTACTGATTGTCAACAAACCTCTAGTAGCTAGCATGTTTTACGTAACAAAATAATTGAGCTATCCAAGCTTTTATTTCGATCTTTCATGATTTCGAGCATACTTTTACACAAACATAATAAAATACTAAGAAACGAAATGATTAAAATCAAAGATTTTGAATTATAGAAGGTAGAATCAAACACGTGCTACTGCAATAAATCATCAGTAGCTTTAGCATCATGCATCGAAACACCTTGGCAATAGAGATTTCACAATGTTATTTTTATCCATATTCGAACCACTGCAAAGCTGTAGGTGTTGGTAAAGGTTTATCTTGGCTCATCATATATTATATTTTGCTGCGTAATACCCATGTCAGTCCACATATACCTTTCAATTTAATCCATTTTACTTTGAAAATTAACTCATAAAACGTCGTTCCGGCCGCGACCGTAATTAGGCATGTGAAAACCGGTATTAGGAATGAAGCGACTGGTATTAGGGATTTAGGTTGGATAACTATATCTTCATTAAACAATGTTTTACTAAATAATATAATTTATTTTTGTGACATATATATACCATTCAAAACTTCAATTAAATTCTAAAGTATAATTAGCCAAAATAAATATAGCCTGAGCAACTGGTTCAAATTCATAGACAATATTAACTCTGTCTTACCTTATTTGTGGAATGAACACGGAAGTTATGGGAAGTTGACTGGAAAATCCAGAAGTGCGGGATCACTGATAGCGGTAATTTTTAATAAGAGTAGACTATTTTCTAAATCCGACCAACCAATCAGCCTCAGTTGGTTTGGATTTTTGGAGTTCCTTGATGTATGATGTTCCACCTCTAGACTGCCTAAAAACGAGAGTTTAGAGATCTAAATCTCAAAAATTTTCCGAGGGAAGCCCCTTGGACTCCCTTTCGCTGGGGAAGCGTGGAGCAGGCCTCACGGAGGGCCCGTGCAGTGTGCAGACTTGGGGCTGGCTTGGCTCTCGGCGGCCCTGGGCTCACCCGATAGGTGATGGGGGGAGAGCCGAGCAGCCGGACCAATTCAAGTCTAGTTCTGAGCATTACAGCATGTGATCCAGTTGTAGTTATATAGATAACTGCAGCTATCCAATCTACCCCACTCCCATTTGACCTTATACGTTGTTATCAATGTGGTCTGGGTTTCCTCGCTTGGCCAGTTCCTCAATTTTGTCAAATAATATATTTTATAAAAACTTGTATTTATTTTTTATTTATTGAGGTAGTAAGTTAGAACAAAAAAATTAATAAAAAGCATTTAGCCCTACTATAATCAATAATACAGTTTCTATATTGATAGTTTTTCTTCTTACATGATTCTGTAGCAGATACCCAACCAAGATATTACACTAATAATTTTTTCCAACCAAAATTCTACTAATAATAAACTTTATTCAGCAAGAAAACACATATAAGGAGAACAAGACGTTGGCCATTGCTTATCTTTATTAATCTAAATCTAATGCTCCGCTGCATCCCACTCCATAAATATATTTTTCATGCTCCTTAAAACATTGGTTTTATTGTACTCATACATGACATGTGATGTAATATTATATCAATGAAACTTTCAGTTCACTGATGGATCAGAAGGATTTACGGTATTTTAAAACTTGAGGTTACATATCAAAAATTTTTTTGAAGCAGGTTAATATAACTTGTGATGTCTGCATTTCCTGTGATAAAATTTTAGTTCATCAGTTTCGACCTGTACTCATTTTCAAAAATTATGAGAACATTATTTTATTCAATGAACTTTTGCTATATTTTGTCATTGAATGAAGTGGAGGGTCATTGAACTAAATGTCGTTATTAAATAAGTTTTGAAAATTAATACACATTAGTCGAAACTGGTTATCAGCTCAGTTGTGTCACAGGAATTGCGGATGTCACAAAGTATGTTAACCTGTTTATAATTGATAGTCGATTCCGGAAGGCTTCAACATGGTTAAAAACAACTTCTTTCTATCAATTAATTCGATAAATTGAATTTTCCTAAATTAGTTTTGTTTTTACAAGGGCTGTTTGGAAATTAAGACTTTTTTGCATAGGATGGATTGTTGTAATAAGAAGGGGGGGGAGGGGTAAGTATTCCTTCTCAGATATAATCCTTAGAACAGCAGCACCAGCATTCAGAATTTGGGTAATTGCATAATCAAATTAGTACTTTGTTCGTTGTTGCATCTTGTTAATGTGCATACTGCAATTAAATTTACTGATTTGATTAGCATAATCAAATACTAAATTTCTAAAGAATAAATCACTGTTTTTTTTCTGTTAAACCAAAAAAAATGGGTAGAAGTTTTTGTAAATTAGTTTTCATCTCAGACTTTTTAATTTATCAGTTATTTGAGTGAAAACATCTAAAAAAAATCTGCTATATCCACATCTTATAGTTCTCTTAAGGCTTAAAAGTCTGTCTGCACTGTATTCTTAGAAATAAACTGTTGTGCTGATTAAATACATTTTAATAAATATATATGTATCATGTAATTTATGATACATTTTTTTGCAGTATTCACTTTGCAGAACTGAAGTGAAAAATTAATAATTTTAAAATCTCTTCTTTTCTATGGCTGACTGCTACTTCTTTTATTTTTAAATCCAAGAATAAATTATTAAGTCTGCCCTTCAATAAACAATTTCCAACTATCCAAACAGCCCAGATACTTGTCTTTATTTACTGTTGGAGCATTGAGTAAAGTTTCCCCTTGTCGGATGGTGTAGTTGATGGGGCGTTGTTGCAATCTCCAACCCGCGAGAAACTTGAACCTGTTATTCCTCGTCGCAAGCAAGATAATACCGAAGTTAGCAAGAGTGCTCAAAAATCAAGTCACTATAAGTCAGGTAATAACCGGTCCTTCAAGTTTTTCCAAGCTGTGTAGAATAGTATTGTAGCTAGTTTTGAAGAGGAGTCCCTTTAGGTAAATAGGTAAAGCTTATTTGATCAACATGTGGTTGGATTTTTGATTTGTGAAGTTGATTTATGAAGCCAATTGATGAGTTATAAACATAGAGAATCAAAAAAGGTGTTTTAAAACTTTCCAGTTTTTTTAGCGAATTTCCCCTATAGGAAAGAAGCTGTTACCGTAGTACTCATGGTAAGACCTAAGCCCGAAACCATGATAACTTTTCATTTTGGGGCCCCCAGAAGCAAAAAATACTATTCGTTCATTTTCATAACGATATATAGATATGTGTGTCTTTAAGTATGATAACTTGCGTTAAAATTGTCCGATCTTAATGAAATTTTGCATGTGTAAAGTAATAATTATTCGGGCAAGTTCGTAAACCAGCCCAATCGGACTGCTGGAAGGGGGGGTAAAGGGGGGCGAACCCCCCCCTCAAAAATGGGTTTTTGAGTTTTTTACATAGAAAAATAAAAGGTTTCGGATTTTTGTTGGCACCATTGAATTCAGTCCAAAAAAAACAAACAATTTAGTATTTTGAATCATAGCTCTATGTCCATTTGTCCACCGAGATATTGAAAGTGGTAAACACAGTACGTTCTCTCAATGTTAACCTTATGGGAAATAAGTAAAATTCTATATCTTGCTTACTTCTCAACATATCTTGATAAAACTTGGTAAATGGCTTCTTCTATATCAGATCTACTAAACATTGAATTAAAACCACCCAGTTTTAATACACCCGTAGCAGCAAACCTGCATACTCATTCCCCATGTTATTCTTATGGATCTTACAAAAACATGACAAATCTCGCTATGTTGGATTGAAATATGTTGTTTTGCAATTGAAATTCGCTGAGTATGAAGGTCTGCTGCAACGGGGGTATTTATTCTTTTGATTTAGACGATCATGAATGTTGATAATAAGGGAGAAAATTTGGAAGTAATGGAGAATTGCTGAACCTATGTCTGTTTTCGTAGGTATCCCTCAAAATATGTTAAGTTTCCCTTGGGCTACTTATCTTTATTCTCTTCAAACCCTGCTTATTGTTTCAAATTATTCTTTTTAATTTGTATATTTTTTATAATAAATGCTTGTTTAAATTTGAGTAATTCTCAGATTTCTCTGATCTTATGATTGTCCTAATCAACTCATAAGAACCAATCAAAAATTGATTGAGATTGATCAAAGATTGATTGATTGAGTTGATTTTTTTTGGTGTCATGGTTTTGTCGTAATCAACTTCTTCAAATTTGATTAGTTGTGTATGAAAATGTGATAAATGAGTATTATAAATGTGTTCTGAGATTGTATTAATCCACTAAAGTTTGGACACATGTCCTTCTGTATGTAGATGTATGACACTCAATATGTCTTCCCATTTTTCTTTTCAATATAAGCTTTGAAAAGTATTAATAATTCTCTCTCTCTCTCTCTCTCTCTCTCTCTCTCTCTCTCTCTCTCTCTTTCCCCCTCTCCTAAAATTTAGTAAATAAAACTGAATTGGCAAGAGTACTTCCTCACTGAGGCGTGTCCTCGAGTTGTCTTGGTGAGGAGTTTGAAGCAAGTGGCTTTATGAGAGCGTGATAGAACAAGACATATCGAGCGCAGCACCTACTCTTTTATCCAAAAGTGGTCTTGCCCTGTCTTAGCGAGAGTGCAAAGTCGCAATGATGCCATATAATTTCACTGTTAGGGGTTTCTCTACATACCTTCAATTAAAAGTTAAAAAAAAAAAATTGCATCGATTGGTGTAGTTGTCTCTGGTTGTTTTGCTACCCAGTTGCTCAAATAAATTAATGAATGCTCCTTTTAATTTTTTACATCTTACATTTTTATATTTAATTTATTTTGTCTACGATATAAATTATTTTATCATCTTAAACAGTTAATCATGCTAAAAAATTATGTAATAAGAAATTGAAATTCTACTCAATCTTTGGGGTATGCCATTGTTAAAAATGAGCTCACTCGCTGTAATTTTCAATAAAGCAAATTTTGACTGTTTTACAATTTATGTCTTTGGTTTTTCTGTATCAATTCAGTTTAAATCCAATATTGTATTAGTTTTTATTCGGTGCTCCTAAACTTTCTGGTTCTAGTTACAGGAGAATAATGAAAAAAAGTTCAAATGTCGTTCAGAGTTTCAATAAATCACAAATACTTTTGAATGTCATTGTGAAATGACAATGTCAGTAATCACATTTGTAAATGTCTCCCTATTACAACCAAAAATGTATACAATTTAATTTGAACATAAATAATTTATTTGAGTGAATGGTAAATAGATTTAACTCGCTTCAGTAGACTGGTATTTTTGTAGGGAGGTCCCAGTCAGTCGGGCCCTCAACCACCAGCTCCGGAGAGAACCGTTCTCCCAAGAGGAGCGTTCGGGGCCCGAGCAACAAGGTGCAAGCCAATGGACCCATCTCCGAGAAGAGGACAAGGCCTAGTGAGTTGTCTCTTGACAGTAAAGCATGTCAGGCTTTAGCTTCAAAGGTTAAAATAAAGTACATTTTAATATTTATTCAAATTAGTTTAGTAAATTGTAAAAAACAAACCACAAATTATTTATATATACTTAATGTTCTAAAATTTGTTTCAGATAGTTCAACAATTAATTAAAATTAAAACATCCTCTTTAACAATTCTTATTAAATCACAGTTATTCAAAAATATATTTTTCTATCGATATTAGTTGTAACGCTGTACATAGTAATTCAATTTTAAGCTAAAATCATAGATTAAATAACACAAGAGTTATGTTATTTAATCTATGCTGAAATCCTCTCTATAGGTAATTGGAGCCTAGAATAAGAAATGCCATTCAACTTATGAAAATGTCCATTGAAGATTTGTAAACAATATTACCTTTTGCATTAAAACATTCCAATTGATTAATAAAACAAATACCATTGATTTAAAAGACCATGATAACTCATTTATTTCACGCTGATGTATAATTTAAAACTTAATGTTATTCATGATTAATTTTTAAAATATAACTGATTTTTAAAATAACCAAACCTCTTTTAAATAAAATAATAAAATATGAAGTAAAGTATTCAAAAACATATTTAAGTTTAGTACCACCTTGAAAAATTCTTTTGTTAGATAAATTCATCAAAGTTCATTTGATTTTCTACCATATATTTACTGCAGTCATTTTTTATTTTTTTTCTGTAGTGATAAAAACAAGTTGAAAATGTCTTTGTACAAGTTGAAAAATTAAAAAAAAACATTGTTAAACATACTTATTCAACTTATGTACTTATCTTGGTATTTGAATTAGTAAGGTAGCAAGGACCATAGTTTTAACAGAGTTATACAGCAAAACAATGATAACTACAAACGTTTGGGTATGTAGCTCCCCCCCCCCTTCCCTGCAAACAGACATACTCTTCCCGCTGGTCTTGTTGAACGGTCAGTGTCGTAGGTTTTCTCATCTATAATCTGCATGAGCACTTTCCTTGGCGATAGCATTCTTCCAAGACTCTACACAACCTAAAGATCCTCCAGTCATTCTATCTGGGGTTTGGAGGTTGTGGGCCCTCTATGTTAGACATAAGCTTGAGACACAGGATACGCTCCACCATGATAAGCTTCAGCTCGTCAGATCTTGAGGGAGGCTGGAGTCATTGTAATCTAGTTTAGTGGCAGCTTCCTGCATAAGAAAATATATTTCCAGATTTCCTTACACAGCATGGCTTGACTTAGTCTCAGGTCAAGGTGAAAAGAAATAAGGTGGCTCCATAACTGATGTTTTCTAGTATGATTTGTAGCTGCATTCGCCTATGCCGGGGATTCTGATATTTAAAACAAATTGGTAAAATCTCAACAGAGTGTACATGCTGCTACTTCACTATTGAAATCACTATTTATGGACCACCCCTTTTCTGTTCATCTTGGTGTAGTGTAGGATAAAGGTAGAGCTTGATGATTTTGTTACTTTTTCTTTCACACCAAGTTTTTGATTCCTGCCCTCTGAATGTTTTAAGATTGAAGACTTTATATGTATTCATAACTTTGTATATAAGTGAAGACACAATCATATCAAATCAAAAGTTTTTAGGATCATAAATTTAAAATAGATTTTGGTATTAGACTTATGACTTCACTTTGACAAGGCTACAAACAGTCTGTGATTCAATCATGAAAAAAGTTGGTACATGAATATGTGAAGAACAAAACAATACTTGATCTGTAGAAAATGGTAGCTCAAAGGTACGTTTTGGCAGAGAGTGGCTTCAGCTGCAGTTGCTTTAGTGTCTTACATAAAGTGTTATCGCTTTGTTGTTTTCCTAGCCAAGGTTGCAGTCTGTAATGTCTCTGATTTGTCAGTCATAGATTGTTATGATGATATATTATCTATGATTATTAATTATTATGCTGTCTAGCATACACGACAGCATAATAATTAATAATCCACATTAAAACATTAAATTTGTGACCTTGTTGTCATTCAATAGGCCTAACAAAATTAAACAACAACAACATATTTTTAATAATAGTTATGCTATTGATTATTTAATTCTAATATTAAATGAATGATGAAATTTAATTTGAATAACCTCCAATTTCTTTGGTCCTCACTCGTTTCACGTCCCCCCCCCCCCCCCCCGCAGCTTACCATTTTCCATTCACCGGTTCCTGTTCGCGGGCCCCCCGGCTCCCGGGCCCCTCGCATTGTGTGCCCAGCGGGCCCTTCTGTTACGCCACTGTTCTGTTACAGAACAGAAAACATTGAAATGGAACAAGCAAAGGTAGCAGATCACTCATATAAATGATCTGATGATGTTTTGGTCCTGTCTTGTGATCCACGTTAAGAGACAAAGAATTAATAAGAAACAAAAAAAGAGTATTGTTGCAGTGAATACAGATTTGATTTCCATAATATAACAGAGTCCTAAATGCTCCATCCCACCAAAAAAGCATAGCAGTTGTTCGGGTAATAGAGTGCATAACCGACTCACCAAGAAGTATGGTTTTACTTGAAAACTATTGATTTTGATCAAAGTTTTAATTTGCCATAGGTTAGTTTTTTCATTTGCTGCAGCTTTGCATTTCAATAGGCTAAATTGCCTTGCAAGTATGTTGATTGTGGTAGTGGATGCTCCTCTTTTACTTATTATAGTGCCTTGTTTGCTATAATATATTAATTATAAGATATCCTGATTGAATAACCTTTCTCCTGTGTCAATCCTTTGGGAGCTTTTAGTCCAGTTTAATTATGCATATACCTGAAAGCGGTGATTGTGATGGATTATTTTCTCCAATGTATGCTTTCATTTTTGCTCCTTTCCCAATTAATTTTGGTTGTTTAAAGTGGCAGCCTGCTTGTAACTGTACCTAGTGAACCTTTATTGTTCCTTTTCATCCTTATGAATGACTTGTTTCATGGCATATATGTTTTAGCAGATTTTTAACGGTTTAATGTTTCTTAGCTTATTCTCTTGTCTGTCTCTCTTTAGCAACCTTAACCACCACTGCCCCTTCCCGAACCAAAAGTAGCTCAGGTAGCCGGAGAACTCCCAAAAGTGCTGCACCAAGGGCCAGCCTCAAAGCCAGTGAGTACTTTCACATCTGTCTGTGAGTGACCAGATTCTAATTTTCAGGTCACACAATCATTGTTGTTTGTGTTATGGATAAACCTTCTCCAAACTTGTCAATGTACACTTCGAAGAATCAGGTATCTGGTGACCTTAACATAGATTGAATTTCAAGCTATCAACACTTCACATTTTCTATCCTATATTATAATTGCTTTATGACACTTCACATTACCTTTATATAATCAGATTTTTTAAAGGAATAAGGTAAGTGTGTAGTACATCACTCTTAGACATCTCACAATAATATTCTCACCATATATAGATCAGTATAAACTTCTGAGATATTAAGAAAGATAATCAGATTATTGTATTTTTCGTTTAATTGATTAAGCATTGATATTTGTTTGGTTTCTATCATATCCACTCGTCTCATGTCCACCCCAGCTCAACATTTCCCATTCACCGGTTCCTGTTCGAGGGCCCCTCGCATTGTGTGCCCAGTGGGCCCTTCTGTTACGCCACTGTTCTGGTACAGAACAGAAAACATTGAAATGGAACAAGCCAAAATGCTCCAATGTTGCAATGAATACATTCACCATTCCAACGACTCCCCTGTCTGGTGAACAACTAGTCTGTCTTGAAGACTTTATAGAATTTCCTTTCTAGAGTTAATATTTTATTTTAACCCTCTTTCTTAAGGACAATCTTTTGATAATTGAATTTTACATATAACTCGTGTAATTAAACGTTACATTAGACTTTACAATGATATAACTTGTTAATGGTTTGGGCATTTTTTAACTGACCATATTAATCTTTGTTTATATTATTTCGATGGGCACTGTAGGGGATTAGGGGGCAGGATGCCATGGCACCCTTGAAAATTTTTTTTAGTCATGATATTTTTACCGATGAACATATATCATTTTTCACCGATATATAGCGAACATATATCATATATAATTTTTTTTGTTTGAAATTCATTGTTGGTGATGGTGATTTTATATTTTGATTTGAATTTTTGCGGACATTTGCCATCACTGATTAGTAAAAAACCAGTTTCACGACGTTTCGGGATCTGGAATCTGATCCCGTCTTCAGGTGGAACAAAACCTAGAACATAAGAAGATTAGAAACACATAGCCAGGAAAACCTGGACAAAAACAGAGAACTGTAAAAGCAGTCACAAAAACAATATACTGAAAAGAAAAACAATAACACAAAATAACACAGAAATAACAAGTATCAAGAATCACCAGACAGGAGAGAGCATGTCCACACCCAATCAGAGCTGAGCTGAGACTGGCGGCGGCCACAGCCAACCAAATCACGGCGCGCTACCGGTGGCAAAAACCTGAAACAGAGACATGTGATATGCAAATTCTGTGTATCTGTTTGTGTTTTTTTAGTTAATTTTTAACCTGAATTTGCCCCTTGGCCTTTCTATGGGTTAACATGTTGTGAGAATTTTGAACAGAATTGTTAGTAATTACCCTATTTGCTGACACTTTATTTTCCCTGTCTTCCAACTCTTTGTTTAATATTGGTAGCCATACTGGCCTTATTTCAAGTGAAGATTGACTGATTGGTTGGTCTGCTAGTTCTATGTATGAAGCTTCAATTAGTTTTCTTTTGAAAAAATGAGGTTCGCGGTGTACTATTTTTGCTTCGTCAAAATTCATCTGGTGATTTTCAGACCAGCAGTGTCGAGAAATTTTTGATTTATCTACTAACCCCTTCCTCGTGTTATATTTGTGTTCTTTGATTCTAATATTTAAAGGTCTTTTTGTCTCACCATAGTATGGCCTAGAGCAACTATTGCAGTTTATTCTGTAAATACAGTTTTTTGATCCCTGAGTGCCATTTTTTGGTTTTGTTTTTACGAGACATTACCTAAGAGTGTTTTGTGTCCTAAACGCGGTTCTAACTTTGAACTTCCTAGCAACTCTCTAATTTTTTCCGATAATCCCGGCACATAGGGGATTTACATAGGAACAAATTTTTCAGTGTTTTCTGACTCATTCTGTTTAGCCCCACGGTTTTTGCACTTTCTTATTATGGATTGAGGGTATCCATTCCTAGCCAAATCTTGCTCTACTTTTTTGATTTCCTGATTTAATCCATCTTGATTTGAGCAAATGTTCTTAGCTCTGTCAAATAATTAGTAAGCTACCCCTTCTTTGACAGATTTTTGATGGTTGGATTGAAAATTTAAGTACTGCCCTGTGTGTGTCTTTTTTCTGAAAACAATTGTCCTAAGCGTGTCCTTATCCTTTTCTACGCACACATCAAAAAATTCTAGTTTGTTTTGGACTTCCTCTTCCATTGTTAGGCGGATGGAAGGAGAAATTCTTTGAGTTCATCGCCTCCATGCAGAAATACCACGAAGGTGTCATCAACGTACCTCCACTAAATCTTCGGTTTGAGTTGAGCCAAAGACAAAGCCTTTTGTTCAAACTCCTCCATAAAGATATTAGCAAAGATAGGCAACAATGGTGACCCCATGGCCATCCCCTCCTCTTGACGGTATAATTTACCCTCTAGTTCAAAATAGTTACATTGAGTGCACAATTCAAGCAGTTCCATAATGACATTAACAGGAAGTTTAGCACGTTCAATTAGACTTTCATCTTTTTCGAGCCGAGACTGTCGCCATTACTGACCCCCGATTCCCCCCCTTTACCCTTCACACCACAACTATGTGTGGGTTATGTATCGTATATATATCATGGAACTACAAATTTAATTCCTCCGGAACTAATACCTTAAAAAACTACATTTTACTAGGAAACTAATCAAACACTTCATCCAGAAACAATGGTCAATGCAGACAAAGATAATTACAAAAAATTGAACAAGTATAGTCTCATTCTCACGCTCATTGCGTTCTCTGCACCCATTTACGGTTTTCTGAACCACCTAGTTTCTTCTTTTCACTTATATAGTAATATCAGTTTCACTACTGCAGGCTACAATAGACTGTGAAGTTCTAACATTAATCAAATCACAAAATTACAGATAAGAAACCATTCTACTACCCATTCTATCACCTGATAGAAAAACAGGTGTGGCAATAAGAAAAGCAAACGAAACTAAAATCCCCTCTATTTAGACTCATTTGGCTAGAACCACGTTTCAGAAAATGGTCCACATTGCAGTCGCGGTGCATGTCACATTCCCATAAGAGCCAAAACATTAATAAATAATACATTTCTATGTGTTCTTTTACTCAGTAAGATAGTGTTTATACAAGTGTGTTATACGGAATACGGAATGGTGGTTACACTGTATGGTAGATAGTTGGTACCTAACTTTCCCTCTTTTGAACAGGGGAAACCCCCTTACGCCTTATTGCTCAAACTATTCCATCCATTTAACAAAACTAGGGCCTACCACTATCTAGAATGTGCTGTTATCTTTTGGTGTCTCACAGGAACTACATCCGATAGGATTTTGAGGAAGTACAAAACTGTACTAACGAATAGCATCAGTGTTGCTGCTGCTGTTTTTTTTAGACTGGATTACCCAAAAGGGCGCATGGAAATTTATAACTTTACATCTTGAATTCTTTCAAACATGAAAATATATTTATTTTGTCCTCCCTGGTGCCCCCCTGGCTGGCTGGCAGGCTGCAGCCTAGTTAGCCTAGTGGTTAATCAGGCCCTGACCTTTATAATTTTATGAAATCCTACCGAAAGATGTGAAACTTTAAATTTTTACTTTAAAAGTTACAATTTTGTACCTTGTTAAGTTCAATAGCTGTATGAAGATTGCGAAGACTCATAGGTACATTGTCAATGTTTCTAAAGAGGATTCAGCCTTTTAGATAGCCTAATAATGCGTTGTTAATAATTTTTATTTAAAAAATATATTTCCCTGAATCCCCTTCCTGTTAAAGGGATCTAATTTAATTTGATCCCTTCCTGAATCCCCTTCCTGAATACCCAAACTCCTAAACCCTGGAAGGACCTGTTTGCCCTCCCTGGAAAAATGTCCTGCAAGTGCCCTTGATAATTTCTCTTATCTCAGTTAAATCTCTGACAAAAATATTGTTTATTCCCTGAAGTAAGAATGTTATTTTCTAGAAGAGCAATCGACCAATGAAGCTGAAAATGTTGATGGGGCGAATGAGCAAGAAGAACCAGTAGAGCCAGAACCAGTCATTGATATGGAACCTGTCGTCAAATCACCACCTGAGCCAACCAGAGTCAAGTCTCCAGAGCAAATTCTGATGCGCTCCCCTGAACCAGTTAACTGGACTGTCCCTCTGGATACTGGGAAAACATTCACGGTCACACAAAATGTTCATGAAGGTAACTTAATATTGTTAATTAAAAATTATAAATTGTAATAATATTAATTAATTAGAGATGTAGCAGCTTCGATGTAGTACTGTATATAAGTGAAAAATATAGTACCTTTTTTACCTTTAGATGAAAATATATTATTTTAGTGAATTTCACGTATAGAAGCTATTCGGGAAACTTCTTAGCTGAGACCATAGGTCTCGTGGTAAGAACTTGGCCTGGGACCATCATAACTCTTTGTTTAGGTGTCCCCAGATGCCAAAAACACATTTCGTTTATTTTAATATACTATATATGTATGGTACCAGGTGTCTCATCTAAAGTGAATCAATAGCTTACCTTTTAACTATAAATATGACAATGAACCTTTAAAGAAAGCCTCCCCTTTATTTATTCTCATTTGGTTTTGAATTTGAAAAATTATGTCTGTTATTTTCCAATATGGCGGGCAACTTTAATTTTTAATATCGAACACCCTGAAGTAAATATTTTTGATTCAAAAGTTTGTTTTAAGAAACTTTAAAGCTGGTATTATTTCCAAAAACCAACTGGGTGCTGGGTTGTGGGTGGCAATCCCTGGGCACCACATGGTTGGCGATACATAGTGGGTGGTCGGATAACATTTCCTGCTAGAACTTTTTGATCAGGCCTTTGGTCACACTTCTTCAATGGGGCCATCCGCTGTGATGGGTCAGAATCATGTTGATGGGAGTATTCCTTTTTTTTGTCTGTATATTACACAGCAAAGGTTAGGTAGTTTCACAGTACAGTACACTCCCTCTTATCCGGACACCCTGGACCAAGACCCGTCCGGGTAACGGGTTTTCTGGTTGAAGCGACGGTTCCCTAAACATGTTGAATTTTAAGTATAATATACAGGATGTCCGGAAATTATGGAAAAATATTTTAGTATAAGATAGTAAAGGTAAAAATAAGAAAAAAAGTTCATATAAACATAGGTCCTAAAGTGCTTTGCTTTTCGTCTGTGTCTGTTTGTGATTTTTACATATGTAATTATATCTCACGAATCTCTCAACGTATAAACTTCAAACTTGGTATGTGGATAACCACAATTATGAACTATTTTTGTGACAATTATAAAATTTCTACTTTGTACCATTTAAAAATGGCAACCGTTTTTTGTTTTCAAAGCTAAATATCTTAAAAACCACAAATTTTAGAAAAATTATACAAGGGACAAAAAAGCTGCAAAATTTAATCCAGTTAACAGTGATATTAAGATTATGATGATTGAATTACTAATAACAGAGAAATTTTATTCTGAATAAAAACATGCAAATTTCAGACAATATGTTCTAAATAACCATGTTTTTATCTAGAAAAGTTAAAATTTTTCCGTTATTAGTAGTATAAGCCAATACTCTGATTTAGACTTGTAATTACATTGCCTCAAATCTTTCTTATGAAAATCGTCAATACAGTACTGTCAATTTCCTGCTGACCATGTCCTGTAAATCCGATATATTAAAAAATATTCCTGTTAAAATATGTCATTTCCATGGCGTGTAGTCCAGTTAAACTGCTGTCCAGTTAAAAGGTGTTCCCATAAGAAGGAGTCTACTGAATTTATCACTGTTAGTTGTGGTTCTCTGTTCCAAAAAAATTTACCGACAACAAACATTAGCATATTTCTCAAATCAAACAAATAAAAACAACCTTTTAAAAAAAAACCTTTAAAACTTTCTAACTACAATTAAACCTTAGTGTGAAATAATATGTAAAATTAAATAGATTCAATTTACAGTCGACTCTCGCTAACTCGAAATTCCACAGGACTGCAATTTCTCTTCGTGATACTAGTCGTAGGCCTAGTTCGAATTAAAGAGGTAAACCAAATGAAAATTCGTGATACAGAGGTAAAGAAAAATGTAGTTTATTCCCTACATCTTCAACAAATCTAAGCTTTTAACTTATTTAAATATTATATATCAATGAAAAATATAGTATTTATAATATGATAACCTGTAAAACAAAAAAACAGATAAGATGATATTAATTCTGATTAACCCTTAACTACTATACCGACGTCTCCCGGACGTCGGCAAAACTCCCCACTCCGTTTCCCCCCCCACCCTTCCATCTAGAAACCGGTCCCGCCCAGTACCTTTCAGTCGAGTGGTGGCCTTTGTGTAGTGAAGGTGTTTGTCGCGGCTTAGTGTTCGCGCGCCATTTTGAATTTGCGTCTCTCAGGCGGGGTATAGTACTTACGTTATTTTTCGTGTACAATAGTGGTGTCTCGTAGGCGGGTTATAGTAATTACATAATTATTGACTTAACATTGTAACGTCTCGTGGACGTAGTATAGTAATTACGTAATTTTAGACATATCATTGTTTCGTCTCCTAGACGGTGTATAGTAGTTGCGGAACTTATGGACAACACAGTGGTTTGAAATGGATTCCTCAAACACGGCCAATATACCTTCAACTTCTACTGAGCAAGGCCCTTCTAGAAGTAGGCCGAAGCGTGTCGTAAGTACTGCCTCAAGAAACTTTGAGTCACATTTGGAAGATTTGATCGGCGAACGCCTTGACGATCCACTAGACAAGTCTGATGACGACGATAGCAATGATGATCCAGATTATGTTATTGAGAGTATTCATGACAGTGAGTCGGAACAAGAAATTAGTGAAAATGAAAATGAATGCGATTTAGTTCCTCCTTCTGCTGATGATGAGGTAAATTTACAGGGAGCATCACAAGAAAACGAACTAGTTCAACATGGTGAACTAGATTTGGATCACCAACAAACAAATGGAGAAGAAACTGTAGAAAGATGTGAGGATAATCATGTTGATGAAATTATTCAAAGCGTAATTGATGGTGCTGGAGATCCAATGGATATTCAAGTCAACTGTGAAGAGCAACCGGTCCGTAGGCGTGGAACAAATCTATTTTTCTATGGGAAACCAACCATAAATAAGCCTGCTTTCAAATGGAGGAAGACCATGCCCCCATCAAACACAAGAACACGGGGTCATAACATTATTACTCACATTCCAGGGCTAAAGACAAAAGCGAAAAATCTGGGTGATAGCCCATCACCTGTTGAAGTATGGGAACTGCTTATAACACAAAATATCCTTGATGAAGTCTTGCGTTGGACGAATGAAAAAATTAGAGCTATGAAATTGAAATACGAGAATCAAAAACTGACCCACCTTGAATATCTCGATCTGGCTGAATTGAAAGCCTTTATTGGTTTGCTAATATTTTCATCAGTTTTTAAAGCTGGAAATGAGTCAGTGGACAGCTTTTTCTCTACGGATGGTACTGGAAGAGACATTTTCAGATGCACTATGACGAAGGAAAGATTTTTATTCCTTTTATCAGCTCTAAGATTTGACAATCCACATGACAGAGTGGACAGACTCAAGGAGGATCCAGGTGCACCTATTTCCAACATATTGCAACAGTTCATCGACAACTGTCAAGAGTGCTACTCACCTGGTGAATATTTGTGTGTTGATGAGATGTTGGTAGCCTTCCGAGGTCGATTTCGATTTCGCATGTATATGCCTAAGAAGCCAGCCCGATATGGAATTAAGATTATGGCGATGACAGATGCTCGTTCGCATTATCTTTATAATGCTTACATTTACACAGGGAAAAACTGTTATGGGCGCACTCTGAGTGAAGAGGAACATAAATTGAGTAAGCCGACACAATCTGTTTTGAGGCTTGTGAAGCCAGTTCAGGGCAGCAACAGAAATGTAACTGGAGACAACTGGTTCTCATCGATCCAGCTTGTCCAGCAACTAAAGGAGAGAGGTCTAACCTACGTTGGCACTATGAGAAAGGACAAGGTAGAAGTTCCTGAGAAATTCAAACCCAGTGCAGATCGTGAAGTAAAATCATCCCTTTATGGTTTTACTGAGGACATAACTCTGTTATCATTTGTCCCCAAGCAGAAGAAAGCTGTGATAATGGTGTCCTCAATGCATCACGTTGCTGCGGATGACCCAGACACTGGTAAGCCGGAAATCATAGCCCTGTACAACCACACAAAAGGTGGAGTTGACAGCCTGGACCAGAAAATCGCCAACTATTCTTCAAGCTGCAGAACAAGAAGATGGCCTATGGCAGTTTTTTTTACTATTGTTGATACAGCATCTGGTGTGAACGCATTTGTACTGCATCAGGCTTATAACAATGCAGTCAAAATGACAAGGCTTGATTTTATGAAGAATCTTGGCCAAGCTTTGGTCCGTGAACATATGTCCCAGAGACTGCAAAGATCTATCCCAAAAGAGCTTGCTTTGTCCATCAGGCGCATTCTGAAGTTACCCGAAGAACAGCCTCAACCTGCTCCGGTACTAGAAAAAAGAAGAACCTATACATTCTGTCCTCCGAAGTTGAAACGGCAGACACGTTATCCATGTCAGAAGTGCGGCGTTCCTATTTGTTTGGAGTGTACAAGGAAAGTGTGCGCAAGATGCTTGAATCCAGAGTAGACTTTGAACCCAATTGTCAAGTAAGATTAATATTAATGTACTTTTGACTCTTTTATTATTTTAAACTTTTAAACCTTCAGTTTGAAACGGCAGACATGTTATCCATGTCAGAACTGTGGCGTTCCTATTTGTTTGGAGTGTGCGCAAGATGCTTGAATCCAGAGTAGACTTTGAACCCAATCATCAAGTAAGATTAATATTATTGTACATTTTACTCGTTTCATGTTTTCAACTTTAAAACCTTCAAGTTTGTAACAAAATTCAGTAATAAATTTAATTGTTTCTATAGTAATTGTTTTTTTTGCGTTCACTTTCCTATGAAAATAACAATAATTATATACCCTCATTTCAATTTTAATTATTAACATAATGAATATAAATTCTGAGGATTACATGGAATTTGTTATTTCTTTATATCATATTTTAATAATAAAACCATGTTTTACTGTAAATATATTTGTTTTTCATTAGAGGAATAAATAATAAAGATCACTAACATAAAAAAAGTGTTTTTTTTTTAAAGGGGGGGGGATTTTTAATTTGAATTTAATTTTACCAAATTAAATATTTTTGCAGTATTTTAACTGGAGAACACGAAAAAAATGCTTAAGACCTGGGTTTAACACTTTAACCCTATGCATCCCCCCAAAAAAACAAAGACGTCTGCCAGACGTTGTATAGTAATTAAGTCAGTTTTTTAGGGTATAGTAGTTAAGGGTTAAAAAGTCCGTAATATTCCTCTGCTTAAACAAGTAAAAACAATTACAGTATTGATAATAATTTTTATTAAAACAATAATATAAAGAAAATTTACTGTATCCCCTACATTTATTACCTTCACTTGCCTGCTTTTCAATTTCCACTTGGTTTTTTATAATTGTTGATAGCGTACTACCTGGAATATTAAACCTGGCAGCAATGTCTTTCTTCTTTACCACACCTTTGCTCACCAACTTTATTATTTATAACTTTTCACCAGCAGTCAATGCTTTGGGTTGTCTTTTCGCACTCATTCTCGAATATTTCATGCAAAAACAGTCGTCACACACTCGAAAAGCCCCGCACAAGGTAAACAGACCCGAGACTGCAGACAGACTAAAGGCGCTTGACTCCAGATATGATTCTCCAAAAGGTTGCATCCTGAAAGCCGGGATTTCGTATTACAGGGTCCATTCTGAAAACTTCGTTGTATGGAGGTAAACTTCGAGTTACGGAGGTAAACTTCGTGAATCGAATTCGTCTTACGTACTGAACTTTGTGTTATAGAGGTAATTTTTGTGTCCCTTTGAGTTATAGAGGTAAAATATAACTGGAAAATTAGTTTGTCTTATGTATAGCAATGTTTTCAAGTTAGACAGGGTTTTCCAAGGGGAAAAAATAATTCGTCGAGGATTTTGTGATATCAAGGTTCATGTTAGCGAGAGTCGACTGTAGTATATTTTCATTTAAAACCTTTATACTTACAAAATATTAACAGTACACCCATTCAAAAATCCACATTATGGCCATTTTGTCTTAGGGGGCCCCTCAGGCAATATCTCAAAACAATGTAAATAATTTTGCATAAAATTCACTTACAATCATTATTTTATTTTATGTGCAAGTAGTTAGTTGTTTTACCGAGTTTTTTTAGTATAGAGTTGGTGTATATTTTAATTTCTGTTTAGACACTTGATGAATAATACCACTTTTAGCCATTTTTTCCTATAGGGAGGACACTCTATTATTGTGGCTGTCATGGTAAGATCTATAAGTCTGAGATCATAAAAACTTTTTGTCTTGAGGTCTCCAGATGTCAATTTACGATTAGTTTATTTTCATATAAATATATTGTAGATGCCGTAAATGTGCTATGGATCATGCCCAAAACAAAAAAAAACACACGTGCGGTATGGCAAGGCATGGTTTGGTTGTGCTGTCTGTGTGTGTGTATTTTAAAAACAAAATAAGAAAGGGCAAAGACATTCTACACATGCCTCTATTCCCTCAATGTGATTTTGGGGGAGATTGTGCATACACTTTTCATAGACTGCTAGCCCAGTGGCCTAGAGCAAAGGCAAAAAAAACTTCATGTAGTTTCCAGCAGTCCTCGACAGACAGCACCAGGGACATAGCCAAGGGGGTCCATGGGGTCCGGACCCCCACTTCCCATTAAATAGCCTATATTAAAATAACAATAAAATTTGACCCACTAACAGATAAAAATTAGTAATACGCATAAGCGTTATTGCATTTTCTGCTGCCTACTATTCACATTTGCTATTTAATAGTGCCAAGTTATTGCTCTGTAATCGCTGTGTCAAGTAAACAGTAAACTTCAAGAGGTAATACAGTACAGTAATTTTAATGGAGATTTCAAGGAGGAACTTGGGGGTGACTCCGATTAGAAGGCAATGCAGGACATATATATACTCTATGGCAGGACAGTGAATTAGCGATCATGTCAGCGACGATTTGGTGTACTGTAGATTGCCTAAAAACGTGAATTTATTGTTCTAATTTTCAAAAATATTCTAGGAGTTTCACCGGGGGAATTCATATCCCCCCCTGAATTCAGCTTCCTTTATAACCTTCACTACTTTTTTGTCCTGCTAAAAGAAATTAATGATTTTCATTTTAATTTCATAATAACCCATCAGAGTCTTTTAGTTAAACTAGAAATTCTGGCTAGAATAAATGTTTGTATGAAATTGAATTTGACTGTCTCAAAATGTCCAAAACTAACCATTTTTCTCTAAAAATTTCAACATTTTTTGGAGAAGACATGGTCGTCTGGACCCTCCTATTTCCAAAATTCTGACTACGTCCCTGACAACACCACCAATTAATACATATTCAGATAGGGTTTGGGATTTCCCATGGACACCACCATTTTAAAACGCTGTTAGAATGAAATGTGAGATCTGCTTAAATTGGCAACGAGACTTAGCTCAAATTGAGACCAGGGGTGGACCTTTAGACTGTATACTCAGTTGAGGAGGGGGGGCAACAGGGTTGTATGTAGTGACAAAATGTTCTTGACTTTCTGGATGACCCTCATATGAATATTTTTTGTCTTTTATTGTGCTTAGAACTTGTAAAAATGGTCCAATCTTAATGAAATTCAGACAGACATGTAAATTGGTAAACACCTGGATGAGTTTGAAAACCAGTCCGAACAGATCATAAGAAGGGATTTTAAAGGGGATCCCCCCTCCCCCCCCGAAATGGGTTATTTTGTTTCAGAAAAATTAAAGTAATCAAACTTTAGTTTGTACCATTAAATTCAGCTCTTAAAACAAACAATTTAGTACTCTGAATCATTGCTCCTTTTCCATTGGTTACCATGATATTGACAGCAGTAAACACAGTTCATGAGTCCATTTTCACTCAGTGGCTCAGTGGCGTATATAGGATTAATTCTGGGGGGGGCATCCCAAAAAAGAGACACTTCTTTAAGTGATTAGGAAGGGGTTTTTATCAAGAGGAGTAGAATATCCCCCAATTAGGAGGGGGGGGGGTCCAGGGCTCTGCCCCAGGAATTTAAGAAAATTTTGAGGTAAAATGATAAGTTTAAGAAAAGGTCAGTGGTGTAACTTTAATTTCAAGTAGACATCTAATCTGCCCAGAATGTTGAGTCAAACTTAAGCGTTTAAATGTTTATGATAAAACCAATAATTCTTTTAAAAAACCTATCCATATTCTGGCAAAAAGTATGAAAAGTTAGAAGCAAAATGGTAAGCTGTTTAGACTGTTTCATATGTATTTAACCCCACTTAAGCACTGAAATGTTATGAGGCAGGCTTGAATAACCTAAGCCCGATCTAATACTATTCAACCAATAAATGCAACTCAAAATTCCGGACAAAAACTTTTACTAGATTCTAAATTGTAATGTAAGCTGTATTGCCTTGCCTTCTAAATAAAATCACTCCCTCTTAAATCTTTATAATTCTTTCTCTTAAGTTTACTTGGGATTATTATTTCAAACAAGATAAAAGTGAAATCAACTGCCTAACTGCCAGCACGAAAAGAAAATTCACAAAATCCCACAGGCATATGTTTAGTCTATAGTATTCTGCTATCAACTAGCAACCAGCAAAACACTATGCTCGCTGATAGTGTGTCAACCGATGACAACTTGTACACATATGGCAGCCCGAAAGTCATTTTTGCAACCCTTCAAAAGTTAGGTTAGGTTTTTCGATAATTCAGTAGTAAATAAAATTACTTATATTTGCTTTACCCTAAGATTAATTAGGACTAAACTGCATTGAGGAATAATTAAAATTATGAATTATTCTGTACTCATTCATGTTTAAATGCATTGAGGAATAATTTAATATATGAATTATTCTGTACTCATTCGTGTTTAAATTTGTACCTTTTAAGTAATTAATTACTGTAAATAAATTCAAATAAAAAACTGCTGTAAGTATATTTTAGCCAGTAGTAATTTAATATCGCAAGTTAATAGGTTCTGAATTCTTATTTAGTTTTTATTCCAAAACGAGAAGGACATTTTCATCATTTTATAATGATCCTATGAAATAACAGTCTACAACCAAGCTTAAATGTTTTAAGGAAGGATATTCAACTGATTGTAATCATTTTTCTGTAAAGAAAAGCCAATGCCCGAAGCCATCACTATTGCCTCCACTGGCCGCACTTTCGGTGATGATAACTTGGCTTATCGGATGTATGACACCTGTCAGTCCCGGACCCCTAGGTGAAAAACATAAGCTTACATCAAAATCTTTTTACACAGGGGATCAACGATAGGCCGCGGATACTAACATGTGCATGTTTTCTCAATATAATGAAATTCTCGTTACAGTACTTAATTTTCCCTCATCGTTCTCTTTATCCTTTGAATTGGGGGGGGGCCCTTGGCCCTCTTCTAAATTCGCCTTTTGTTGTCACTCATTATGTCATTCCTATGGGAAAATAGGGAAATTCTATACATCACCTCAACGTTAATGAATAAAACTTGGCATGTAGCTTCACCTAGTATGGTATATGGCTAGATCTACTGAGTATTGGTCTAAAATCTCCTGTTTTCACCTTCCCATGACAGCAAACGTGAATACTCATTCACAAGTTATCCTTATAGGAAATAAGTGAATTTCTATTCCTAATTTCTTGACATATCATTATGAAACTTGGTATGTGGCTTCTTCTAGTTGAGTTCTACTTATATTGATCTCAAACCACCCAGTTCGCACACACCTACGGCAGCAAGTCTGCATGCCCCTTCCCCATGTTATTGTTATGGAGATAATAAAAATACATCATTTCTCGCTTTCCAGTTTAAAGAATGTTTTGAAATTCACAAAATATGCAGGTCTGCTACAACAGGGTATTATTTTACGACATTGGAGATATAAGGAAGGTGATAATATGTATAGGGCTGTAAAAAATTCCAGTAACACAGATTGATAGGTCTGTAACAATTGAAACTTTAAAAGAATTGCCATCTATATGTCTTATTAATTATTATATTTAGAATGGTTTTATGTAAAATAAAACCAGGTTTGAACATATTGTTTCCCACGTGTAATTAAACTTAGTCATATATTATTGAATAGACAATGTAACACAATAAAGATTTTATCCTAAATACTTATATTAATAAGTTTGGTATAACTAATAATAATAAATAAAATAACAAGGTAAACTTTTTAAAACAAAGTATTAACTGAAAGTTATGAACTGGCATTTTACTGAAGATTAAAATAAATAAACTTTAAGAGTATGTAACGCCAACAAATTAAAAAGTTAGCACTAAAATATATTTTTTGGAAACTTAAGATACGATAAGTGAATTGTTTCAACATTAAATTTTATTTTAGGGCTTCTTGATATAACACATGATAGGGCACGACCCTTAGGCAAAATAATAATAATAAATCTTTATTAAAAAAATTATAATCAGTACCACATTAAATGCTCATAAATGGCAAATTTATAGTGGATAAGCGCAATAAAACAAAATTAAATCAATACCAGTCAACAATTACTAATTCTAAGCCTCTAAACTTATAATGAAGTATAATCTATAAAAAAATGCAAAACTTGAAATGAATAAGTAAAATATGTTTCTAAGTGATAAAACAATATCCAAAATCCTTTTGTATTTGTTGATGAAATATTTATAATACAATTTGGCAAGTATGCATGCAACATGAAACTCTTTACTTGTAGAAGAAGAAATAAATTAAATAAATGAGCAATGCAAAAACACCTGAAAAGCATGTCCCCATGTTCATGGAACTGAAGCTTTAAGGCCTAATACAGTCGACTCTCGTTAGAATTACTTTTTTATGACTTGTCCCGTATCATGTCAGGACTGACGGGCGATATGTATATAAAGCAGGGCAATATTCAAACCTCGATAACTCGAAATCTTCGATAACTCAAATTATTTTGGATCCCCTAGGAAAACCTGTCAAAATTAAAATAAATACCATGCGTAACTTGAAATAATTTTACAGCTATATTTTACCTCTGTAAGTTGAAGCAATGCAAAAATTACATCTACAGCTCAAAGTTCAGAAGATAAATTGAATTGAATATGCTTTTTACCTCTATGAGTCAGTTTACCTCTATTTCTCGAAGTTTACTCAATGGATCTCTTAAGTTGAAACCCTGGCCTACAAGTCGCAATGTGTCAGTGAGTCATTTATCGGTCCAGTGTCATTCATTACTAATGTATCTTGAATTTCCATTTGATTCATATCTATATCTCAATAAGTGAAAACTAAGAATAACCTCTATAACTCAAACTATGCCTAAGTCAAACTATACACAGTTTTAAAAAAATCTACAGCATTTTGTCCCTTGGCATTTTGAGTTAGCAGGAATCAAGTGTAGTAGGAGTAAAGTTATAAAGTTATAATTTTAGAAGGGCTTTGATTAATTTAGTAGAATTAATTATATTAACAAACATGTTCGTGAGATTATTTCATTCCCTCTGCTATAGTAGATGGCTTTAAATATCATGCCTGAAACTTAAGAGATAATTTAATGAAAAGTTCATAAACACAATCTTAATACGATACCACTTCAGCTGTTTAAATAGGCATTTGTTGATTACAAACAGATTAAGTCCATTGTATGGACTTGTATTCCTATTTTGTCTTTGAACAGTGAGCCCCCCAAAGTCAAACTGGCTATGCGATTGATTCCACAAAAAAGTGTTTTCATAATACGGTACAAGGTACAAGTATAGCCTTTGTAAAGGATACAAGGTTCTATACTACTCAATTATATAATTAAATTTAACCTTGGCAAAAATAGTATTACAGGCAATATTGTTAGGGTGAACAATATAATTAGTTGGATTTTTGTGGGGATGTTCCATTGCAGATAAGTAAATAAAGTTTCATGAATTTGGGGATCTGAAATATGATCCTGTTCTCAGGTGGGAATGAACCTAGAATATAATAAGGTTAGTAAGAATTAACCAGGCGGACCTAGACGGAAATCAGATTGCCAGGATTTGTTGTTCAGTAATTTTTCTAATAGTTATTACAATAATTATTCAATTACAATCTTTAATTTTTTTGTCATACATTGTATTAAAATAAAACTTTGACCAATACATTTTCTACTTCACATTATTCAAATATAATTTCATTTGCAACACGCAAGTCACTTTTAGTAAAATATGCTCTATAAAATAGAATGTTTATCAATGAACATTTAAAATGATCTTTGTAATGGAATACTTTATTTAAATTCTTGAATTACCTACTTTAAATTAAGTGTTGCTAGTAAAGTAAAGCTTTTTGATTTTTTTCCTCTTTTCTATAGCCTTACCATATGTGAAGTTTTGTCGAGGTAATTGACCGTTTCCATATCACTTTGTGCCTGCATTAGATCCAATTCTCTTTGTTGCTTTTTGCTCATCTTCAGCTTTTTGTGTAAAAGATATTAAATGGGTGTGACTTCTAAATGCAAAAGAGAATAGTTTCATTTTGACAATACTTATTTGGCAAAATAATTAACTTCATAGTAAACAATTTTTGAGAAAATAAATATACATAGTTTTGTTACTGTGAACTTGAGGAGTACTCCATTAGGTTATCAAATAGTCTTAATTTTAATCTACCCTTTAAGCACCAAGGTAAAGAGAAGGAAACTAAACTGGTTTTCTTTTACAGACTAAAGTCTTTTTAAACATAAAAATGTATGAAAAAACAGTGAACAAGGTATGCACAAAAATGAAATGAATGTATGCACAAATGTATGTCTGTTTTGAAGGATGCACCACTCGTCAGAAAAAGGCTGTAAACAAATCTTGTAGTAGTGCAATTGTTTTAATACAATTAGCCAAAAAAATACATGATAGGTTGTTGTTCATGACCCCAAGGCAAAATAATAATTTAATTTTTTTTGTGGATGGGAGGTGCAACGGGTTTATGCACTCTAAGGGGCTCGTTGTCCCCTCAGTAGTGTCGGACTCCCTCGAGCTCAGAGTGCCGTCAACTATTTTTTCTTTTTCTTTTTTTTAAAGAGGGTGGCGGCCTCTTTTTCACCTTGGCTTTGCCCCGCCCACATAGACTATTGATCTGTGCGTGGACGTTATTAAGCAAAGACAAGGAGTGAGCCGGTACAGTACTAGGGTGAACGGTACTGTTAAAAGTATGCGATAATCCCGACTATATACAGACTAACCACCCCCTCAACACCGAGAACACTAGCTTGGAACTGTTTTACACATTACTTTGGGCTAGGCCTTTGAAATTATGCCATTAGAGCAACCTCCATGGAGGAAAGCTGAGGATTAAGGCCGATCAGGGTCGACCATTTTTGCCTAAAGAATTGCCTTGACAAAGTGCCGTACACAGTTCCAGTTGCCCTCTCCCTGGAGCGTAGCTCCAACGATGTAATGTGGGTTGACGACTGCACTGATCTCAGATGAAAGCGAGACTTGGCGGGCATGCCAACGTCGCACTGAAAGAACATGTGCTTGGACGTGTCTGGGATGCCTGGGCATTACGAACTGTCCGGTATGACATCTTTCCCCATCTGGTGCAGATAGGTTCTGAAATACCCGTGATCAGAAAGTAACTAGGTCATGTAGTAATCAAACTTGCCGTGCTGCCATTCCACCCATGGATGAAGGCGGCTGCAGCTCACTGAGGGTCCTTGGGAGTGTACCTGTGTTGTCGCAGGGGCTGATGTGTGCCTCACACTGCCAGTGGGCGACAGGAGCTAGTCCCTTTGGGCCCAGGTCAGGGAGTGCGGTATGGATGCAGAGATTGGACTTTGCATTGCCACCGTGGACCCCAGCACGTCTGGTGCCTGGTGGCGGATAAACGGAGGTCGGATAACTGGGGTGGGGGTCCCCTTGGTATACCCTAGCCTGACAACTCTGTGCCTACCCTTGCCGCACGTTGCGCTGGTGACAAACAAATATGGATTCCACAATAACAAACAACACCTAAACTGAAGGAATGGACCTATTTAATGCAGCACACAATCAACGCAGCAGCTTGGCGAGCAGCATGGGCAGTGAGTTAATTCTCTCACGCCATTGCTCAAGATCTCGAGTTCTGTGAGAAAATGTGAACAAAAGTCCTATGAGTTCAAAAGGAGGAGATCTTGAAGAAGGTCGGGGTACTATTGAGCAGCATGACTGAGGCATTTGAGATACAGAAGAACAGCAAACTAAGGTTCTCGCACAGAATGACCATCACAGAGCAGGACTGCTACCACACCAGCGTGAATGAGGCCGATGTAGCCAGAGACGCGAGGAAGAGGGTCAGGTTGCTGATCCAAGCATGGATCTTCAAGGACGCAGTCCTCGCAGCCAGGGTTCAGGGTTCGGTGGCCATGAAGCCAAAAGCCAAGCTGGAGGCGAGCGCAGGTCCATCTTCCATGCTTGTCAAGGTGGTGAGTGGCCAGACCTACAGAGAGGTTCTGGGGAAGAACCGAAAGGATTTTAATCTGGATATCTGCGCCGCTAAAATCGTCTGTGCAAGACCGACTCCGAAGGAGTCAAACAAAGAGAAGCTGGCCACAGCTCTTGAGGCCGCTGTTGGGGAAACGGCCAAGGAAAACGGATGTGAAAAGGAGAGAGACCTTGACGCCCTCACGGAGACAAACGAGGTGGTTGATGCTCTCGACAAGTTCATCAGAGGTACTAGTGAGAAGCGCGGGGTATCGCTGGGTCCCCCAAATAAGTGTAAATTGAAGCTGGTGGTCCTCGACCTTTCTGAGGAAGAGACAGCCAATGTCTTGAGGGCTGGCCACCTTTTGGTGGGATACCTTAGCTACGCATTGCGCCTGCGAACCGTGGTCCTTCGTGTCTGGGCTACAGGTACCGTCGCGGCGAATGTACTGGGGCGGATCGATCCACTCTCTGCTTAAGGTAAGGAGAGTCGGACCACCAACACAAAGAATGCAGCAATGCAGTTCGCTACTTCTTATGCAGTGAGCTGCAGCCGCAGCCACAGTTTTACCACATTACAGGTTCTGGGGTATGCCGCATTTTTAGGCTTGCCCTGGAAAACACAAAAAAGGCCAAAAACCAACGCCAGTCCAGGCTGACTAGAAGAAGGGGACGTAGTCCCCTCTTCTGGCAGACCGCCGTCTCCAGCATTCGAGTTCCCAGCACAGGGCCTCCCCCTGAAGTAATGTGAACAATGGTCCCAAGGAGAGGTTCGCCCAGAATGAGGAGGTGGTTTAGTGGGTAGGGCTTCGGCGAGACTTCACTCCGTCCGTAAATGGATTCCACCTTCCTCCCAATAAAAAAATAAAATAAAAATAATAATAATAATCATAATAATAAATATTTTTTAATGGTACCAAAAATGCAATATTTATTTACATTAGGATTATTACGTTAAATGCTTTTAAAGGGGTACTAAGTCAGCCCTTGGTGCTCAAAGGAGATTTTAATTGAAGGGACTGTGAGATATTAAAAGAGTACCCGTGTACTGGATAGACCATAGTGGTTGTAGGACTGTATCAACAAAGTCTGATATTATTTGATAGGAAACTTTAAGTAGGAAATTGTGGAATTGCACTATACATAAGTTATTAGTTTTGTTTCTCCCTCTAAATAAGCTTTCACAGACTTGTAGTTACAGCTTATATCTCATCTCTTCACCTGAACAGATTTTTTTTCTATCAAAGTATTTTTTATTCTATATGAAGTATTCAATCCAACTTTTTTTATTAAAATAGAATGTAAACGGAAAACTTTGCTTGTTTTGGCTGTAGCCATTGCTAAGTAAAAAGTGCTGTAGTGAGATGACGAGTATGGGATCAAGATTTGAAGGCGCTAGGCAGTAGCCGTACTATTGTATTCAGTGGTTTGGTGATAACTGACAAAAGTGGAGTGTGCCTGTACCCAGACTCCAAAATAATGAAGTTACAACCATAGCTGCTTACTAAAAATCACTCAACACAATCATTCAACTAAAAGGTAGTTATTACTCTTTTTCATTAAATTTTAAGATATAATACCGGGGTAGATATGACTACTACCTTTTTTAATAACAATGAAGAAAGTTATAACCACTGGTGTAGTGCTGATATTAGCCTTGCCGGAGCGGTAAAATGCGCAAAAATGCCTTTATGGGAATCACTTAGATTAGCTGATAGTAGTGGTTGGGAAGGGCAGAGGGGGGTATGAAGCCCATCAGTTATCAGTTATAAACAAATCACTACATTAGTAATAGGTCAATGCCGAAACCCAAATCTCGAAACTGCTGAAGAGACATGACGCGGACATGACGACAACCCACGACAAAACGGCGATTGTACTACGTTGGTGTCATTTGAAGACAAGACACATCGTGAAGACGAGAGTTTACCGAAACTCCTTTTCGACTCTCTATATATCAACATAATTACAAGTTTGATAACTGCGATGCGACCATGAGGTCGAACTAGAGCTAATTTCCTAGACAACGCCATACGAATTGCACCAGACTAGTAGAGCAATTATGTCAACATAATCAACTCTAGCGTCCAAAGTGGGCAGTGAGACCGGTTCCCAAGCTATGCGGGTGCAGACATTACGCTACCTTCACAGTTGGCACTGTGTATAGGGGAACCTGTCTTTACCGTGACGCGTACAACAAGTTTGTAACCACGACGCAACAACAATTTTGTTCACCACCTTCCGAAAAAATTATACCTTTGCTACCATGGTCATCTAGAAGCACCAATCTATGAGGTAACGCATTTTGGCCCAATTTTTTTACTGCGCCGGAAGAAACCGTGGCAGAGCTGCGCTTTGGCTCTTAAAGGTGTGCAAGAGTGCCGTTCCGAACTGCTCTGTCCCTATTACACCACTGGTTATAATTCCAAAATACTGAAGTGTTGAAAAACTGTATATCTTAGGTATACAGTTGACATGTGATAATCCAACACTTGATAGTGCAATACATTCAGTAATCCTGCAATGCAGTAGTAAATGTGTCTCTGGCCGACCTCTAATCAACAATGAATTTTCATTCTTGTTGTGACAGGAGTTTTGCGTCTTTCTAATTGCAATTTCACTAACTTCATTCAGTTCAGTAGCAAGTACACTCTGCAAAAGTAACTCTCGCCGGGACAGGGCAAGTTTAGGTGTGTAGAACGTGGTATGCCGATATTGCCTACCATACTGTGTTCATTCTTGCACTTGCAAGTTCTTGCCCGATTCTGGCAAGAGTGTCCTCAATTCATAAGGACAATAAAAGGTCACTTAAAATTAAAGGCTCTCACTTTGCTGCTGCATCTTGAAAAGTATTGTGAAGTTTTCAGAACACTAAACAATTGAATGTCATAGCATCACAATACAATTACCTTAAAATGGTATAAAGAGTAATGGCAATTACATGCCTTGGGTGAGATGCATAGGCAGTATGATCTGCACCAACAAAACCTAGGTGCAATTGATAATGAAAATCTACCGCCCTCATACACACGGACAGTGACGGATCTAAGGGGGAGGGGCAGCGGTGGCACCTGCCCCGGGCGCCAGGCAGTAATGGCTGGCTCTGGTTAACGCAGTTGCGATAACACCAAGAGATTTGATGACCTCGAAGTTGGTCCGCCATGATTCAACCGGGATTACCGGTCTCGATACAACCATGAGACCTCGATACCGCAAAAATTTACTGTTCGCTACAAATCCTAAATATTTTAACACCAAGACATTTGACGACCTCGGAGTTCAACCGCCATGATACACTCGGGATTACTGGTCTCAATACAACCCTGAGACCTCGATATCGCGAAAATTTACCGTTCGCTACAAATCCTAAATATTTGTTTTGTTTTGTGGCACAACCAAGATTTTTCGGCTGCTAATATTTGAGGTATTTGTCTGAAAATAGGATAGAGATTTTCTACATGCAGTATAACCGACAGGATTGACGGCCGCTATAGAACCAATAGATTTAACGCCACTATACGATGAATAACTTTGATGCAATAAAACCGATTTTAAAAGAGCTGTTGTTATAGCCATATTATGACAGAGAAATTTTCCAGCTCTCAATAAATACAGAAATGTAAAACTAAATCAGGGTGCTGTCTACCAAATTTCACATGTGAAATTAGCTATTTTTTTCTGACCTTTCATTGAAATTAGCTATTTTTTTTGTTCCCAAACAATGAAATCGCCCACGTTGCCTCCTAAAACAAAAACTCGAGCACAATCTTTGTGAATTACAATTATTTGATGGCCGCATTGCTACCAAGAGATTTAACGGCAGTGATATGCCCAAAAAGATGTATCGGGTTGCGACCAAGACATTTGCTGGCTGTGGAAGCACTAACCCTTTTTCTGGCTGCCCTACACAATATGAGCGAGATATTTGCCAGCTACAGTATAAACAACCACGATTCGTCAGCTGCGATGTGACCGCAAGATCTAACAACCAGGAAAAGAGCAAGTGGTTTTTTAGCCGTAAAATGACCGAGAGATTTGCCAGCCGCATTGTCCGGGCGTAATGTGGCTAATACATATGATAACTTCGAAAAGGTTGAGAGACTTGTCAGCCATGACACGATCGAGAAATATGCCTGTTAGCCACTGTATAAACATCAGATTTTCCAGCCACAATATGGCCAATACATGTGACATCCGGGAAAAGAGCAAGACACTTGTTGGCAGCAATAGAACCAAAATACCTGCCGGTACCAAAACAAGCATGCAATTTTTTTTTCTGTGAAAAAAGCGATCGATTTGACGGCTATGAAAAAAAGAGAAAGGCTTGACAACCGAGATGTGTCAGAGATTTTCTAGCAGCAATGCTACCGAGAGATAGCTGTTCTCAAAACAAGCAAGCAATTTTCAGCCACAAGAAGACACCAGATGATTTGCCGGCCACAATGTATACGACTGATTTTTCGAATGTGATTTTACCGAAATATTTGTTTGTTGCGATTCGATTGAGATTTGCCGGCCATGATGACGATAACAATAACAAAGACCGCTGTTTTGTTTCATTGTATCACCATTATCAAATTTCACGACCAACTGTTTAAATGTATTGCTTTTTCTCGACTTTTCCCAGATTGGTAGTCACTCTGTAAAGGATTTACAGAGATTTGACGGCGTTGATACATTCGAGAGTCTTTCTGCTACGAAAGGCCTAGATAAAAAAGCTTTGGCTGCCACGACTTACCGAGGAATGATTGCTACGAAACAATCGAGAGAACTGCAGACCGTGGCAAAGCAGCCGAGAGATTTTCTGGCCACAAACTAAACTACGGTCAAGTTGTATAGTTGAATGATATAATCGCTTATCCATCACAAAGACACTTTAGAAAATGATAGTTTACTTAAGCTTATTACCGTTGTGGGGGAGGGGCGCCAAACTCTGATTTTGCCCCGGGTGTCATTAATATAGATCTGTCACTGCACACGGAAGTAAATCTAGGCCTCCTGCCACAACCCCTAGAACTTAGAATGAAGGAAGAAATTAAATATTTTTTAATCCTTTTTACAAAAACACAATTACTCTATGTGTGACTTCGACTCGATATATGAGAAAGATGAATTCTAAGGGCAAATATTTTGGACACGGTGAGTACTTTTGGATATATATATATCTCCCTAGATTGAAATTTCTGGAAAAATACCTTCTTCATAACCAACCAAAAGATACTATCTCAAATAATTTATTATTTAGGAATCTTAAGTTGGCAAAGAGACAGAGAGTCAGACCGAGTTCTATGGCAGTAATTTTACCTATCATACTCTACTTCCTATGGAAGTGAGTAGAAAAAGTAAACTTACGGTTTTTCCAATGTTTCTTCAGTTAATCATTAGTTCTAAGAAATATTTTGTAACAACGAAGCTGCCCAAGCTTTGGACCTTATTCCCATGCATCAACATACAAATATTTTAGGGGGGAAAACAGGTTATTAGGCTATATGGTGAGTCATCAAGGCAACTGTAGAACAGGATGAGAGTAAGGGTGTTTACATGAGCGACCGAGAAGTGGTTCAATCCTCCTTAGCAGCTTGACATACTAAAAATTATTGTTTGTATCTGAAACACATTATTGATACATATTTAAAAAATACCTTTTGTAAACAATGCTTTGTAATCCATCCAGATTATTTAAATGAACATTTCTATAATGGGTGAATTCTCGGGGGTACCAGGGGGTGCACCTTGCATTCTAATTTTTACTAGTTTTGTTTCTCATATACCCATAAATGTTATATTTTATACCTTTTTTAAACAATCCTTATTTTGAAATATTTAAAATTAACAATTATTAACAGTTATTTCAAACAATCCAAAACTTTATTTACTTTTGATATCATAAAGAACACCCCCAAAAAACACAAGTTGAATCTGCCCATGATTTTTATCTATCTTTCTTTTATTTGTTTTCAATTATCTTATCAGTAAGAGTGATATCTTTTGTACTTGTCTACTCAAACTCAGTCTTTTAAGGCTCAAAAATATCATTATTTTGTATTTCTCAGTCAGTAACAATTATTTTTAATTCATGTGTACATAGACAGAATCCTTATTGTTGCATGATAGTCTTGGTGCTTTTTGCTGCTCATACACATAGTTGTAGACAGTTATTATCATTGGTGCATTAAATTTTTAGGTAGCTGTATATTTTGCACTTTTTGTATACAAATTGTATCAGCCTGTGCATCTTTATAGTAATGTAGAATAAACAGTACAAAAAATTTGTAAAGGATTTATTTCTTTTTCCCTAAATCAGAACTAGAAGAGACATAAAAAGACTGTGCCAAACTCAGTCTTCCCACATAACTACAACTCTACAACTAAACTTTAGAAAGCTATATCATGTTATAAGTTAATTGGTTCGAAGACAGATTTGGCCGTTTGGCATTAAATTTGGTCTTCATACCAAATTTTGCACAGAAAATACTATGAAGCTATTCTTGTCCTAACTATTTAGAGTTCTGCCCTAGTGGTCTCCAAAATCTTAAAAATTTCCTAATATGTTGGAATTTGAAAAAAGTACTGCAAAGTTGAGCAGAGACCTTGTGCCAACCTGGGAAAGCTCAAGGTCGAAAACTTGGATTTTATTTTATCAGCTCAACACTAACAACATAACTAAAAATCACCACCAAAACATTCACACCACGCTATGAAACTGGGAATTTTTAATCTACTCTGCTTACCAAATTAAAAATTGGCAGAGTTGGTTTTGGGATCAGAATGCTGTATATTCAAATAATCTTCTAACAAAAAGCACAGCCTTAAGAAAACTTATAAAGTTAAGGAGTAGAATTTCAGGAAATAAAATATCCACATCTCCAAATCATGGTTAGCATACAATAGTCTCATCATTTTAGTAAGAATATTCAAAAATCAATGTTATGCTAGCCATATAAGTAACTTTATATTCATACCAACAATTATTACAATTATTTCTTGATTAAGATAAGGGCTGTCGTAATAAGTAATTGGTGAGTGATTGTATCGAGTAGTAAGTAATTGTAGTAAGTACGCAGTAAGTAGGGATGTGTCGGTACAGTTTTTTTAAAGTCGGTACCGACACCAGGTCTTGAAAAGATCGGTTCTCGGTACTATTATCATCGTTACCTATTACCTAGTGTTTGATACAATGTGTTATATGTTGTAATGTACAACCATACAGACACCTACACCTACACCTACAGACAATCTGTTGTATATTATTCTTTCATAAATCTGTCAATTGTTTTGTCACCAAGTCATAAAATACTGTCTTACTTTTTATTTAGATTGTTTAACCTTCTGTTAACTTATAAGATATAAAAATAATACCTGTAATATGTGAAAAAATAACAGATTTCACGGTTGTTCTCATTGCTGATAATCTCGGTTGTATCATGGCGGATGTACTCCATGGTCGTCAAATCTGTTGTTGGTATCGTGCCTTAAAAGTCTCAGCTGAATCGATGTCAATAAATCTGTCAGACATTTCACAGTCATCATTTGCCTAAGATTTTCGATAAAAACTCCTATTCTTGTACACATTTTTAAGGGGTGGGGGCGGTTTAAATTATTGAGCTATAGAGCAAAAGTCTGAAAATCTTACCCCCGAATCAAAATGCTGAAATTAAGCCCATGAGTATAACTATTCCAAATATGCTTTGAATATATTAAATCATGACATTTTCAGGAATTTCAAATCTTGTATTTATTAAATCCTTCAGACAAAACACCTAAAACCATCACACCATCCTTAACTCCTATGCGTCTAGACTACCTAAAAAGTGAGCTTATTATTCTTATTTTCTAAATTTTCCCAAGACCCAGACCTCCCCAGTGTAGCCCCCCCTTTAACTAATCTATTGTAATTGTATGGATGAAATCTATTGTAATTGTGTATATTGCTTAATGATTGAATAAATTTGTCTATTGTCTTTGGGTCATCTTAAGGAACTGAAAGCAGCAACTTTATTGTTTTTTTCATTTTTGAAACACTACAAAATGATACACGTGATCGTTGGCAGGGAAACTTGACTCACATTGTGGCCAGCTTTCATCCATACACTCAGTCGTGTGTGTGGAGTATCAGCGCTAGATTCACTAGCAAAACATCCGTTACTTCCTGGATGGCCCTCGTATTATTAGCAAATTTTATTTGTATTGATAATTTTCTATCTAAAACAATAATCATAACTCTGAGCCAAGAAGGGTACATAAAATAGGAGCAAAACAATCATCATCTGTCTTAACTCATCCTACTGTTTGATGCCTAAAATGCCCTAAGCCCAGGTTTTTGGGGAACCAGGTTGGGAATCTCGGTTGTATCATGGCGGATGTACTCCATGGTCGTCAAATCTGTTGTTGTCAAATCTGTCTGATTAAGACAGTTCAGACAGTTCAATGATTAAGTCTTCATATTAAAAAAACTAATCATATATCTTTTGAAAAATCTCTCAATAAATCAGACGACTTAGAGTAATTGTAATTTGTGTTGGAATGAGAATATTCGGTAGTTGGTTGCATGGTCGTAAGAAAGAAGGAGTAGGCATTTAAAAAATGTTATTTATTTATCATCATATTTTAATATTTTCAAATTACCTGTCTCATAGGTTTGTTTATTCATCCTTTTTATACCCGAAATATACATTATAGCAAATTATATAATCCAGCTCAATCATGAATGGTATTTCCAAAACATATGACATATTTGAAAATTGCGTTTTTATCATAGGAATGGTTAAATGGATGAAAAATGAATGAGAGAAAGCTTAATTCATCACAAAACTCAGTTTCTACTGTTTTGTAACTTGCAGTACAAATAACTTGCAGTACTTGTTGAGTTGATTGTGCAATAATGCAAAATAAACTCAACATGAACAAATACTGTTAATATTTAATTGTCATTTGCATGTTAATTTAACTTTCTACAATCTTGTTCGTAAAACAAATTCATCCACATTTAAATTATTAAAAAAAATCAGATAAGAAATGCAGAACCCAAAAACATAACTCATGTTATGTTTATAACTGTATGTTTTCTACACACATTCATGTGTGTTTTGTTTTGTTGTTTGTTTATTAATGAACTAATTCGGAGCCTTCCAGGCAGGGCCAGTTTTGAGGCTTCCATTACATTAAATAGATTAAAAAATGATGAGTCGGTGATTCAGATCATTTCACTTTTGTTGTAGGAGATCTGATAACAAGGCCGCACAGTGAAATCAAAGCTTGGACTCCGCCGGCGGCGCCCCCGGCAGCCCCGCAGTCTGCCCCGCCGCAGCTGCCGGAGCCTGAAGGTGAGCAGAACCACGCCCCGCCACCCCCGCCACAGCCTGCCACCCCTCCGACCCCCCTGCCGGAGCAAAGCGTCCCTCAACATCAACCTGTACCCGTGTAGATGCACAATCAAGAGTAATGTAATAATTTTATGTATAAGCTTGTTAGCTTTTCATCTGATAAATATGGAGACAAAAAATATTTAACAGTTTAAGTATCCGATAGATAAAACACAGTTGGTGAGTCGGTGGCCAAGTGGTCAGGAAACCGGCCCCAGACCCGTGGCTGCAGCCTTGTCAAGGTTCAGATCCCCTCCTCTTTTTAATATCAAAAGAAGCAAAGGTTAATCGATACGTTTAATTATTTCTGTCTATTTTGCATCTAGACCTCTTTGCTTTGCTTGATGCATTCCAAATAATCAAGATGCTCCCAAGCAACTTGCTGATTTACAGAGATGACATAACAGAGTTTAGAAAATGTCAAGGGAAGAGGCAAACGTTTTATTCGACAGTGGATTTTTTATCGAGGTTATTCTTAAAAGGTAGTTTTATTTTTGTTAAGATTGCAATCAAAAATGTAATTAATTTAGTTTGAATGTTTAAATATAAGCAACTACATTATACATCTCAACACTTACTGCAACTTATAAAAATTACATAAATAATATTTTCCAAATGGATTTACTTTCTTAACCTCCTATAATAGATCATATTGATCTATCCTTCTCAGTTTTAAGTATAATTCAACTCATCAAATTAACTTAATGGCATATAAATGAGTTGGGATTGTGTGGCAGTAATGTAACAGTTTTCTTTTCTCGTGCTATCTCAAAAATTTTTGTTGATTCCAAAAGGTTAGGGATGTTCCTGGATTATATACAGTACACTCCCGGTTATCCGAGGTTTTCGGGACCGAGGCTACCTCGGATGACACGAACCTCGGATAATACGGACAAATTCATCCGTAAATTCATGAATATGTGTGTTTGAGGTTGGGCTGTAATAAGACCACTTAAAAATGCTTTGTTAGATATAGTATTTACCACTATATACGACAATGAAAGTCCTTTCGAATTGCAAATAATATAATTTTAAATAGAAACTTTTTTCACAGATTATTATAACGCTTAGTAAGAAAATAAAAACGTATATTTAAGCTTAAAGCTGCCTCGGATAACCCGGAGTCTAGGATAACCGGGGCTCGGATAATCGAGAGTGTACTGTACTTGGACGCCGGCAGAATTTAACTCAGGAAATGCAAAAAGTAAAGAGAGTTTTTGTTTGGGGGGGCATTGGCGTTATTTTGAACGCCAACTCAGGAGTTTTAAATGGCGGGCCTGGTTAAAATAATTTGTGCATGCAAATGCAAACGTTATTTTAGTAATATTCATACACTATTCAGGGTTTTTTTATTTGCTTCTTAAAGTATTAAAAAACTAAAATAAATTTTAGTGTCCTGTTTGCTGGAAACGTATACCAAGGCAGGGAGAGGTAAATTTCACACATGAAAGTTTCATCCCCCAACAGGCCCTTTCCCACCCCAATCCTTGACTTAAAAATGTCAAATGGCAATATACCCTTTGTAACACATCACATTAAAAACCATAAAAAAGAAATAATATTTTGGTGGAAGAAAAATTAAAATCTCTTCATGTATTTTTGAGATAAAACAATAATTAAAACATCAAAGAAAGTTTGTTTTTACCATTTAATATGTTGAAAAAGTAAAAGATATTCTGGTATTCTGATTAGGGGAAACAACTGTCACCATTGGGAGATATTTTTCATGATACACATTTACACCCTCTCCAACCCCCTACTCACCCCCTGACCCTAACTTTAAAATTTTAAATGGGATTGTTACTTTTTTTACATATATTAAATTAAAGGGGATGAAAAAAAATTTCTTAGAGAAACTTTTAAATCGCGTCACATTTCCTGAAGATAAATTATTAATTCCAGGAAGAAAATCTGATAAATCTAAAAATCTGATAGATACATCTGACAATCTTGAGATTGATAACATTAGTTGTAGAAATCAAAAAATTTTGAATTGTGATATCAAAATTCCGATCATTGGAATTGCTAGTTTTTTTTGCTCTTTCATATGAGGTGTAAACCAACGATTTTGGTTGAGCGGTTGAGGCTAACCGAATCAGAAAGTTAACATCGGTCTTAAGGGAGAAGCATGTAGTGTCACGGGATTGGAGCCCCCTTTTTATGTACCGACACATCTCTGTCAGGAAATTCTGATATTTAGTGTATAGATCAAATTCAAGTCCAATCAAAATGCATGTATAGTATACAGTTCAGTAATAAATGCATATCAAGTTGAGTGTTGAAGAAAACCTGATTTTTTTGTTTCGGTATTCAAAATTAATGTTTTAAATGCTTGTAGATACTAATAAAGATAATAAAGGTAAACAGTAAACATTAATAAAGATAATGAAAGAGACTACTACTAAAACTGAAAAATTTAACATATTTAACTGTTTTCTGTGTTGTTCATGCTGCTGTGAAGGATGACCACAAAAAATTGATGGTAAGTATTATTCCTGAATAAATTTTCATTCACATTCAAGACTTTTGGAAAATATATTTCAAAGATATTTCTAAATAAGGTTTAATCAATACTACACACATTTAAGTGTGACTACAGGCAAAAATATTTTCTTATTTATGTCTGGTTGCATCAAAACCTAACCTAAATTACCGTTAATGTTTAGAAATACAGTCGACTCTCGCTAACACGAACCTTGATATCACGAAATCCTCGATATCACGAATTATTTTTAATCCCCTTGGAAAAACCTGTCTAACACGAAGAAATTATCATACATAACACAAACTAATTTTTTGGTTATATTTTATCTCTATAACTCGAAGGGACACAAAAATTACCTCTATAACACAAATTTCCGTAGAAAAGACGAATTCGATTCACGCTTTACCTCCATAACTCGAAATTTACCTCCATACCACGAAGTTTTCAGAATGGACCTCTGTAATACGAAATCCCTGCATTCAGGATGTAACCTGTCGGTGAACCATATCCGGGGTCAAGGGCATGTTTTAATAAAAAATATAATCGATATTGTAATTGTTTTTACAAAGAGGAAGATTACGGACTTTTTGATCAGTAAAATTAATAAAAGTTAAAAGTTTATTTTTGTTGCTGAAGGGGATACGGTAAAGTTTCTTTATATTATTGGTTTAATAAAAATTATGATCGATACCCTTATTGTTTTACATGTCTAAGCAGAATAAGATTACAGACTTTTTAATCAGAATTAATATGATCTTATATGTTTTTGTGTTTTACAGGTTATTATATTATAAATACTGTATTTTTCATTGATATATAATATTTAAATAAGTTAAAAGCTTAGATTTGTCGAAGATGGAGTGTATAAACTACACTTTTCTTTACCTCTGTATCACAAATTTTCATTTGGCTTACCTCATTAACTCGAACTATGCCTACGACGAACTATACGTAACGCAAAGAAAAATTGCAGTCCCGTGGAATTTCGAGTTAGCGAGAGTCGACTGTATAACATGAAATACGTATGTTAACAAATCTATGTTATAAGTACCAGCACAGATTACCACTATATTGATGGCCAAGCTATTTTTGTAGATGTTTTTGGGCTGTTTTAGTCATATTAGTCAAAATTTAAGCACAATAATAAACACCATAGTGAATTTGTCACATTATTCTTTAAAACAGGTGAAGAAAAACATTAATATCTGTGTGATCAATAGTTTTCTTTCTATCTCTGTTACCTATCTTTAAATCACTTTAATATGAAAACTGATACAAGTTTTTTTCAAGGAGACAAGAGCTCTGCACAGTGTCTTTGCAAGAGGTTAAACTTATACCACCTCATTATAAGTAAGAAAACAAATACTGAAGGTACTGAAGTTCTGTGAACAGACAGTAAACGCCATACACCACTACTATTTATGTAGCATGAACAACTGTTGTTCACAACTGACATATATAAAATAATTTTTTTAAACCTTCAGAGCTAAATTTTGGTTTTACAGGGTCATTGAAAAAGTTGTCCATGATTCCAAAGCTTAATAAAGGAGGCCCTATAAATAGTAAAATATTCGGGGCAGGGCCAGATTTAAGCATACGCACCATAGGCGTGAGCCTAGGGGCCCGCGCCAAAAGAGGGATAAAAAAATAATTAATAATTGTCACCCCAATTGAACATAAAACATAAACAACATAATTTCAGCGCTTAAATAGCAGACAGCGCATAAGATAAAACATCAAGTCGGCTGCAGGTCAGCTGTTGCCGCAAAGTTCCAACATTTTCAACATTTTTATCCGGACATTTTTTATTTTGATGAGTATTATCAGCTCCTAAAGTTTGAGACCAACTTTAATGAACACATATGTCATTAAATCTGATCAATTATCTCCTCACAACACAAAATTAAAAATCTGACTTGGTATTCAGGCCTTAGAATAAAAGTCACATTATGGATAAGTTGTTTACACTATTATTTCCACGTTACCTCTCCCTATCTCTATTTTTGCTGGAAACGTCTTTTTGACAAAGAACTCTTTTAAAAGATCATGCAACACTTCCTATCTTATTGTTCTTATTAACTATATATCAAATGACAAATTAACAGGCAGCAAATCCCCAGAACCATATCTCGAAGACATCTCAAACGGAAAGTCAATGTCAGAAGATAAGAGGCCTAGCGTGAACGGAAATGGAGAGGGGCGGAGCTCTGGTAGCGGGCCGTCCCACACCCCCACCCTCCTCTCCCCCACCTCGGGGAAGTCTTCTGTTTCTGACGTCATGGACATCGCTCGATCCAGGTTCGAAAAGTTTTGGGGTGGCAAGCAGCCCGAACCATTGGAAAAAGAGGGAATGGTATAGGGAAACTTATAAACTTTTTAGATTGTGAATAACTAATTGTTATGTTTATTCGTATCGGTTTTAATTTTATTTTCTAATGTGATATGAAAGCTTTGGCTACTCGATACTTCAGAAAAATTATAATCGAGCTCAATATTTAATACCTATTTGTTGTCTAAAAATTCTGGTGTAGTTAAGTATTTTTTGTAACAAAATATTATAAATTAAAATATCATTTTCGTTAACTTAAATAAAAACAGTAACCACAAAAGCCAAACAACACAGAAGTGTTTCAGACGAGTTTTTAAAATCCATGCAAAGGTATTCATTCTTAAACTATCTTCAACAGTTATTACTATCATAAATAAATATATGAAATTATAACAGTTATGCCAATACTCGATCTCTAAATTATGTGTTTGTGATAATCGAGAAAGTGTTAAATCTGCGAACCCTTTAACTAAAGTATTGCTGCTAACCTTTAGGCTACTGACTCAGTAGTACTGAGTCACACAACTTATTTTACTTCACACATAAGCACCTATCAAATAACAATCTGAAAGGAAAAAATTCTATTGTAGGGTACCGGTAATGCTCTTCTAAGTATATTAAAAATAAGGTCACTGTCCATTACTGAGGCTAGTGGGTTATTCACATTAATAGTTTATGTCAGGCAACCAAATGTTATTGATTTCAACGAAATTAAATTTAATCCATATTCATGATTTATAATTGGCAGATACTGAACAAAAGATTCATCTAAACATCTAAGATGAGGTTAGTAAAAGCCCGAACCATTGAGTGGATAACATTTTTTTATTAACCATGAAATTCAGGATAGAAAACCCCTCAGTACATTTACAATCCTGAGCTCAAAAGGGTGGGACTGAGTTTTGAAGGCGCTAGCCAGCAGAGCAGCTCATGCTATGCCCCGCGGGTTGCATCGTCTCAGCCCCACATTCATGAGCTCACCATTGTACAGTACAGTGCTCAATGATCAGATTTTGAGCCAAAGTTTTTTCATAACCTTTGTGAGCTTGCTTGGGATGTGTAAGCTGTAGTCGTATCTTCTGTGTCCATACCAGATACGTATATACCTATATGTACGTTCATATGTATTATTAACATAAACGTACACGGTACGTCACTCCGACATTCAAGCTTAGTCTCTCTTCAGTTCTGCTTAGTAACTTACTAACTTTCTAAGATTTATATTTTTGAAAAGAGCAGAAGGTTTTCATAATTGATCGCAATATGTAAATTAATAAATTATTTGTTATTGGTACTTGTTACGAATAAAAGTTTCATATTATAGAAAGTTTATAAATTTATAAATCTCATGTATATCTGTACATGGCTCAAATATGAGATCAAAAACAAGGAATGCTCTTAAAGTTATTTGGAAACTGATGGAAATGTTATAAATCAGAATTTTATTTTTAACATAGTCTATTTAGCTGATAGTTTTGATATAATTTGTGAGTTGGAGGTATTTTTCATATGTTGAGGGGGGAGTGGTGTGTATGATAGTTCCCTATAGTTATGTTCAAGTTGTGCCTCAGGAGGGAGAAAACCAGGGTTGTACTAGACTATTACTAGTTTCTTAATGTTTGAATTGATCATTTTATGATAAGACTGTACCATTTTTATAGAACACTAAATTTTACTATAGGTATTAAATGTATGGGTTATTCTAATTTATTAGTACCCTGATATTTCCTGATATTCATTGTGATTCTGTTGCTATCGATAGACAATATGCTTTAAATTGTTGTTATTTGTTGGACACTTACTACAGATTGTATTCACATTATGTGTTATTCATGTCGAATGTAATTTGAAAAATTCACTGTCATAAAAGCTTATAGATACGAAAGTTATCATATTATGTTGTTATACGGATCCTATTTAACATAAACCGTGTTGCATCAATTATATGTCATAAGATATTTGATCGTGGTGATGAAAAGTTATATTTGCTAAAGTTAAATAAATAGAAAGTTCTATTTATTTGTGTAGGATTATATAAAATCTTTTAATTTGAATGAAAATAAATAAATTCGAAATGCTTGTAAATTTTTATTATCAATCAACTCTTTTTTCACGGAATACAATCATATTATAATGAAGGAAAGAGAGGAAAGGTAAGCATATAGTAGAATTAATATTATATGATGAATTTTCTTAAATGATTCATTGTACTGATTAATATTTTTAGATATACTGAAAGTAATATAATCAGCCGCGAGGGCGGTGATCATTCAGTGTTTTTAAAAATTATTTTATTTTAGTTTTTCTTTAGTAAAAATAAAAATACGTTTAGTATAATAAACATAATTTTCTTTCAGCTCTTCAAGTTACAGTATAGCTGGATTTGATTTTGCAGAAGCTCACTGGAAAAGTAGTAAATGCCGTACTTAAAAAAAAGCTTAGTCATACCAAATACTACGTTTTATTCACCTCACCCACTCTTTCCCCGTAACCCCGAAAGTAGCACAGTTTACCAAAAGAAACATACCATATTTACCTTTGCGGGATTTTTCTATGTACAAAAAGTTCATCACTGCAAAAGGATTTATTAGAACATTACCCAGTATAAAAGAGATTATGTACAGGATTTTCATTAAGTTTTATTACTTAAGTTATCAAATCTACCAACAAGATACTCAATACAAGGCTGACAACTCTAAGTGCTGTCAAAGGAACTACTATAACCTATTTTCACGTTGAACTTAATGTAGTCGTATGTGTAACCCAATACCTGGAAATTATGTTTCTTTTTTCGAGGTCGTCTTAAATACTATTGCTAGTTACTTTCATTTAGACTCAATAACAATTTCATTATATATTGTTTGCCTAGCTTCTTATCCCAAGAGTTGTTCCTGCAATACTGTGTGTCCCAAAAGTCCCGGAACGGTTTAGTATCTTTTAAAGTAAGCCAGATATCAAAACGATATTTTGCATACCTTTTAGTATTAAAAGAAACTACTTTTTGATGTACATGTCATTTCTGCCCCTGCCCCCAAAATTGGATTTTGGGGGGGTAGCCCCAAAATTTTAAATGTAAACCCCCATCGTGCGACTGCTTATTTTAAAGAGCTTGTTGAAAGGAACACAATGCCGCAAACCGGAGGTCGATATCATGCTCCAGTCCAAAATGGCGGCCATTCAAAAATTTTAAAAAATGCCGTCCGTCAACTAAAATTGAGTATTTTCTGTGTTCGTCAATTCACATTGAAATCGAATAAGAATCACCGAACACATTTTAACTGCTTAAAAGATACAAAAATAATAATTTCTTGTTGTCATCATCAATGCTCAACCCTCCAGAATTGTTTTAGGGGGAAGGAGCTAACCTACTTATTAAAATGTAAACTCATGTAGTGTACACACTCATTGAAAATATCTGCCACTTCTTGAATTGACCTGGTTAAGTTACCGTAGCCTCTCATCATTAAAATAATGACTCTTTCTTTTTCAGGTAACGCCATGTTGATGACAAATTATAAAAAATACCTAAAAACAAATAAATTCTGTTTTACGATTTTCCTCAATAATTAGTTTAAGAAAGAAGAATGAACATGCGCGATGTTTTTACAGGACCAGGTTTACTAACTAAAATTTTTTTTGGTGTATATTTGGTACTTGATGTATGGGGATTTTCCTAAAAGATAAACGCATAGACACAGGTATCGACCTTTGCCGCTGAGCCAAAGCTTGCATCAAGGCTCAGCAAATTTAAGGCATGATCTATTAGTCTGTTGGTTAAATAACTTTGACACAAATAAAATTCATTTATGTATTACAAGTAAATTAACTTTTATTAAAATGTCATTAAAAAGTCTTTGGTTTAGTTTTTTACTCATTCAGCATATTAAAATGAGTGGTCACACGATGTGAGTTGATATTGGAATTGGTTGGACAAACCCCCACCTCCCAAAAAACAATTTTGGAGGGTTGAACCTTTATGATGAGAAGAAGATATTATCATTTTTGTATCTTTTAAGCAGTTAATATGTGTTCTGGTGGTTCTTATTCGATTTAAATGTGAATTGCCGAACACAGAAAATACTCAATTTTAGTTGATGGACAGCATTTTTTTTAATTTTTGAATGGCCGCCATTTTGGACTGGAGCATGATATCGACCTCCGGTTTGCGGCATTGTGTTCCTTTCATCAAGCCCTTTAAAATAAGCAGTCGCACGATGGGGGTTTACATTTAAAATTTTGGGGCTACCCCCCCAAAATCCAATTTTGGGGGCAGGGAGAGAAATGATATGTACATCAAAAAGTAGTTTCTTTTAGTACTAAAATGTATGCAAAATATTGTTTTGATATCTGGCTTACTTCAAAAGATATTAAACCGTTCCGGGACTTTTGGGACACACAGTATATCGTAATATTAATTATCACCTGTCAAGAATATATATAATTTTTTAAATCCAAATATACCGGTTGTCTTTAAAGTCTCCCCCCAGTTAATTTGTTTATTAATGAAATTAAAAAGATCAACTTCTGGCAACATTAACATGATCAAAGGAAGGAGTTTTTATATGTCTACATGTTAGTTGAACTTTCACATAAGCACACTAATAAGATAAGCCCCTATTATCTTGATTTGGAAAAAAAATCGATTTTCTCAATAAATGTTGTAAAATTCTTAATATTTTCAGGACGAAATAATAATTTTGAAGTCGGGGTTGCAGAATCATAATTAGCATGGAAACCCATTTGGAAATGATGGGTCACAACACCACATTTACTATTTGCATTCAGTATGGCGGACCCAAGATAGTGGCTGCAAATTTAAAATCAAAGACAGTTTATTTGAGAACACGATTTAACAGTGGTAACAGGTGGCTTACCTTAATTTATTAGCGAAATCAAGATAATAGGGGTTTATCTTAATGTAATGTTAAATCAGTATGTAAAATTTAAACTTTGAAGTGCCATTAATTTGCTTGGAATCAACACGTTATTTTGCGCTAGATTGCACAGTTATTAGCGAATTTCCCCTATAGGGAAGAAGTTATTACCGTAGGTCTCATGGTAAGACCTAAGCCCAAGACTATGATAACTTTTCGTTTTGGGGCCACCAGAAGCAAAAAACACCATTCGTTCGAAATTTTATATATATATCTATATATCTATCTATCTATATATATATATGTGTCTGTCAGCACGATAGCGGCCGTAAATATGGTCCGATCTTAATGAAATTTGGTACAGACATGTAAAGTGGTAATCCCTCGGACGAGTTCGTAAACCAGCCGATCGGACCACTGGGAGGGGGGGTTAAGGGGGATAAACCCCCCCAAAAATGGGTTTTATGAGTTTTTTACATAGAAAAATAAAATTTATCGAATTTTTATTGGCACCATTGAATTCAGCTCAAAAAAACAAACAATTTAGTATTTTGAATCACCCCTCTATGTCCATTGGTTACCAAGATATTGAAAGTGGTAAACACAGTACGTTGTCCCAATGTTAACCTTTATGGGAAATAAGTAAATTTCCATATCTCGGTTATTTCCCAACAAATCTTAATAAAACTTGGTAAATAGCTTCTTCTAGTTCAGATCTACTAATTATTAAATTAAAACCACTCAGTTTTAATATACCTGTAGCAGCAAACCTGCATACTCATTCCCCATGTTATACTTATGGAGCTTACCAAAACATGTCAAATCTCGCTATGTTGGATTGAAATATGTTGTTTTGCATTTGAAATTCGCTGAGTATGCAGGTCTGCTGCAACGGGGGTATTTTTATTTTGTTAAGACCTTTAGAATGATGTTTCACAAGGTAGAGGTCACCATTTGAAAATTTTTACCTACCCCATTTTGTGGGGAGAGGGGGACAATTTTGATACCAAAAACTGCCTCCTTTGGTCGCGTAAACGGAGTTTTAATACTCTCGCTATATCTATACAACCGGATGAACATTCACCGGTTTCAGACATAAGTAGTGTAAGACAGCACAATAATTAATAACCCAAGTTAAATTGTTAAATTTTTGACTTTTAATTTGTTACCATTGACTAGGCCTTACAAAATTAAAATTTAACATTAGAGCATGTTATTAATACATCAATGCTATTAATTGCTAATACAATTATTGATTAAGTAATAAAATTCAATATGAATGACCTAAAAGTTTTTTCCCCCGATTGTTGTGCACCAATTAAAACTACTTCGTATCTTGTCGTGCACCAGCTTGTCAGTTCCCGCTCACAGTTTCCCGCTTACCGGTTCCCGTTAGCGGGCTTCCCCGGCTCCTGGGCCCCCACGCTTTGCGGGCCCTTCTGTTACGCCACTGAAAGAAGGATTAATCGAGTACCAATAAGTGCTTATCAAATCATTTATTTGACAAATGTTACATTTAATATACATAAAAATATAAAAATCTTTACAAATCATTTCCTAGTTAAAACAACCAACTTCATAAGCATGGAAGGTTGATGAGGGTGGTGTGAGGATGGTTTAGAGTCTGATTTGTCAGTTTGTTGAAGAAATGAGCATCTTTAACACAGTTCTCTTTCCTGAAACACTAAAAGAGCAGTTTTTCTCTCAACATTTCACTAAAATTCCCCCACCAGCCTTATCCAAAAATATATATTTGAAGCCATCTCTCGCTTCGTAAACATGGACAGTAAGACACACACTTTGTGCATACTTTGAGTGGAATAGCGACCAGGAACTGGGAAACAATAGCTAAATCATTTCAGTCACAACACTGAAAAACAACCTGAAATCAAATAAAAATTTCTTTCATTAAAAAAACACGTTGGACCCCATATTTACAGGACCCAAATCACTTAAACCTGCATTTGAAGTAAACAAGCCAAAAAATGCTTTTCCTTTTAGTAATGAAAAGTTCCTTTTAATTCATCTTGAAAATCAAGGTAGACTGATTGCTAGCATAATTAATCTGTTTTATATATCAAACCATATTTAGGGCAAAAATTAATTTCACTGTTTATATCACTTGAAGTGTGAGAAAATAAGTTATTGTAATTTTTTAGTATCTTGGTACACTACAGTTATGGTAAAATATTTTAGTAAATGTTTGTAGAGGAGAAAATAAGAAAAGAAGTTCACACGAACATAGGTCCTAAAATGCTTTGTTTTCCGTCTGTGTGTCTGTTTATTTATTTATTAAAAAAATTTACATATTCAAGTATATTTTATGAAAGTCTTAACGTATAAACTTCAAACTTAGGAGATAAATAAAAATGCTAAGAACTATTTTTGTAAGAAGTATCAAATTTCTACTTTATACCATTTCAAAATAGCGACGGTTTTTTGTTTTTAAAGCTAAATATCTTAAAAACCGCAAATTTTAGAAAAATTATACAAAAGACAAAAATGTTGCAAAATTTAATCCAACTAACGCTGATATTAATGTTATGGTGATCTGACTACCAATATCAAAGAAAACATAAATTTCAGACAGAACCATGTTTTTATTCAGAAAAGTTACAATTTCTCCGTTAACAGTTGTCCAATTATAATAATCTTAATATTAGCGTTAATTGAATTAAATATCGCAACATTTATGTATTTTGTTTAATTTTTACAGTTTTTAAGATGTTTAGCTTTAAAAACAAAAACCATCACCATTTTGAAAAGGTACAAAGTAGAAATTTGATATTTCTTACAAAAAAAAGTCTTTGTAGCGGTAATTTATGTACCAAGTTTGAAGCTTATAAGCTAAGGGTTTGTGAGATATAATTAAATATCTATAAAACACAAACAGATACACAAACGGAAAGGAAGCACTTTAGAAACTATGTTCATATAAATTTTTTTTCTTATTTTCACCTCTACAATCATGTGCTAAGAAAATTTTATCATAATTCCCGGACACCTTGTATTTTGGTACTGAACTTGAGATTCTTGAGATCCAAGTAAAAAAAAAATCGTTGGTTAATCTGATTTCGTTATAGCTATCTTTTATAACCACAGGATTTTGGTGATCAAGCTAGAGCAGAGCCAACCAAAGGAAACGTCAACAAATATTTCATATTACAAAAAACACATCAGAGCAATGGCCAAATCATCCTCTTGAGCCACTCGCAAGAGCACTCTCGAACTAATATGTCTTTTGATAGTAGCGAGCACTGTCTTTAAAAAACCATAAACACTCAAAAAATAGGGTAAACCACGAGAGCATATAACAAACTTTGCTTTATACAACAAACTACTGGTTCATGAAAGAAACTTGAGTACATTGGGAAAAACTTGCTGACGGACTTAAAAAACAGATATAATTTATCTTGTAATAGGTAAAATCACAGAGAAGAATCAAATTATGATGATTCTTCTCTGAGGCAAAATTTAAAACAAACATTAAGAACCACTGAGCCACTGAGCCACCACTGAGCAGCTGAACCACTGAGTAATAATGATAACCTACTGGGTAATAATGATTTATCTTATACATAACTTACAGGAGTTCAGCTAAAATCAAAACTACAATACAGTAAACTCCCTCTTGTTCGGAATCGCACAGTTCGGACAGTTCGGACATCGGTGGTTCAGATGGCGTCATGGAAGTCAGCAGTTGCCAGAAATCTGCCTGCGGAAGAGTTTTTCATGGCATAAACCAACAGGAAACTATGTATTACAATCTCTCCAGCATAAATGCAGGTTAGGCGTAGAAAAGGGCCATGTGGCCTTAACTTTGCCTGCTTAAGTAAAGGTTTTTCATTTCATTCATTTAATTTTTATGGCTGACTCAAGATACAGAAAGAAGATCAATATACAGTTTTTTGTGATCTGTTAATTTATTATTGAAAATTATTAGATTGAAAAACAGTTAAGACTTTTTTACTTTGAACGAGGGTTTGGTCCCAAGGTGTCTGCATTAGAGGGTGCCTACTGTACCAACTGTGCTCCAGTCACCCAAATGATGACCGGAGCATTCAGTAAAGTAGTAAAAAGTACTAAAGCCATCCAGAAAGTAACTTTTGATCTTGCTCAGCTCGAGAATTAGCGTTGGCAGTGCTAATTTAATTTACACCTCAGCATGTCAAGTGACTCGATTTGCTTCAGTGAGGTGGATCATCAAACTCCAAATATAACCTCAAAACATGAGCGCCTCCTTAGAAATTTCTACCAAATTGGAGAAAAACTTTCTCAAAAATCATACAGCAACCTAAACTTATCAAGACTTCTGTTTAATCTATTTTCCTACATTATGAGTGATGTTGTTTTTCATCAATGGGTACGACTGCTTTAAGTGGAAGGCATCCACAGCACAACAGGAGTAGAATAACCTTCTATTATCGATGATGACTTGATGAAAAAAGATTATGAAAAATGCACAAGACTGATCTTCTCAACTTTTTACAAGATAAAGTGACCTGGCCAGAATAAAGAATGAATGTTGCTCAGTGTTTAAAAAAAATCCTTATAATACAGTGCCTCTCCAGTTTGGCAGGACTTTTTACTTGAGCGCTCAAGTTTTGAGATTATATTTTACAAATGTGTGGTAGTATGATGATCCATCTCATATAGCTAAAAGCAAAAGCTCATTAAGTCACTGCACATACTAGCTTGTAAATTATGATACTACTGCCGCTACTTCCTGACCCAGGGACGTAGCCAAGGGGGGGGGGGGTCCGTGGGGTCCGGACCCCCCCCCCTTCCTGCTATTTATTTTAATAATTATGATATTTATTCAATCCAGTGACGAATTACACTTACTCTTTTTTTAGTGCATGGTGCAAAATAATATAATCAATACAAAGGCAAAAGTTTTAATAAAGGTGACAGGTAACTTATCAAGAATATTACTCCATACAAACAAAATTTAACCGTCTGATTTTCATGCCAAAAATACAAACTCCTCAATTATTCCTATGAAAATGGTCTTATAGCAATTGAAGCTGAAGGCCTGCTATCTTTCCAGCTGTGGTTCCAGGCCAGTTCTTAGAAGCAGACGATTAGAATAATTCTTATCTTACTTCCGTATTTTTTATTTCTTACCTAACTTTTTACATTAGATTAGATTATTAACAACCACTGAATGATGTAGTCCTCGTTGGAAGAGTCATTTATAATCGACTCTTCGCCAGAGTAACAACGTGCGTTTTACTGTGTGTCATATTTAACGCGTAATGTTTAGAAAGAAAAATGGACCCTTTTGTGATTAGGACGAAAATAAGTATATCCATAGTAATGTTAAAGAGGTAAGAAGTAAGAAATAAAATTTACAATTAATTTTAATTATAATTATTACAAGATTACATTTTTTGTAAAGTAGATCCCCGACTATCCGTTGATCAGCGTTTTTAAAGGGGTAATTAGTTTTTAATCAAGAGTTAATGAAGGCAAAATAAATGATATTGACCGAGAGCTCGACGAGATACGCAAGAGCCAATCCTATCTTTATTCACACGTCCATGGCTGTTCGTTTTGCGTACTCACAACGTAGTACCCTACTGGTTCGGTGCCGTGACATAACACACTGACAAATCTCATGATTATGGATCGGTCATAATGGCAAACTAGCCTAACCCACTGTGCACTCTAGACATAAAAATTTTTAGTAAAAGGGAAGAATTAGAGAATTATGATAACCAAAATAACACCGAAACACATTATTGCCGACAGTTTTTAAGTCACCGAACCTGATTATGATGCAATTAAATTACACAAATTTTAAATTTATCTCTTCCACAAATATAAATTCCAATTACAGATCATTATCCGCCTGTGATTGACTTCTCCCCCGGCCCGAACTTACTCTTTACTTTGTAAAATATATTCTTTGAAATAAAAGTTTTTCAACTCTCAATACTCTTTCAGTTGAACAAGATCAAATATAAACAAAAATAAATAACATCAGAATTTTTACATAAACGTTTTAAATTGTTAATAAACATAAAAATACAAGGACAAATTTTTTAAATAAATTTATTAGATTTAAAGTGCAAATGTAGCTAATTGTGGTTTTTGATAACTACGTAAGTCTCAGCGCTGTTACGCGGGTTGAATTTCACTATTATTGTCCACTACTTGAGTTGTTATAATATCGTGTGATTTACTGATGAATTCTTTGGTATTTTAATATCAGAGTTTAATATTATTTGTTTATTCTTAAATGATAGGTTTAAGTAACAAGTTAAATTAATGATGCCTAATAAAGTATACCAAGCTGTATCTACTACCTGCTTCGCATAATCTAGTGCCCTGAAATTCACGACCCTCACAACAAAAAAATGGTGGGAGGGGGGTCACGTCAGCTACGTCCCTACGCCTGCATGAATGAGAATGAACCTACGCATGAATGAGAATGAACATTACCCTGGCTACGTCCCTGCCTGACCTACGCATGAATGATAATGAACATTACCGTACCCTGGCTACGTCCCTGCCTGACCTACGCATGAATGAGAATGAACATTATTTTCTTGACGGCCCTCCTTCCCCCTCATAGTCCAGGAATTTTAGGAAAATCTACCGAACAAATCCTGACCAAGTTGAAACTTCACACAGATGTAAAGTAAATCTCCCTAACTAAAATCCCAAAATTCTCTGGAAATCCCTGCTGTGTCAAGCCGCCATCTTGAAAAAACCCATTTCCGGTCTGTGTTTCTCTATAAATTTTTTCAATCAACATGACAATCATAAGAGATAAAAAAAGTGTAAAGGGCATATTTGTAGAGGATCAAATTCCCAATAAAATGAGTGTAATCATGTACAATAAAGTTTTTGTGATATTATTAATATTGTGAAATGTTGCAATTCTAATATGCCTGTCATAAGGAATACATGTAAAATTTGATGTAAAAAAAGGCCTTTGTAAGGCCACACTTGCTTTAGCAATTTTGATGATTGTCAAATAACTGGAATTTTTATCAGGATTCCATGAATAAAATGTATTATTCATTAAGATCAAAGGGCTTCACCCCCTTGGCAATGTTTTTTACATCAAATTTTACATGTATTCCATGTATTCCTTATTGCAAGGGTTTTAGAATTGCAATATTTTAAAATATCAATAATATCAGTTGTTATTTTTAAAATTAGTTGTATATGATTATACTCATTTTATTGGAAGTTTTATCCTCTACAAAAACACCCTTTACACTTTTTTTGTATCTCTTATGGGTTTTTGTGTTGACTGAAAAAATGTATAGAGGAACTCGGACTGGAAATGTTTTTTTCAAGACTGGAGCACAGCAGGGCGAAGTTGAAACATCTGTACGAAGTTTCAATTTGGTCAGGATTTGTTAGGTCGATTGCCATTTTCATGCTTAAAATTCATAGACTATTATGTCTGACCCAATCGGTTAGGGGGAAAACCATGACCATGAAGAACACCTGTAAAGTTCAACTCCACTTCATGTGAAACTGGGTGCACCTAGAGGTGCAATTTTAATAAGACTTAAAATTTGAGAAGGATTTCACTTTCAAAGGTCCCCAGCCCCAGCTAGGGTTGCCATAATTTTGTTTCGTGGATTCGGGACACTTCCTCCCAAGGACTAAAACCCCCCATTTCACAGCCTTCTCCCCCCCCTCTCTCAAACGTTGACAAAAGGTGCAAAGATATTTTTTAAGCTTTGTACTAATACTTAAAAAATACAGTTTTTAAGTTGATTTTTTATTCAATTATGAACTTTATTACATTTTTGAACCGATTAAATACCATGAATATCTATTCAAATATATTTAACTCAGGTAGATAAATTTTGATAAAATATAAAATATCATCTTGATTCAGTTAAAAAAATAAATGTCTCTTAAACTCTTTTTATTTCACATATTTCATTTAATATTTATGAACACAATGTAAAAAGTCTATTGTATAATGCAAATAAAAAATATGTAAAATAAAATAATGTGAAACATTAAAAAATTGAAATAGTTAAAAATAAATAAAAAAAAGTTAAAAACATCATTAGTTTTTGCTTGCAAAGATCAGTTTCCAGGATACCACTGATATCTGCCTGAGAAAACTGCAGGTTTTAAAAGTGCAGGTTGAGGTTTAACGTACTCCTAGAACTCACAACACGATTTTCTGGAGTTGTAGTTGCATATCAAAATGTTCTGCACCATTTCCACAGATTGGCAATGAAATATAATTACAGTATAACCTTGTTAGTTTAAACCTCGATAATTCCAAAACCTCTCTAATTAGAAGATTTTGTTTGCTCCCTTCAAAAAACCACTTGATATTTTAAAAAAATACACCGATAGTTCAAAATGTTTTTACGCATAATGTTTCCTCTGAAATTTGAATATTTGTCTCCTCGAGCCACTAGAATTCAACTTTCGTTGCTGCAATTTGAAACACTACCTCTTAAATTCGAAGTCACTGGTGACAGTCCTGAAAATTCAACACTTATGGCAACCCTACCCCAGCTCCTTTTTACAGCAGGTATTATTGTTTCTGGCACTCTTTGAACAAAAATATATTTTAATAAGCAAAATGAGAGTAGATTGAATATCTCATTAATTTGCTGCAGTAACCAAACTAGCTGCCCCAAAGTGTTATTTTTAGGTACATTTCAGAAGCCACAGGCTGGGTGAAAATTGAGGACGAAGAAGTTGAAGAGGGTGTTATAATTCTGAGAAAGAAATCCTAAAAGTGAAAATATTACACCCTATTTACTGTGAGCTTGTAAAACATAGTACAACTGTTTTGTAGCTTAAAAAATGTTGGATGGATCAATTATAAACAGCTTAAATTTACCCAACACAAAATTGTCCCTTAACTATTTATTGCATTAGAAAATTAGTTAGATGGGTAGGTACACATTAGTGAATTAATTTCTTTATGATTTAATTAAATTATAAAAATATCATGTAAATAAAATATTCCTTAAGACAATAATTACCTGTATATTATGCCTGAATGTTTATATTTGGTAAGAAATCAATAGTAAAATTAATTAGTATTTCCTTGGCCTGTGGAAAAATTGTTTTGATGTGCTTGGTTTTTGGTCATTCATGGATTTAGTCGTATCAGGACAGTCATATAGATCTTCATCCTCTTCTCTTAATGAATTTTGTGAGGAGTAAAAACCTAAATTTTCATAAATATGTGAAACATCTGAATCATTTGAATCAATCTTTAGTGAACTATTTTGTAATATATTTTTGTCACTATTTGCTATGTTAACCATACTTTCTCTTTTTTTAACCTCTGAATACTGTCTGAATATGTCTTTTTTTTCTTTTTTTGGAGGTTTATCCATAACATCGTAACATTCAAAATCCGACTTTCGATCATTTATCGAACCTACAGTATAAGGTATTTCTTTTGGAACTATTTCATCCCAGTACGCATCCTTAACTACTTCCGGTTCTTCCTCATGCATTTCATCGACAATCATGTAAGCCGCTGTAATGTGACGATCGACTAAGGCATTCATTTCAAAGTCATCATCATCTTCTCCAAATGGATTTAACATGACAGTTGCAACTTTCATTAACCCTACATATATTATAAAATTGGTTAATGAAGACATTGTAAACCCACTTGCACCCAAGAGGCCATCACCATCGGAGATCGGTTGGTGACTTATCAGTGTGATGGCAACATAGCTCATGACCACCACAATCATGGTCTGGGTGTATACCAATGGTATATTGACCAGATCGTAGCCTACCAGGGTCCCAAGTTTATCCCGATGAGCTGTGAGCTCTGTTATGAGAAGCTTCAAGCAATGATCAGATGAAACCTTTTTCATAGTCCTCGCATAAGTGGCCACATTCGCAGCCCAGACAAGAGGAATCCAGTTGTTGGCTATGGCTTGAGCCTCAAGTTTATCAAAATTGTTCTTTTCTTCTTCTAAAATAAGACCAGCTTCTTGCACGTGTTTGAGAGTTGGGAACCTCTTTTTAATTCCGACACTGATGTTTCTCATTGTAAGCACTAGTGAGAGAACAGCATATCTGACAATAGTTCTTCTTATCAGTCGTGATTGTTCATCCTTCCCTGGGATAGCAGCGTTGGTATAAATGCCCAAGGTATCGGCTGATGGTATCAGCTGATATTGTTCCCACCATTTACTTGCGACATTCTCGACAAAGAAAGACAACACAAATGGAACTGGAAACATATAAAGATTATTTGATAAGTAAAGCTTTACTTTGATAAGGGATGATTGAAGATAATAAGGAAGTGCATAAGTATGGACACAGTTTATGATGAAAAACAGAATAAAATAGCAAATCAAGTCTTGCCAAATTAGTTTATATAGGCTTCCCCTCCATCTCATCAACACTTTCGAAAAACTTACAATCTTCCCACCATTCGATACATCTGCAGTATAGGTTACTGTCATTGTTCAATCAATTTTTCTGAAAGATATTTTTAAGATCAAAAGTTAGAGTTATGGATTCATCCTTCTTCAAAATCTTCAAAAAAAACTATTCAATAGAATACTTTTCATTTGGGCAGTGTTCCATTCTTGTAACTGCATGCAAGGCAGACATACTTCATTTCGAGACTACCTGAAACAAAATTTGATATTAAACCTTATTATAATTGTTAAGTGTTTAATACTAATGAATCTTTAGTTTTCAAATTGCATCTTCAACGATTTCTCAATACATACTGATTGTTTCTTCACCTTTAGCAAGCCATAAGGTAGGAGAGAGCGGGGCTGTGCTGTACACTTTAGTGAGCATGGCTGTAGATCAGTTAATTTTGAGTTAAAATTTATGAGAGTACAAAAACCATCTAGTTTGGTTAATTAGCTACCGATTGCACACAGAGAAATTATATTTATTCCACTCTTTGTATTTTTAAATATTAAAAAAAAATTTTTCCTTAAAAAATAGCCTCAGGGGTAGGGGCAATACCGTACAACAGGAGGAGCTAAATCGTACCACTGAAAAATAGCATAATCGGGGAAGCAGATAACAAGAAATACATCAAACTTGCATATACTACCATATATCAATTGAGTATCATATCATTGGCTGTGTATTGTAATTTTCTGGCATTATCTGACCTATTATTTAATTTCTCTGACTTTTGCATATTTTTGACATTGTGATTTTTCTTATATTTATTTTTTGGGGGACTATTTAGACAATAACATCTCTAACACATTCATAAACATTTTCTATATATTTTTCTACTAAAATTAATAACTTGAATCAATTTTAAGAAATTTTCCCTGACTTATATAACATTTCCCTGGCCTTAAACCAATTTCCCTGACTTTTTCTGACCTTGACTGACATTACAGGTCTGTGCGAACCCTAAAATGAGGAAGTGGAATAATAAATGTTTAGTTTGTTTTAATTTCTTTTTCTTTGTAAAACTACAATCAATGATGATGCCATAACATACCGTTTGGGGCTAAACCATACATTTCTGTATGTTTTTGCCCCATCATGTACCACTTGGTAGTTTTGAAACCCACTGCCATAACTAATGATCTCTGGATATCATAATATAGCTTAAGACAAGTAGTTTCACAAGATATCAAATATTCTAGTATATAAGTAAAGATTTTTTACCTAATTCACGTTCAAAATGTGCAAAAATTAGAAAAATTCACCAAAACAGTTTTGCGTAACCTGCTTAATTCACAGCGCTTAGCAGAACCTGCTCTTTCCAACAAGTTTGTGCGATATAGCGCTATGCTGCGACATGATTGGAGCTCTGTACCTTAAAAAACAGAGTAGAAATAGGCTGTACGGTTTAACCTGCATGTACGGGGTTCTCACCTACCTTTTTAAGTATGCATGTGAGAAGTAATAAACTTATCGTGAGAGGCTAAAGCCCCTATAAAGTGGACAAATGATTTTTTTTAAATTGTAAAACATCTAATATTTTATGACAGTTTTTTATTTAGTATGAAATTTCAAGACCTTTTGGAGCTTGCCAGTATTGGATCCTAAAATCAGGCAAATAAGATAAGGAAATAATAATTTAAGTTTTCTTTGTAAGAAATGAATAGGAAAACTAGAACAGCCTAAAAAAATAAGTTGAAAAATAAATTTGGGTGAAAATCTTCAAGGACTAAAATTTGGGATTGGGAAGCAACAAAGTCGGGCCATGGCCATGACGAAGCTGGGTGTGATAAAAGTAAATATGAGAAATATGAATAAATCATAAATCAAGTAAGGTTTTATTAAACTTATAAAAATACTTGGTTATTGAGACACTAATACGAGGTACAGTCAAAAAGTTCCCGGAATGAATTTTTGTAGACATATAGTGCGATCGCCAGCGGTAAATTTGTCTTGCAGTAGTTGATACGACTCCTTGGGAGGGCATATCGGTAGTGGTAGCATAGCTGACTTGCCGTAGTGCAGCATTGGAAAGCGCTTCTCGTGTACCTGCAAGGCTACGTTGTCGGATTTTTGAAAAATGGCATTTCATGAACAGCACACGAACATTGTTCTTGTTTTACTTTAAAAATCACCCTGTGAGACTCTTGAGTTGTTCATTCAAGCTTATGGAGAAGAGGCGATGAAGAAATCCCCCAATATTTTCTTCATCAGCATCACCCAGTGCGCTGTTCATGAAATACCGTTATTCAAAAATCCGACAACGTCAACATGCAGGTACATGAAAAGCGCTTTCCAATGCTGCACTGTGGCAAGTCAGCTATGCAACCACTACCAATATTCCCTCCCCAGGAGTCGTACCAACTACTGCATGACAAATTTACCGCTGCCGATCGCGCTATATGTCTACAAATATTCATTGCGGGAACTTTTTGACTGTACCTCGTATATATATATACGTAAACAAAACCAAGGTAAATAAAACAAATCATGTGATAAAACGGATGATTCGACACTGGACACATTTTCATCCCAGTGAGCATAAACAATTCCTAAGCTAAAAACAGAAATGTGACAATTCCTATGTGATTAAAAAGGTGCATATTTTATGTTACATTTTGAATTTGGCAATTTGTTGAGATTTTCCTGTGTCACTGGTAACAACATCTACAAGGTGAGCCCTCTACACAATCCTGCAATCTGCCAAATGCACAGTTTTGATTTTATTTAGGTTGACAGAATTATGTTCACAATGAAATATGGATAAAAATAAATATAAAGCTAGACAATATAGGAATGTTTTTATATTAAATTTACATTTAGATTGATTTTTCTCAGGGATATTTTGATATTTTCACAAAGAAATATATAATACCATACCCATCTTTCTTTTCAATATGTATCTACTGTTCAGAATGAAGACAGAGCCTATGCCGCATATATGGCTGCCTAGTTTACAGCCGAACACTGACAACGTAGACTATAAGCCTAGTACAGTAAAGATAAGATCAAAACTGTCCAGGCATAACTTTGTCGCTGCCCAACTTTATTGTTTCTGTGCAGAAATGAAACTGAAAGATATGTCTACTGCATTGCCCCCCACAAGGGTGGGGCTGGTGCAACTCAGGTCACAGGGCCCGGCCCCTGGGGGCCCAGGTATAGTTGGGAAAGTTAGTCAAAAATTCTAACTAGTTAAAAGTTATTAGTTAGTCCCGTAAAAAGTAACTGATGGAAGTTATTAGTTAGTTACTTAAAAAGTAACTGATAGAAGTTATTAGTTAGTTAAAAAACTAAGTGATAGAAAATAAAGTTAGTTTTCGGAGAAGTTTGCTGTTGGGCAGTTGTTCTAAAGGATCGTATGAAATGAAATAAGGACACATCTTGGTATTTTTGTTTTGGGTAGACACAATAAACATTTAAACGAAATTCCACCCTTTTCATTTTTTTCGACCTGTAGAAATATGTCACATATGTTTGGCCACTGAATATCATACTCGCCCGCCATCGCAAAAAATATTTTTATAGTCTAATAAATTAAAACTATTCACCTTAATAACTTATTAAAACTATTACTTAACTATCAATAAAATTAAAAAAGACTATTAACACAACTAAATTATTTTATCAACTAAACACTAAGAAAGCTTAAATCATGTAACCCAGCTAGGTTGCTACCGCAGAAAATAATGATTTGACGCTTGTCAGAAATGAACATCAACTGAAGACAATGTTTTGGAGATGACAAATCACCAAACATTCCCCCTCCCCACCCCTCGGTGCTTACGGTGTTGTTATTGGCTGCCTCTGCATACCAAAGCAACTGGACTTTCCCTACCCCTGCGTTGGTTGTCATCAAGGGAGCTGACCCCTCGCTTTGCTTCCTGCACGGCCACATGCAACCTTCTACTATCGCGTAAAAACAACTTGTATTTGAGGTACTTCCACCCGTCCAAAAATCTAACTTTTGAAACTCCAAAACCACTAACGAATAGCTAAATTTATTCGTTAGCTAAAATCTAACTGATCAAAAGTTATTTCCAGTACTTTTTAAAAACTAATGAATAAGATGGAAGTTAGCCGAAAAAACTAACGAATATTGTTAATCGTTAGAATTTCTATTCGTTATTCCCAAGTATGGGCCTGGGCCTACCCTTATTTTAGTATCTTTTATATTGCAGAATATTTCACAGCAGATCATGATCAAAAATTCAAATACATTGTGGTTGAAAAGTCCCGACATGGCTAAATATTTTTTGAACCGGATTAGTTTGAGAAATAAAACTTTGCACATTCACTCCTATTTAAAAAAAAACTGCTTTCTAAGGTAATTACAGTAGAGTCCCACAAACCCGGACTAATGTGGACCGAATGGTGTCCGGGTTTGTGAAAATTCCGAATTATTGGGAAATGAGTAAAAATAAGAAAAAATAAGAATAGTTTCTGTTATTTCTATAAGAAATCATTTATTTATTGCATAGTAAAAAATATAAAAACTATATTAGTTACAAAAAAACTTAAAGAAAAACTAAAACTGTTTTAAATGTGTCACACCATGCTCTGGCCTTGAATCTCAATGTACTTTATTGCTCTGGTAGGCTTTCCGAGTTATCCAGAATTCCAGGTTATCGAAGTCCGGGTTTGTGGGACTCTACTGTACTGACTTTTGGCCCCCAGTGGGGGATGGCACATAAAGAGTCAGTACAAAATCTTAAATGTAAGCATAGGTTGATATGCACATCATTTTAAAGGGCTAATCAAGTAGAGTTTAATACCGCAAACCCCATGTGCTCCTTGGTATAATATATGGGAACAAATAATTTTTTGTCTGGTTGTCTAATACCCTAAATGTTAGATAATTATTATTATGAGGTTTTAAGAAATTAGTTGCTGTACTAATTACTGTCAGATAGATCATAAACATAATTTTAAGCCTGTATCTGTTAAGGGGCAAAAACTCCTTAAAAGAGTAATATTTGATTCATCAACATTAAATGCAATTTTAAATACAATGTTATTTCTACTGCCCATCTCCATCGTAATTTACTCCTTCAATCTGAACGCCGTTGGAAATAAATAACAAGTGAGTTCAGTTTCAATAAAATAGTAATAAGAATAAGGTTTAGTTACCATATCAATATATTTCCTCTCCTAAAAAACGTGCCTTTATAAAACGTTTCCATTATAACATAATTATTGTGACAGGTGGTCTATTTCACAACTAGTTCAACAATTTGTGCCATATGTTTTCATGATAATTAGTGACAGTACATATTGTATCAGTATCTCTTCTTATGTTTGTTATAAACCAGAAGGTATGCCTGTATAATTTGACAAAGTCCCAAATCACAAGGTCAAATTTTCATATATATATAACGATAAACCTGCGGGCGATTTTTCCCACTCAGCTAGGACGCCGCCTTAGAATCAATTACTTATTGCCATATACTTACAAAGAACAGAATTTTCAAATGTCAGACAGCTTGCAGTAGGAGACACCAAACTGAATTGTTTGGAATCTATCAAATTTCTGGGCATCAAGCTTGACTGCAACCTTGACTGGGAGGACCACATCGAAGGGGTAGCGGATTTGTACCTCCGGATTTGTACCCCCTGAATTTGTACCCCCCAGAAAGAACTCCTACATCATTTTGATACACTAAAAACCCTCGAGAAACAGCCCGCGACCAGAAATGTACCTCCAATACATTATTTTAAATGAGTTAGGAACCCATTTCGTCCTAACTCAGTTGGGTTCCTTCCCAGGGGGATTATTTCCTAATGTTATTCTACGAATATGTCGTATTATAATTATAATTTTAATATTTTTTAGTCTTATACATCAATAAGTAGGCTAGTAATCTGTCAACGATACGCTATGAAAGTGGATCAAGGATTGTTTTGATATATCTAAATGTACAAAAAAGTATGTTTGTTCATATATTTTTGTCGTTTATGGACTTGGACTCGGACTGTTTTTCATGAAACTTGTTATAAATATGTATAATTTCATGGAGAAGGTTTTTAAGCCATCCATTTCGTCCTAACTCAGTCGGGTTCATTCCCAGTGTCCAAAAGGGTTCCACAATAACCCTACATACAGATATAGTCTATATAAAAAGACATGACATGTTTATTTGAATTCCTGATCATTAGTATATAGTCAAATGAATGCCATCTTAGGCCGGTATTAACGAGTAATAAATAAAAGTGTTTATTCATAACTTGTGATACAGTATGCAAAGTTAAATAGTTTTAAATTAAATATATTTTTTTATTAATTACATACTAAAACAATCTTTCATCCAATATACTCTCATAACTTATCTTTGAAAGATTTACTAGCCAACTTAATGTTGTGCAAGACTACAAAATATTATAATAATAGCACGACATATTCGTAGAATAGTATTAGGAAATAATTTTATGAACAGTCGTTGATTTATGATAACTAATTCAAAAATACCCTGGTTGCAGCAGACCTGCATACTCAGCGAATTTCATATGCTTAAATAGATCATTAAGACAGAGCCTCAAATCAAGTAAAATTAACTTAAATCTTAAATGAGCATACACCAATTTTCTTCTTAAGAATAACATGGGAAATGAGTATGCATGTTTGCTGCCACTGAAATGTGAGATTCAGACATTTTTGCAATAATCTAGTAGATATTAGCTATATGAAGCCACATACCAAGTTTTATTAAGATATGTTGAGAAATAAGCAAGATATAGAATTTTATTTATCACCTAAATAAGGTTAACATTGAGACAACGTACTGCATTTACCACTCTCAGAATTTCAGTAACCAATGGACATAGAGCAATGATTCAAACTACTGAGTTATTTGTTTTTTCGAGCTGAATTTGACGGTGTAACCCAAATTTAAATTATTTTATTTTTTCTATGTGGCAAATCCAAAGAACTAATTTTTGGGGGATTCATCCCTCTTTAGCCAAATCTCATTCTGATCGGACCATTTTTGCAAGCACTATCGTGCTTACAGACACTTATAATAACATATATCTAAATTTTAACGAATGGTGTATTTTGCTTCTGGGGGCCCCAAAACAAAAATTTATAATGGTCCCGCGCTTAGGTCTTACCATGAGTCCTAAGGTAATAACTTCTTTCCTATATGGGAAATTCACTAAAATCACCCAACAACAATGAATATTGATCCGGTATACTTCCATGGTCGGTCAAAATGGATTTGAGCAGGGAGGGTGCAAATCCGGAGGTAGAATTCCAGGGTAGGACTTAGGGATTTGGCCAATGGGAGTACATTCCGGGGTCGGACTTAAGAAACCAGGTTTAAGTGGATTTATAACAATTATGCAACTCTTCAGCCAACCATGAAATGTCAGTTGATTAAAATATATTAATAAATAATTTATTAATGATACAATAATAATTTATAATTTATAATTCATTTATTTATGATAAATAATTTATCCATCCTAAAAGTTCGCTGCCGGAATTGTACCCCCAGACCTATGACATGGGCGTTTTTTCTGGGGGGGTAAAATTTCGACGACCCATATCGCCTACTTTTCGTCCTACACAACAATAATATTGCTTCATTGGGTAACATAAAGCTAACCAGTAGATCCCGTTGGGGGTAGCCAGCTCAGCTGACATAAGCATAAAATGATAAAATAGTGTCGTAATAGTGACGTATGTGTGACGTGTTTTTGACGTATTGGTGACGTATTTGATGACGGATGTGTTACGTAGTGATGATGTCACTGAGGCGATGACGTGTAGGTTTAAAGGGGTGGGTTTTGAAGTGGGTTGGACGGCGCGACGGCGCGACGGCGCCGCGGAGAGGCCGGTGCGACGGGGGACGGGGCACGCCGCGCCAAGAGGACGGTGCACAACGCCGCGGGTCGGAGAACTTTAACTTAGAAAATAAATCGAGGTTTTATCGTAAAGTATGAGATATAGTCGAAATATAAAGGAAAGGGGTTTTCCGTTCAAGTAGTTTTACCGTACTGTCGAACTTAGTGTTACGGTGAGTTTTGACGCTAAGCGTATCGTAGTTGTCGGAGCAAATTTTACATAATGTCGCCAAAACACAAGTGTTGCTTTCCGATGACGCAGAAATAAAATAGTTTTTGCCGTATAGTTGGCTTCGAAACTACTGGTCGGAGAACTTGGTCTTGTAAAATAAACGGAATAGTTTTACCGTACCGTTGTAAAATCTGGGTCAAGGACATCAAGGGCTGTTTTTTTCTAGTTACTTTTTCAAAACTACAATTCCGAATACGTTTGTAATTTACGAATTTGGGAAAACAATGATAAACCTAGTGAGTTGTAAGTTGAATAAATTGTGGTGTTTAGACTTGGGATTCATCCGGTTGGTCTTGTTCGGTATTTTGCGAGTGAACGGGATCTGAAGTCCCGTCGTCGTCGGTGCCTGTTGATTTTTCCGGTCGAGCGTTTTCGGTTGTTGACACTTCAATCGTAGGTGACGCTGTGGGATCCGGAGACCATTCGGGGGCGTGTTGGGAACAAGACGACGACGAAGAATCTACCCATCCGCAGAGATTGCTGTCGAACTCCACGGTGACCTTCAGTTGTATCGGTGGATGGTCCGCTATCAAATGTAGAAGTGTCTCGTGTAGAATTCCTACATCGACCTCATCACAAATGACCAGTTGGAACTGCATGGTGCTCGGCGGTGCGGGGTCTCGGGGATCGCTGATGTTGGCCGGTCCGCTGCTGAGGGAGGAATGGCGTCTGGCGACGTACACGTCGCGTATTTAAGCGCGAGGGGGAGAGAAGGGGGAGTGGGAGGGGGCACACTGCTTCAAGGTCACTATAGAGGGGTTCTTTGAACTGTACCTATCATCGTAAAAATCATAACGGTACATAAAAAAATTAATACTATGATATATAATCATGAGTGATAAATTTTTAAACTACGTTAATTATATTCATGAAGTTGTTCGTTGACAGGTCGTTCGAGACTTAGTACAATGCAGCCTGTACGAAATATGAAGAAAAGTGATTTTACGATAAAGTAGTTTGACGGTACTGCCTAACAATAGTGTTATAGTGAGCGTAGCGTTTACGGCGCAAATTAAATATATATTTACTGCTGCAACAATAGGTTACTTTATTACCGAAAGACCTAAGCCCCGGACCATCATAACTTTTCGTTTTGGGATCTCAGATACTAAAAACATCATTCTTTCAAATTGCTGTGTGTGTGGTTGTGTGTGTGTGTCTGGCAGCACGATAGCGCTCACAGAATTGGTCCGATCGGAATGAAATTTGGCACAGTCGTGTTAAGTAGTGATTAGTTTTTGCCATTCACGGTAAAACGATACGATATTTGTTAAACGGTATTTTTAAATACGTAGACCCTAAGATGATTTAACTTATTAACATTTATCGTATTGTCATATATCTATCAACGATAAAGTTTGGGTGGCTTGAAATTTGTTTAGTCCATTCAAAATGTGGTTTTCGCGGAAAAGTTTTGGGTTAAGTTTGATTTTTTGTTGTTCCTTATGTTTTTTGTGGCACCGAATCCAAATTTGTTAACAAAATTTCGTTACAAAAAATTGTCAAAACGCAAAATAAGGCATAAAATCTGCTTTTTTACCTATTTTTGCTTATAACTCAAAAACCGTAAATTTTATGAGGTAAACAACTAAGGTGTACGTTGAATTCAGCTTGGAAAACAAATAATTTGGCATTTTGAATTATTTCTCTTTGTCCATCGGTTAAGAGGGGGGCTTATAGATGTAATTCAAGGCTCATCGACAAGAAATAAAATTAATCACAGTTAAATTTAAGCAAGTTCCCGGTAACATAGACCACTTATGGGCTTTAACCACTCTTCCGGGCTGATAAAGATATATAGTTATGCAAATCTATCGCTCGTTTGGACATAATATGGTTTACAGTTATTGTCTGTTTTGCGTCCTCACGCATATAGTGAAAGACTTAGCCTTTTCGTGGGCATCAGTTTAATCATAAACATCTCTAGTACAAGGCCGCGGCGCTAGTAAATGGCAACATCGCGTCTAAGGGTTCAGCTGATTTGGTTGTCCATACTCTCTTATGGCACTAATTTTTGTTTACTTGAAACCAGCTGGCTCTGTAGGGGAAAGTCAATGGTTTTACTATGCAAAAAACCCTTGAGAAGCGACGTTGTCAGGTAGAATGCCGCGGCCTTATTACTAGAGATGGCTATGGTTTAAGACATTTCGTATTGAAGTTAAGGGTAAACAACGTTGATAGTAAATATGACAGGCCCTTAATAATTGTTGTTTTTTAACCATAACTAAGGGTCTCGTAGTAACAATTTTTTCTATTTTCTTGGTCTGAACACATTAATGCGTTGTGTTCAAAAATTATCTTCTCAATTATTTTTGCTTCACAGATTTTCTAAATGTCAAAACGTTTTTCTTATGAAGTTAATCTATTTTTCATTGATATAATCAAGATTAAGGTACGATATTATTCTCTGGGTGTCTACGTCATAGTCACATTTGTTTACGTGTTTTTAGATTGCAGAAAAGAGCTATCCGCATCATGGCGGGAGTGTGCAAGAGATCACCTCGCCGGAATATTTTTAAATCATTATAAATTCTCACGCTACCTTCAATTTATATTGTTGAAATTTTAACCTTACTATAAGTTTAAATCAACTACAGTAATGACCGGGACAGATGTTCATAATTATAATAACAGGCAAATGGGCTGCCTTGTTCACTGTGACGAAAAAACAACAAATAAAGTATTTTAGGGCCCTTGTTGCAAAATTTACTATTATAATATTTTGTAATATAGTACAAAAACAATATTACTGATTACAAAATCAGTCCTATTGTGATATTTAATGGGAATTAAAGGAGACTGCTTGTTTTAATTATAATTTATTTTTATTTTCATCCAATTAATAAAAGGCAACTTTTCTTGCCTTTCTTATAGCAAACTTGTATACGTAAGAGGCCATAAAAGATCATTCCGAAAACCATGGAACGTTCAATTAACAAAATCGTTAATAATAAGTCTATCTGTAGACTCAGTCGTTCTCAATAACGTTTTATTATTTTTAAACGCGAAAAACAACGTTATACACTTAGGAACAGTACGGAAATGGCGTATTTCCGTTAATATCGATCAAATCTTGACATTTATTGTATCTGGATTTAATTATATTTTAAGCTCTATAAAATGTTGAAAAAAAAACTAATTCTGATCCCTTTCAGCTCCTTTAGGCCTAATCCCCGTTAAGACACAACCACGGCCTTGAAAATCCGACAAGACTGGAAAAGTTTCAGGCTCCGACACAACCTATCAGATCCATTAAAGCATACGTAACAGAATAATAAGAGAAAATTACTATTAAACTGGACATTCATTGTCGTTTTTGAAAAAACGGTCACGATAAAACACATCAGTGCACACGTCGTTACTGATAGACAAATGAAAACAGACGACAACATCGCGCGCAGGTGCAAACCACCTGCCGCTCAGCGCTCAGCCACAGCACTGAAGTTGTTTTCCGAGATTTCCATAGCCCGTTGCCTATCGAAGCGCTAACATAGAAGAGGACCCACCATTGCTAATCCAATTATATTCGTATGTCTGAATTCGCACTTGTCTCGTGTTATCAACGTTTTTAATCACGTTTTAAAACAAATAAAATACCATCCATAATTATAATTTCATAGTGAAAGATTTTTCGTGTGGGGTTCTCGAAAGCGCGGGGCCCTGGGCAGCTGCCCCGCCCGCCCCTGCCTGGGGCCGGCCCTGAAGACGTTTGTAATGCAATTGTATAATTGTCCTACTAAAATAAAATATTTTGATTTTATTTGATTTGAAAAAGTGACAACAGCCCTACACAGATTTCCCGAGTTATAATTGCTTAAGAAATCAATTTTTTTTTCTTAAACTATAAATTACATGAAAAAGTTGAAAATTTATGAAAACAAATCAAACAAATTGCTAAGTTTAATTTAATTTTAAATTGCGTTAACATGTTTATTTATACTTAAAAAAACGATTTATCTATTTTCTGTCCGATGTTTACGTTATTTCAATCACATCTATTCACGTAAATCACTGTACAACTGACGTTGTCCGTTCACACGAGCCACTTGCCGGCCGCCAGTTATCAGTTCTTCGCACTAGGGGGTAAGCTACTCGCACGAGTCAGCTCACACATCAGTAACTTGTCTTTTACCTTATTTTAATTACCTCAACCCTCAACCTAAATAAAGCATTACTATAACAAAATTATTTATTCATCCATTTGCAGGTGAACCATCTGCTCAGTGGCTCGACAGTATCTATTTATATCCGAATATATACACCACAAAACCAGGGAAAACTATCCATCTGAATCAGGCTCAGATGGTTTAAGGTCATCGCACACTACGGCCGGACGTGCCGAACCGCGCCGCCTTGTTAGAATATCTGTTGCTGATGTTGCACACTAGGCGCGCCAGACGCCGCGACGCCGCACCCCCGCACCGGCCGGCAGTGCCACATTCTCTTGCCTGGCCGAGGATGACCGAGGTAGTGCGATGACACCCGAACATGGTCGGGCCCAGCGCGGCGCGCCGCCTCCGCGGAACAAATTCCACTCGACTTCTCCCGAGAGTTGTGATGGCGGAATTGTTCCGCGGTGGTTGCGACGCGCCGGCGCGCTCAAGTGTGCGCACTCGCATTAATTCACATGTAAACTTTTCAGCCGGAATTTCTTTGCGGCGGTTCGATTCGGCGTGGCAAAATGGATATTTCATTAAGATGAAACTAAGTAAAATTATTAATCTCGTTATAAATACAGTATTTAGTTCTTAAAACAAACTTCACATTATCATTAGGTCAAAATTACATTACCATACAGCGATACACAAACACACGGAAATGTTATCAGTATAAATATAGATAAGGATTTTAAATATCAGTCTAGTAATTACTGATTTACCATTAAAAGTGCTAAACATGGACAAACACAGTGCGCATTGCACATCATATATACAGGCTTTCAATAACTTGGTAGGGTTTAGAGTGGTGGGGGGGGAGGGTCATGTACCTATCATGTATGCTGTTGATACTTCAGTGTACAGCCAGCTCTCGTACTGTACACATCAATATTACTTGAATCTACCCCAATATTTGTTCCATTTTTTTTATTAAACCCACAGCTCTGGCATGGACTCTCCACTTCAAGATTCTACTGTATCTTCATCTACTTCTTCTTCACCGAATAATGCACAACAAAATCAAATTGCAACAAATACAACTACACTTATACAAGTTCAAGAAATATCAAGTACAACATCTTCTGATCTTGAAGCATATATGCTATCCTTGTTGGGATATGACTAATACATTGGTTGGCATAGAGTAGTACCTCTACAGGATCGCTTCTTTTTAAAAACTTCGTTCGACTGGCCTTGAACTTGATCTCTACGCCCAAACCCCTCCCCAAGAATGTGTCATAGGCCTATGTCAATCGGCCAACTAAAAGCCCTTTAACCGACTAGACTTTCATTTTAAATTTAAAACCTTCAATTATTTCTTCATGAGACTTTTTTAAATTAATTATTCTTCTTAATGTTCTATATGTAAATATCATTTTATAACTTTCTCTCTGCGTACGGTGCTGTTTTCAGCTGTTCTTCACAGTCATATGACTATTTCAAGCCAATCTGATTATTTCAATTACACTGGACAGAAATACGCAGCACTATCGTATTCAGATGACAAATTTAAGATGTGAACTTACAATTAGTCTTGAAAAATTCTGTTCAATCACTTGGCCTCTAAAACCAGAATTAGAAGTGCGAAAAGTCTACAGCTACCAGGCTACACACAACTGATAAATGGGTCACCGGATAGGGCGAGAGGTGTCAAAGGCGCGGCGCGGCGTGGTTGTGGTGAAAATTGACAACCCTGTGACCCGACTTTCTCTAGTGAGCCAGTCCGGGCGATCTTCGGCTACCCTCGGCTGTCATCGGCCGGCTCTTGCCAGACCTATTCTAAGTTTAATTCGACTTTAGAGCTGTTATGATTGAAAAACACCCCCTATGCAGCAGACATGCATACTCAGCGAATTTCAAATGCAAAAGAGCATATTTCAATCCAGCATAGCGAGATTTTACATTTTTGGTAAGCTCCACAAGAATAACATGGGGAATGGGGTATGTAGGTTTGCTGCAACAGGTACATTAAAGTTGGGGTGTTGTAATTGAATATTTAGTAGATCTAAACCAGAAGAAGCCATCTACCAAGTTTTATTGAGATATGTTGAGAAATATAGAATTTTACTTATTTCCCATAAGGATAACATTGGGACAACGTACTGTGTTTACCACTAGCGATATCCCGGTAACCAATGGTCATAGAGCATCAATTCAAAATACTAAATTATTTGTTTTCTAAGCTGAATTCAATGGTGTAAACCAAAATTAAATTATTTTAATTTTTTCTATGTAAAAGTCCAAAAAAAAACATTTTTGGAGAGGTTTACTCGCCTTGCCCCCCCCCCCTTCCAACAGTCCGATCAGGCTAGTTTTCGAACTCGTCCAAATAATATTGATGTGAATCACTGTACAACTGACTTTGTACGTTTACACTGTGTTCAGTAGACCGTTAGTAGCCACTTCTCAGTTACTTCTCACGGGGAGTCAGATACTCGCACGAGGCTGCTGACACTTCAGTAACTCGCGCGTTTCGTTTACACGGTGCAGAGTAGTAAGTGCAAGTGCAAGTAGGCCGCCAGCGACTGACTGACTTGTACTTAGCACCGTGTAAACCAAGCTTAAGGGTAAAAACACAACGAAGCCTAGCATACCCGCTTACTCGCTTACTGCTATGTAGAATTGAAGCCAGCGCTTCTATGGGCGCGCGCACATTGGAGCAGGGCAGGTAGCCTAGTTGGTAGCATAAAGATGGCAGTAGGCGAGTAAAGAATTGCCACTTCGATTGTTACATAGCAGTAAGCGAGCTGGTTCGCACGCTCGCGCACGCACACGCACAACATCGCACGCGCATTCATCCTTTCTAGACACGTGTTCTTTATTGCAGGGCATATCATTCGAGACATGTACGTAAAGAAATAAATTTATAAAAAAAGTACAGTGTTTGAATTATATTCAATTAGTAAAAGTAATGCAATGGAAATATGAAGTTATTAATCTAAAAATTAACAATTTCGAGGAGAAATACTAAAATTTACTACACTTAAATGGTTTTATTTTATTTCTCAGTTATAACTATTTTGTCAAGGATATAAAATCTTTAGTATTTTTCCTTAAACCAAGAATTAGAATAGGTCAGTAACAATTACTGTGCCTTGGCGTGGTATTCAGTATTAATAAAACAACAAAATGTTTTATTCCAAAAGAAAAATAAATTATTTTCGAATTAATTTTTTGTCTGTTAGTACCTTGCCTCTTTGAACTTGGGCTCTTAACTTGTAATTACTATTACTTTTATAGAGCATTAAAAAAAGTCTCTGATTATTCATATTTAGATTCTACGCCCGAAACTGAAAAAGGTAGAGAAATATTTACAGTTTTCATAAATCATTACATTTATGATATTAATGAATTTTTAAGCTAAAAATTTAATCGTGTTATGATAAAAAAGTAATAAAAAATACTGTACAGTATTTGAAACATTGTAATGCACTAAATGGTGCCATATACAATATGCAATACCTTTATATAACTTTGACCAGCACCAACCGGTTAGTGTTATGTTCAATTATAAAAAAAAATTATATACACTGACAGATTGGTGTAAAATTGAGTAATGTTTAAAATAATGTTACAACATATTTTTGGTAAAGAACCAGGAAGTTTTAAGGATTTTACATTTTATACTTAGTCAATACGGTACTTAGAGTATTTTGTACCTCTACTTAATGACCACTTTATTAGACAAAAGCAATGGGATTGGCAGTAGAATACATTTTGAAGATGTCTCTTATTTGCTGGGCACACATGCTCTGTCGACATCTTGCACAGTTGATAGTCAAAAATGTCATTTGACTTGGGAAAAGGGTGATATTGATCAAGTTGTGTTCAACACCTTCCTTGTCAATTATTGTGTTTTGTAACAAACAACAGCATTTTATAATCATGTCTGCAGTGCATTCATTAGTTTAAATTGCTTTGCAAAGATACGCACTTGAAATACATTCCAAATGCACACTCAATATATTTTCGAGCCCTAGAGTGCCATTTGTCATACATTTCTTCATAAAAAGAATTGACTCTTCATCACAACACGCAATGTTTCGCGCTAACCTGCGAGCACACTGTTTCCAGACTGAGCGCTGTTGTGTGCATGTTGATTTCCCGCCATGTAACCAGGTGTTCCGGAAGCAACCTGCGAGTAAGCGATTAAGCGAGTATGCTAGGCTGCGTTGTGTTTTTACCCTAAGGAACATGTCAGCCTTATTCAGTAACAAGACTACGAGATCGCGCAACAATTATCCTTCACTCATCTGTCGTTCATACTTGGCTTAAAATACCTCCTGGGTATAGGTCGTCATTTCAAGCAGTGTATAGCATAATGTAAAGGTTAAGCCAAAATAACTAATGTTATTTTTTAACAGCCCAAAGTCAAATAACTATTTTATGGGGTTACCAATCTACCTTTTAACAACATTTGAAAAAAATATGTACCGTAAAATGAAAATACTCTTAACTGATAACTTTTATGCTGCATACTCCAATATTTGTTTGCATAGCTATTTTAAAAAGGCTTAGTTTTTCAAAAATAAAAAGAATTAACGTCTGAAACCTGTGATTTATGTAGGTATCAATCCAGTTTTATAAGGAATAATATTTTATGGGGAGGTCGTTTGATATTTTTCTGCTCGCCTTAAAATTAAATCAGTTTGGCTGGCAATAAGTAAAAAATACTTATTGTATTTTTTTATTACATGGAAATGGGATATATCGACCGTCGTCGATGCGACATATCGATCGTCGTCGTCTGCTTTGTTTATATTTTCGTTTTCTTGTTTTGTTTGCTAGACTTTCAATTTTAATGACTTTACCGATTTGTTTAAGATTAAATTGATTAAGTACGTTTGCACTAGTGCATGTTGTTTCGCAAAATACTGTACTGAGTGATTCATATTGTGCTTAAAGTGATTGATAGAAAATAAATACGTAGATGTTTACATAAAAGCACTTAATAAAAATTAATTTGGTTAATTGTTATGTAAACATCTACTATTTATTTTCTAACAATAGCTTTAAGCACAATATAAATCACGCAGTACAGTATTTCGCGAAACAACTTACACTAGTGGCAAACGTACTTTAGGTATTTTCTCACACTCAAATTAATTCCAACTCGTTTTGGTTGTGTACACGTCGTGACAGAAAATCAGTGGAAACGGAATAGGAAGTTAGCAGATCGTTAAGGTGGTTTTGATTGGCTGATTCAGTGAAGAAGAAGAAAACCATGTTTTTACAACGACATCTAACTAAATTGCTTTGAACTAACCCGCTCCAATAAGCTTACCACTTGGCTCCATTTAAGTGTCAGACCGGTGTCCGTGTGCCGATTTCACTTACTGTAGCTGAGATGTGATACAATAAATAAATGTTACTATATGATCGTGACTTTCGATGCCTGATGCTAATTTTTTGCATTTAAACATGTTGAAACAGGTTCAAGGTCATTTGACAATGTTAAAAAAGAAGGATCCCGACTGTACCAACTTCACGTTGGCGACCAGTCAGGAAAGGAAGGGTCTACCATAGTGCCTTCACGGCACCGACTGGAGACCCCGAGGGGGTTTTTGGGCGGCAGCAAACACATTGCTATAGCCGCCCGGGCTTTTAGGATGTGACGGGAGAAAGGTAATGGGACACAGTTTAAGTTTTACACTTTGGGAAAACAATATTAGTAGTAGTAGTTATACGAGTACCCCATGCAAAGCGCAAGCCAAATAGCAGAAAAAGACAGAAAAGAGAGAAGGCAAGGCATCGACTCGACAGGGCCAAACTGCACCGGGATCAGACAAGCAGCCTCAGCTCCGCAGCAGACTTGTCCAACGGAGGGGGCTGTATTTCCCAGGCATGGCAACAACACCCCGACGATGTCGCAAGTCAGCTCAAGAGGCCCACGGCGATCGCGACGGAAAGCCGCGTAGGTCAGAAGCGTTGAGCGCAGTGACCTACACTGTTTCTGTGGTATGCGCGAGGTTCCATCCAAGGCGGTTACCACGCAGCGGGGATGCGTCTCGAAGTGGGATCTCGCCTCGCTTCTTCCTCGAAGATCTCCGCCGTTTCGCTGCAGGTCTTCTGTGGAGGTCTGAAGATGCTTGGCTTGCCCCGGTGCAGTCGGCCCGTCGAGTGATGCCGAAGCAGTGTGCGAACCAGTTTTGTCAACTCTCCCGCGGAGCGCAGCCTTGTGATTGGCTGACGAGATAAGCCAATGGGAAGGCCGCTGCTGCCAGCGTGCGTGCTGACTGCAGTTTGTCCGGGAACTTTACAAATTCTCCCGGGATCAGGGTACGCAAGCAGCCCGGTGACCGATCCCGGAGGATCTTGGCCGATTTCCGGTCATATCCTCCGAATACTCCGTCCGTATTTTTGGTTTAAACTCAAACTTTAATTATTAAAATTGAAAGAAATTTTGCGTTTCGGTAGGAAGTAAATAATATAACGTCTCATTTGAATAATGTAATTCTGGTATCGTTTGGTTAAAAAATAAAATACTTTTTGCTACGTTATAATAATTTTATAGTTAGAACGTTAAAAAAATATAATTAATTTGTTCATTGGATTACTTGATTTCATAACCTTATTAATATTTATAAAATAAGCTCTTACAATATCAAGAAAAAACTCGGCCCGCTTTTACTTACAACTGTTTAAAATAGTCTATCTGATCGCAATATCTGATCTGATTGTACTTGAATTATTCATTAAAATAGTGTGCTTTAGAGGAATCAAAAAAAGTCTAGTTAAAAAAAAAATAAAATTCCCTTTGCTACGTTATATAGTTTTGTAATTGGAACGTTCAAAATTATGATTATTTTGTTCATTGTATTACTTGATTTCATAACGTTATTAGAGTTTATAAAATAAACTTTTATGATATTAAGAAAAAACTCGGCCTGCATTTACTTACCAATGTTTAAAATACACAATATTCTCGTATTTTACTTGGACTGTTCATTAAATTAGTGTGTTTTCAAGGAATCGAAAATTAGGTATACTAAAAGATTGAAAAATATTGTTTTTCTCTTATGGATTTTAATTAATTATTTTCAACGTTACGTTACTTAAACTAGAAGCATTACAAATCACAACAAACATTAAAAATTACCTGAAACATATGCTGTAAACTTACCTGACTGATTTTTCCAACAAAGCTTTTAACGTAGAAGCGTTGGCAATTTCAAATCGCTGCTGCAGGTAAAACATAAAATTGAAATGCTTCTTCAGGATTTTCTAACGAGTACCTTCCCTCTAAAGTTCAGGTTAGGTGTTCGGCCCTCGTCAAAAGTGAAAGAGAGCCTTTCTAAATTATTTTAAAAGTGTAGAATAATAGTCTTAAAGACAAAACGATCATCCAAACCCAAATAAACGGCATGTATCGGCTGTAAATCACCCTTCAGGGCTTGACTGTTTTATTGTAAAAATAGGGGATCCGATTGGCGGTAAGCGGTAAGACGCCTCCCTTCATATTAACTTCGTTACGTTGCTTAGCCTTATTCATAAGTTCGACCGAAGGGATAGAGTGTCCTTTAAATGAAAAGAATGTATATTTCCGAAAATTGGTTTTGTTGGCACCATTGAATTCAGCTAAAAAAAAGAAATAAATTAGAATTTTCAATCACTCCTCTACGTCCATTGGTTACCAAGGTATTAAAAGTGGTAAACGCAGTTCATTGCCCCAATGTTATCCTTATGAGAAATAAGTAAAATTCTATATCTTGCTTATTTCTCATTCTATTTCAATAAATCTTAGTATATGACTTTATCTCATTCAGATCTACTAACTATAGAATTAAAACAACCCAGTTTTAACCATAGATGTATTACATCGATGGTTTTAACATACCTGTTGCAGCAAACTTGCATACTTATTCCCAATGTTATTATTTTTTTGGAGCTCGCAAAAAACAAATCTCGCTAAGGTGGATTGAAATTTGCTCTTTTGCATTTGAAATTCGCTGAGTATGCAGTTCTGCTGCAACGGGGGGGGGTTCATTAATCAGTGTTTACTTCTTGAACTTGCATTATTTATCATGTATTCAACACATCTGCAGTTGCCGAACATGCCACCATGACTAGACACGACATTTATTTCGATGAAATTCAAATCTTAGCTACAAGTAATAATTATTTTTAGAGGAAGGTTCTGGAAGCTCTAGAAACAGAAAACATCGTAATAATTTCAATAGAGATAACGGGATGGAGCTTAGTTGTACATGGATTCCCCTTATAGAAAAGCTAAGATGCGAATGTGTTCGAGAAAGCTCCAGGTCAGCCGCGCCTTCCGGGAAAACAACGGGAGGTGTAAACAACCCTCCCCCACCCCCGAGCCTATATAACCTGAGGCAGAGGGCCCGCCGGCCAGTGAACGAGTGTAGGAATTCGCCTTGATAATGGACTGCTGCTACGCGTCCGAAACGTCGGCAACCTCCAACTCGTCGCCATCGTGGTCATCGCCCGAAGACCAGGATTCTCCATATGTGTATGAAGACCACGGAAGCCTTTCACAACGTATAAGGATACGAAAGTTTATTTAGTCACCGACAGACTGTGCTGTAATAATCTAATTATTTGATCTATTTATATAGAAAAAATATAAAAATCTCTAAGTTTTAAGGGTCTGTTAGCTGAGTCAAGTTTTAAAATACGCCCATACAAAGTGTAATGGGTAATCTTTTGTTTACGCTAAATGGTTCAAAAACGGATACGTTGTTTCAGATGGTTTATAATTTGCTTCATTGCATAATGGTTTTATGGTTGTTTTGTCTATTTAGGGCATACGCACTATACAAAAGTTACATTTAGTTATGGTTTAATCCATCTCCAGTTTCCGTACCTTATCTGTTTAATCATAAAATGTGGCGCAATCTTTATTTAGGCAGCGGGAGTTATAGTTTTTCCCTTAGGGCGTCCTTAATGTATTCATCCCCCAAAATTGTTTGGCGAATTCCTTTTTCATCCAATTCGAGGATGTCCTGGCTTTGCACGGGAAAAAATAAGTGCTGCAATCTGAAGTGAATCGAGTTTGAAACACCATCAACGAATAGCTCCACTGTTCCAAACATTCAGCTCTTTATAGTACTTTATTGATACCCTATTTGACAATTCTGTGCTGTATTGGTAAATATGCATAGAAATACCTTAAAATTGGCACATTTAAGGTTAAAATCTGTCTTGCCGTTTTAGACTGTGAAAAGAAACCTACACTATCGACTGTAATACAAGTTCAAATGTTTTTTAAACCGATATAACGCCACATTACGTAAACAGACCTCTGCATTACATATTCCTTAAAATAACCTTTTTTCATTTAGTCCCTTCAGATTCGTCAAATCAAGGTCATACTATAGTGTTTATCGTGAGCGAAGCCACGGGAACTGCTAGTTAAAATATAAAGGAAAATTAGCAGCTGATGACTTTTTTAGAAAAGGTAATAGCATCAGAGACCCACAATGCAGTCTTCTAAAGATGTAAACAGGTATATCATATTACATATTTTTAAATTACTGAAATTGGTACTTTACTCTATCACGTTAAATAAATTTTCTTTATGCCGATATTTCATGTTTACCTTATGATTAGTTAGCGTTTTCGTTTTCAGTCAATTATAATAACTGTCTCCATCAGGCGTTGAACTTCATTATGATACAAATTAGTATATGACAGTTAAATGTCATACGAATCAACAAATGAAACTTAGCTTAATTAACGAGCATTTCGTTATACCTACGCGAATCCCATTACACATTCGTAAAATCATATTTTTTCAATCACAGGTTTCAGCCAATTGATCAACAGATACTCGCGCACATACTTACCCAAAATACAGTTTAACATTAGAATAAATTACTGATTGCACATTCGTAATATAACATGTTTCAAATTCACATAAACTGATCTTGTTCCTTTGAATGACCGCGAAGGTTTTTGCCCAAGTTACGTTCCAATTCATGATCGCCCTCAGTAATAATTTATTATAACATGTAGAACAATAAAAATTGGTTTTTAATGGTAGCATAGTACGTTAAATGTTATTTTATTGTACATTTTTACTAAACATTCATTAAATACAGAAAGAATGTAAATCCAGCTAAGCCTTGCAAAGATAGTTGGACACTCAATATTAAATATGTTTTTAAAGTATTTTTGACTCCATTATTTTTTAAACCAATAAAGAAAAATGTTAAGGCTGGTTTAACACTTATTTATAATAAGCTAGCTTGCCTAAATGAAGTGCTTAGCTTAGTGCAAGTTTTTTTGTATTCTATTATTTTTCTGAGTTTTTCGGTCAGTTAAATGACCGAAAACAAGTTGTTAGTAGACTTATAATTACAGTATTTAGTGACTTATAATTACAGTATTTTTAAATGGACATCATATTAATATTGAGTAGTTGTTAGTAGACATACTATAGGCACGCAAGTACATAAATTTGTTGGGTTTTCATGGAACCAATATTGGGTCATTAATTACTAACCTTAATTTTTTGCCTAAACAATAAAGTTTTTTCTTAGTATTGGTATATAAAGCAATACCCCCGTTGCAACAGACCCGCATACTTCAGGGGATTTCAAATTATTAAAAACATATTTCAGTCCAAGATAGCGAAATATGGCATATTTTGTAAGTCTCCATAAGAATAAAATGGGGAATGAATATAATGCTATAATAAGTTTAAACACCAACAACTTAACCATAGTTAACAGTTACAGTAAATTGTGTATTTATATATCAAAAACCCTGTTCATTATATGACACTATTGTTGTGATTTTCTCTACGTAAGTTAAAATAAAGCTTCAACTTAGCTGCATCCTGTAACTAAATATAATCCGCTGTCTTCTGCATCCGATCCCATCTTCTATGCAGACAACCGTATGCACTCACAACCGTAGCCTACTACTGACGAGAGTACTGAGACTGAAAAATGCTGAGACGTATCCACCATCCTCAGCACACACCTTCCTTCCTGTGTGTGTGTGTGTGTGTGTGTGTGTGTGTGTGTGTGTGTGTGTGTGTGTGTGTGTGTGTCACATGTTGTAGAGATAAGACGCCTTCTAGATCTGATGGCATGCATAGGTCACATTCAACTCATCATATTAATATTGTTTTGACTGAAGTTTCGGAGCAATAATATTGTATTATAAATAGTTAAAACTCTTAGGTTTTCTTGGTTAGGTTATTGTAAAAGTATGTACGAAACAAAGTTCATCTTTGATAGCGTATTGTACATTCATAAAATTTTTACTTCTAATGGTAATGTAATTTTGACCTAATGATAATGTGAAGTTTGTTTTAAGAACTAAATACTGTAATTATAACGAGATTAATAATTTTACTCTGTTTTATCTTAATGAAATATCCATTTTTGTTTAAAATATGTCGAATACGTTCACCCTATTTTATTGACTAGCTCAATCAGTGGAGGCCCTTCAGACAACTAGTGACTAAATACGATAAACTGGTAAATTTTAAACATCTTTTTCTAAGTACAGGATTTCAAATTTATCATCGATAAAATAACACTCTCCCTCTCTGGTAATTACGATATCACCAACTTAGATTGTGTATGAAGAATTTTGTTGTCCATAAAGATAGACAATCTAATTCGCCTCTTAGAGCGTTTAACACTCGCTCTCTTCTGTTAAGATTGTATTTTTAAATTTTATTTTAATGCATGGACACTTCAAACATTTATTTAACCATGATCGTCAAACATGCAATGTGACGGATTATATCAAAACACGCGGTATGAAAGCTAAGCTAAGACCGTACACATAAAATAATATGTTCATTGAGTTGTATAAACTGTTTTCATTGTAGTCGTCGTAGGTCCTAGTTGCATGATCCCAACTAAGTCACACCTGCTTACTGTGCACACACCTTTCTTTTTTTCCTTACCCCATGTTTGTGACGACCTCTGTGCTCAGAATAATAATAATAATAATAATAATATGATTTATTTTCACCCCCTCCCCTCCCCAATCCACCGAAATCACGCTCATAAAAGCGGCGCTTATTGTTAGAATAAAATTAGTTCCCCTTCTGTCTGAAGAGTGATGTAAGTAGGGGAGGGGAAGGAGGTATGACGTCACCTGATCTCAACCAATCAGACGACTCCTTCGAGTCACGAATTTTAGTTTCATAAGAACCCATATTGAATCCCGCGGCAGGAGGAACATAAGTATCTAGAGGACCCAACTCTGCTCTAAGGGATTAAATTTTGGTAATAAGAAACAACTTGTATGTGTCAAATACGGACATTCGCTTACACAACAGAATTGACTACTTTTTCGTTCAAAAACGAATGGTTTTATTAAACAAATGGTTCTCTGTTTATTCCACACAGCGTTGGCTTAAAATTCATCCCATTTCAATAATTAATGGATCGAACTAAATCTTGTTCATGTGCAGCAAGTTATTAGGTCAAGGACACTTGTTAATGTTTTAAAAAAAACAATCTTTCAGTCATAAAAACTTCATAATAACTCCAATTGATCAACCCTCCATTTCACTCTAATGACTAACATCAGATCACCGACAGTGTCGCCTTGTCTTAACACCTCTTTTATTACAGCAATCCTTTTGTTGTTTTTAAATTAAAAATACTTTCAATTTGAAAGTTATAAGAGTTCTACAATAAACACAAACATCAATACGTGAACTGCAGGACGCACATACACAGCAGTGTTTACATGGAAAAAATAATATATTCCTTTTTCCATTCATGCATACTAGACATTCCACATGTGATTCGTTCCCTGCTGATGATGATACTGCGATATCCTTCGTAGAAAATCTCTTCTTGACCATAGCATTCTTGTCATTTCGACTTGCCATTTCATTGACAAAATCCGGACCTTTTTTCACTAATATAAAAGGACATTTAGGAAACCACTTTGCATGTTCCTCCCATGGGTCGTCGATGTCCTGCCATTCGTGTAAGCCTCCTCCACAAAAGTAACAAATTGTTTTATCTTCCTTCCCGCCGTAAAAAAATCCAGCCTCAGCGAACACATCTCTGAAATCACTAATAACACTGTTTGTTGGAGAATGAAGGTATGACTTTAATCTAGCTTCTTCTGAACAGTATTGTGGATATACAATTCCTTTGCTTGAAACTCGTGACATGTTGCTAGAAGATTGAGCATCACCCAAATGGCGTACATGCAACTGCAAATTCTGTTCTTATGCTGATCCCCCCCCCCCCTGCGTGAGGACGCAAAACAGACAATAACTGTAAACCATATTATGTCCAAACGAGCGATAGATTTGCATAACTATATATCTTTATCAGCCCGGAAGAGTGGTTAAAGCCCATAAGTGGTCTATGTTACCGGGAACTTGCTTAAATTTAACTGTGATTAATTTTATTTCTTGTCGATGAGCCTTGAATTACATCTATAAGCCCCCCTCTTAACCGATGGACAAAGAGAAATAATTCAAAATGCCAAATTATTTGTTTTCCAAGCTGAATTCAACGTACACCTTAGTTGTTTACCTCATAAAATTTACGGTTTTTGAGTTATAAGCAAAAATAGGTAAAAAAGCAGATTTTATGCCTTATTTTGCGTTTTGACAATTTTTTGTAACGAAATTTTGTTAACAAATTTGGATTCGGTGCCACAAAAAACATAAGGAACAACAAAAAATCAAACTTAACCCAAAACTTTTCCGCGAAAACCACATTTTGAATGGACTAAACAAATTTCAAGCCACCCAAACTTTATCGTTGATAGATATATGACAATACGATAAATGTTAATAAGTTAAATCATCTTAGGGTCTACGTATTTAAAAATACCGTTTAACAAATATCGTATCGTTTTACCGTGAATGGCAAAAACTAATCACTACTTAACACGACTGTGCCAAATTTCATTCCGATCGGACCAATTCTGTGAGCGCTATCGTGCTGCCAGACACACACACACAACCACACACACAGCAATTTGAAAGAATGATGTTTTTAGTATCTGAGATCCCAAAACGAAAAGTTATGATGGTCCGGGGCTTAGGTCTTTCGGTAATAAAGTAACCTATTGTTGCAGCAGTAAATATATATTTAATTTGCGCCGTAAACGCTACGCTCACTATAACACTATTGTTAGGCAGTACCGTCAAACTACTTTATCGTAAAATCACTTTTCTTCATATTTCGTACAGGCTGCATTGTACTAAGTCTCGAACGACCTGTCAACGAACAACTTCATGAATATAATTAACGTAGTTTAAAAATTTATCACTCATGATTATATATCATAGTATTAATTTTTTTATGTACCGTTATGATTTTTACGATGATAGGTACAGTTCAAAGAACCCCTCTATAGTGACCTTGAAGCAGTGTGCCCCCTCCCACTCCCCCTTCTCTCCCCCTCGCGCTTAAATACGCGACGTGTACGTCGCCAGACGCCATTCCTCCCTCAGCAGCGGACCGGCCAACATCAGCGATCCCCGAGACCCCGCACCGCCGAGCACCATGCAGTTCCAACTGGTCATTTGTGATGAGGTCGATGTAGGAATTCTACACGAGACACTTCTACATTTGATAGCGGACCATCCACCGATACAACTGAAGGTCACCGTGGAGTTCGACAGCAATCTCTGCGGATGGGTAGATTCTTCGTCGTCGTCTTGTTCCCAACACGCCCCCGAATGGTCTCCGGATCCCACAGCGTCACCTACGATTGAAGTGTCAACAACCGAAAACGCTCGACCGGAAAAATCAACAGGCACCGACGACGACGGGACTTCAGATCCCGTTCACTCGCAAAATACCGAACAAGACCAACCGGATGAATCCCAAGTCTAAACACCACAATTTATTCAACTTACAACTCACTAGGTTTATCATTGTTTTCCCAAATTCGTAAATTACAAACGTATTCGGAATTGTAGTTTTGAAAAAGTAACTAGAAAAAAACAGCCCTTGATGTCCTTGACCCAGATTTTACAACGGTACGGTAAAACTATTCCGTTTATTTTACAAGACCAAGTTCTCCGACCAGTAGTTTCGAAGCCAACTATACGGCAAAAACTATTTTATTTCTGCGTCATCGGAAAGCAACACTTGTGTTTTGGCGACATTATGTAAAATTTGCTCCGACAACTACGATACGCTTAGCGTCAAAACTCACCGTAACACTAAGTTCGACAGTACGGTAAAACTACTTGAACGGAAAACCCCTTTCCTTTATATTTCGACTATATCTCATACTTTACGATAAAACCTCGATTTATTTTCTAAGTTAAAGTTCTCCGACCGGTATTTTTGTTGGCGGCGGTACGGGAAAACACTATTTCATTCCCGCGTCTTCGGAAAGTAACAACTCTATTTTGGCGACAGTATAAAAATATAATTTACACCGACGTCGACGATACGCTTAGCGTCAAAACTCACCGTAACACTAAGTTCGACAGTACGGTAAAACTACTTGAACGGAAAATCCCTTTCCTTTATATTTCGACTATATCTCATACTTTACGATAAAACCTCGATTTATTTTCCAAGTCTCAGTTCTCCGAGCGGTAATTTTGACACCGACGATACGGTAACCGCCCGGCACCGCACTGCAACTCCGACCGTCCCCTGTCGCACTGGCCTCTCGGCGGCGCCGTCCACCCCGACATCGCCTCTGTGACGTCATCACTACGTCACACGTCCGTCATCAAATACCTCACCAATACGTCAACAATACGTCACCCATACGCCTCAAGTACGACACTATTTTATCATTTTGCCCTAATACGTCATAAAACACGTCACACATACGTCACTATTACGACACTATTTTATCATTTTATGCTTATGTCAGCTGAGCTGGCTACCCCCAACGGGATCTACTCTAACCAAACGTTTTTACTTTGGGTTGATCGAACCCCATATTCAATATTCAATAGTTTTGTGGGGCTCTTCTTCTAAATTCTATCTTTATTCTATGTTCAAACTCCAAAAAAGAGCAATCCGCTATATCTCTAGGCTGAGGTTGAGAGAACATTGTAGTGAATCCATCAAACAGTTAAAAATACTGTTCCATCCCTTTTCATTTTTGAGTCGATTAAATCTGTTAAAGTAACCCATATACATAGTTACGCTTGACGTGTGATGTGTGACGTGTAAGTGGTGACGTGTGTGGGGGTGTACATAGAGTGTGGTGTATGTATGTACGTTAACCTGGTTTTCCGGTCGAGCACACTTATAATACCAGATTTAGAGAAGTAAGAACCTAAATATTTCACAGTCTAAAAGCTTTTGGATCCAAACCTATAGTTATCAGGGAATTAAAATGTACTCCAAACTTCCACAAATCCACAATCCCTGAAATACATACAGAACAACAACAAATTTTGTTCTAAGCTTTAAGATTTCTTAATGCAGGGCTGTTTCTACTCCCTGGAGGAATATCGCGACTCAAATTGGGAGTGCTATCCAACTTAACCACAATTTTCATAAAGCCCAGCTGATATATTCCCCTCCTATTGCGCAATTTTGCAAGGTTGGGATGGAACACTCAGTCATGGACTGATCTCACGCCATCAGTAGCGGTCTACGGGACAACGCGGGATGTATGTATGTATATTAGGGTGGAGTGAAAAAACAAAACTTGGGAATTTTGAATCACTATAGGTCTCAAAAGTTGCGAAATAGCATATAGAATACAGGAAAAATAACTTTTAAAAATTCATAAAAGATCTTCCGATTGCGCAGTGACCTTGAAGTTTAACATGTAAAACTCTGTAAGAGAATTAGAGAATACTCGTAATTTGGTTTATGGAATACAGTACAGAAGTGACCTCCATTACTTCTGTTTACTCCGTTACCTCCGTTACAGTACAAAAGTGACCAGTGTTACTGGTTATTTGGAATATATTGACAATCGTACCAAAGTATCACCATCAAAAATGGAAAGAGCTCCTTAAATCATTTAAAAAAATGTAAAATAATTTGTCCGATTAGGCAATAGTATTATCGATCTATGGCCTTCTAAAAATCCCTTATTTTGGCGTTTTTTTCAATTTTTTGGCTTGTATTAAGTCAATAATACTGTGGTGTAACTGAAAAAATTATACCATTTTTCAAAACGTTTTAAAAAGCTTTTTGCATTTTCCATGCGAAAACTTCAGTATGATTATCAATGTCCAGCATAAACCAAACTGCAATAATTCATTAATTCTCTTATTGGACTTTAAATTTTAAAATTCAAGGTCGTTGCGCGATCGGAAGGTCTTATATGATTTTTTAAAGTTATTTTTTCAGTATTCTAAATGTTATTTCGCAACTTCTGAGACCTCTAGCGATTCAAAATTCCAAAATTTTGTTTTTCCGTACCACCCTAATGTATACCCCTCGAGCGGGCGCACGCGGAGTTTTCCTCCGCACGTGCTTTTTTTTGTTAAAATAAACAGACATAATGGGTGTCGGCGGTCGTGTCCGGCTCCGTATTTTATGCCCCTCATTCCAGGAATTTCCTAAAGCTATTTATACCCCCATCCCCCCTTGGTACCTCGTTGTTTGCGGAGCGCCCTCTCCCGTTACACAGACACTGATACCTATTTTTCAAATTCATAATAGCAACGGATTTGTAATTATTATTAATTTTTTGGACTTTTCGTTTTGCTTTAAAAAAAAGAAACGAAAGGAAAAGTCCAAAAATGTAAATAATAATTAATACATATTTTATACTAGAAAATTACTTACTATGTTTAATTGAAATATTACACCTATTAAGTTGAACAGTTAATTGAATCGACGATGAAATGTGATTCCTAATGAAGTTTGTCAACATTTAAATACAATATTTCATTATAAAACAAGTAAAATGGGTTAAATTTGTGCAATCTAGTGTTGCAGAGTAAAACTCCGCATGCGCCCGCTCGCGTTTTGCCGGTTAAGCGCCCGCTCAAGGGATACAGGGTGAGGCAGACCACCCATGCACATAGTTTTACAGGAGTACGGTTTAACCTAGAAACGTCAAATAAAATTATTCCCCACTATATCACATATGAAGAATTCATTTAAAATAATTACAACATGATCTGAGCACAGGGTGTTCCAGAAATGAAGGTCACGGGTTCGAATCTCGAAATTTTCTTATGTAAACCTATGACACATTGTACATTTTCAGAAAGGTCTTGTTTAGAGAAACATTTTGGTGAAAACAGAACCTAATTATCTCAATCCGTCTTAAGATGGCGGCCATTTCTGTCATTTTTTTGTCCATTGACGGAATACCCTGTATTTCGAAACCGCAAAACATTTTTCAGTTCTGATTGAAAAATCGTAATTCTGGTAAACTCAGCTTTACTATGATGTGTTACATGTCATAATTTTCAAAAGTATCAATTTTTACCAGAATTTAATTTTTTGTAATGTTGGTAGCCCTGTAAATCAAAAAAGTCAAATGGCACCATATGGCAAATAGCATATCATTTTAAGCGTCTTTTAAAGACGAACAACTTTTCAATTTACACCTACTGTCTATTTTTTGTAGTGTTGTAGTAATAAGCCAAAAACTCAATTTTTCCATATAAAATGCATGTTAATTGCATTATGGAACAGCATAAGATTTTTTCCCCATCTTATAATCAAGCTATTGTTTAAGGAAATGTGTAATAGTGATATTTTTCATTAGATTTTTTAATTTATGAAAGTTCTCAGATCCGAAAATTGTAAAAAAGCCTAAAAGTCAAAATTCTAATCAAAATAGCAAGGTATAATAAATTTTATATAAAATAAAATGTGTTTTTAAAATGAACATTTAATGTATTTCAATTTTTTCTCTATCTCTTATGTCAGCCGAAACCCCTTATGCCAGTTTACTAAATTCAACACTACTTATTTCTATTTCAACAAACAGGTTTTTAAGATTAAATTAATAGACTTGTAATGAAAAAAATACAACATTAGCAATGTGGCTTTATTATTTTTTTGTATTTATTAATATTTATCTTTATCAATGATTCCAATAACAACAATTCATGCTTTCTGAGAATTTTTACAAATTAAAAAATCTAATGAAAAATTTCACAATTATACATTCCCTTAAAGAATAGCGCGATAATAAGCTGGGGAAAAATCTTCTGCTGTTCCGTAATGGAATTAACATGCATTTTATATAGAAAAATTTAATTTTTGGCTTATTACTACAACACTACAAAAAATAGACAGTAGGTGTAAATTGAAAAGTTGTTTGTCTTTAAAAGACGCTTAAAATGATATGCTATTTGCCACATGGTGCCATTTGACTTTTTTGATTTACAGGACTACCAACATTACAAAAAAATTAAATTCTGGTAAAAATTGATAATTTTGAAAGTTATAACATGTAACACATCATTGTAAAACTGAGTTTACCAGGATTTTGAATTTTCAATCAGAACTGAAAAATGTGTAGCTGTTTCGAAAATACAGGGTATTCCGTCAATGGACAAAAAAATGAAAGAAATGGCCGCCATCTTAAGACGGATTGAGATAATTAGGCTCTGTTTTCACCAAAATGTTTCTCTAAACAAGACCTTTCTGAAAATGACCACACTGTGTCTTAGGTTTACATAAGAAAATTTCGAGATTCTAACCCGTGACCTTCATTTCTGGAACACCCTGTGCTCAGAACATGTTGTAAATATTTTAAATGAATTCTTCATATGTGATTTAGGGGGGAATAATTTTATTTGGCGTTACTAGGTTAAACTGTACTCCTGTAAAACTATGTGCACGGGTGGTCTGCGTCACCCTGTATAGAGCATTAAAACAGAAATTTTAAGAATAAAACATATTAACTCTGTAAAATAAATCTAATTTTTGCAGTAAAAGTTAGTTTGAATCATAAAAATACTCTGTAACTCTTGTTCCTCTTGAAACAACTTCTTCTACTTGAGAAACACCCTTACACATTCATGATTCAAGAAAAAAAATTGTTGCAAAGTCTTATATTAGTTATATACAAATTTTAACATATCAGACTTAAGGAAACCCGGACAAAAGAAGAAGAGTTACAAAATAAGCTCAATGAGTCTATGTCAAGGAAGCTCATGACAGCGTACATGTTACTGAATACTATCAGTTAACAAGAAAATTGTTGAAGACGATGGTAGACAATAACGGTACAGTACATATAAACATAAATATATCACAAATTTATGACAGAAATATATAACTCCCTTGATTTGATGGTAAAAGTAAGTATTCCTGTTTATATCCAAGAATCCAAGAAAATCATTGCTCTACATGCATGCAGGCCTGGTTTAATTATTTTCAATTGATTCAATATATAATTCATATTGCACTCATGCCCTTCATTTAACTTACAATTCATAGTCTTACATAGTAGTAGGTCTGTCCCTCAATCCAGACACCTAGTGACCAGGAGAAGACACTAAACTGGACTTAAAACATTTCAAGCCATCCGGAGGTCATTTTAAAGTAAAATACCCCTGTTGCAGCAGACCTGTATACTCAGCGAATTTCAAATGCAAAACAACATATATCAATCAAACATAGCAAGATTTGACATGTTTTGGTAAGCTCCATAAGAATAACATGGGGAATGAGTATGCAGGTTTGCTGCTACAGGTATATTAAAACTGGGTGGTTTTAATTCAATATTTAGTAGATCTGAACTAGAAGAAGCTATTTACCAAGTTTTAACAAGATATGTTGAGAAATAACCGAGATATAGAATTTTACTTCTTTCCCATAAGGTTAACATTGGGACAACGTACTGTGTTTACCACTTTCAATATCTCGGTAACCAATGGACATAGAGCAGTGATTCAAAATACTAAATTGTTTGTTTTTTGAGCTGAATTCAATGGTGCCCACAAAAATTCGATAAATTTTATTTTTCTATGTAAAAAACTCAAAAAACCCATTTTTGGAGGGGTTTATCCCCCTTTACCCTCCCTCCCGGTGGTCCGATCGGGCTGGTTCACGAACTCGTCCAATTGATTACCACTTTCCATGTCCGTACCAAATTTCATAAAGATCGGACCATTTTTGCGGCCACTATCGTGCTAACAGACACATAGATATATATATATAAATTCAAACGAATAGTGTTTTTTGCTTCTGGGGGCCCCAAAACGAAAAGTTATAGTGGTCTCGAGCTTAGGTCTTACCATGAGACCTACGGTAATAGCTTCTTCCCTATAGGGGAAATTCGCTAAAATAAAAAATTGAAACAGGGTGTTTGGTAATTGTTATTTTTAGTATATGCCTTCAAGTTTAAACTATTATTAAACTATTATTAAGCGGATTTTGATTTGATTTATTTATGATTTATTGTTTATTTTATGACAGACATAAACAAACAATGACTTTTCTGTCAATTAAAGCCTTGAAAAACGTTTCCACTGGCACATTTCCGGGAACCACTGATTTACACATATTTTATATATATATATTATTTTAAACAGGCCATCATCAGGTCAACAGGATTTCTGCAAATTGTAGGTAATGGTCCTTGAGAAATAATTGAAATTATACTTTTTTTATGAATTGAGTACCTCAATAAGGTAATTTAATATAAAACGGTCCATTGCCAAAATTATTGAAATTTTGTATCGTCCCTTCACTGCACTATAGAACTTAAATCTAAATAAAAACAAGGAAAAAATTGAAATTTAAAACATATTTATCATTTTTGAAAAGCATGCAGGAATGATTATATCTAACAGTAAGTGTTTCAACCTGGATTTTATGAAATAAAAGCAAAATATTAAAAATAGTTTTTAAACGTTTAATTCTTTATACAGTGTATAAAAAAAGTCCGTCCCCCTCTTTAATTTTTTTTGTTTGTTAATACAAACAATTCACCTTTGGGGAATGATACTAACTTAACCCAAATTATTTTTTGACGTTACCAAAAATGTTGAGTGTACCCCATAAATACAAAGTCTTGGACGCCAGGTTTCAAGAAGGAATCGTATTCAAAACTTTAACAAGCTGCCAATTTGGATAGAAACATGTTAGAGACCTCCCATCTCTGCCATTCGCCTATTTTTTAAAATCTCTTTAAAATAAGGGGTCGCTCAAAAGGGGTTTGCATTTGAAAATTTTGAGTTGCCCTCAAAATTCCCCATTTTTGGGGGACACTCAAAATTGTTGGTAATGTCAACATATAATTTGTGTTAGGTTAGTATCATTCCCCAAGGTTCATTATTGTTTGTCTTAACAAACAAAAAATTAAAGAGGGGGACAGACTTTTTTACACACTAAATATGACTGGCCGAAATAATGGTAACAGACATATGAATGTAAGAAGGGGTTATGTATAAAGAGAGCTAGGTACCTACTACAAAAAATTCACTTTTTAAAATAAAACGAAATATGTTTACTGATTATGATGAGAATTTCAACTTCAAAACGTCAATTAAAAGGCCTTAATGTAAGTTTTCCTCATCAATTACTAAAGATATACAGAATACTTATTGTGGTAAAAAAAAACAGAAGATGGGATAGCAAGATTATCTATCTTCAGTTGTTCTTGAAATGTTATGTCATCTGTAATATTAATTTCACTGCACAGTGTCTAATCTGTACGTAGCAAGTTGCTGGAGGCAGGAAGAAACTGTTGTTTAGAAATACTGTATATCGGAGTAGGTTACAGTCCTCATTAGGTAGCATTATGACAGAATAAAGTTCACTAGATCCTTCAAATATTGTGTTTCGGAAATTATTTAATAACTCAGCCTGTAAGAAAATAAACAACCGCGATTTATGAGTGATTTGACTGAATTTCATTTAATTTAAAAACTTAATTCCAATTTTTACTGTTGAAATTAAGCAGGCTTTACGTAATAACTTTTATAATCAATAAGTACAGTATTTCTTCAACAAATTTCACTATTGCTTAGATATTACAACCAACAATCTAACTTTCAATTCAGAACATAACCATCAACTCCATGTTTACAAAACTGCTCTTACCCTGCGTCCCGAGATCGTAAGCTGTTGACGCAACCTGAAATGGATAAACACAAGATACAACGCACATTTCAGCCTACCTTAGTCCACTATTTCGTAGCGTCACCGCGGTTCGGCACAGCTCTGTCAGCAAAACACTTCTTTTCAGAGACTCACAAAACAGATTGGGAAATATCCTGTATGGGTCTCTGTAGAGCGCGCCACCGGCTGGCGGATCAGTTAGGTCGTGTCGTCTTATCTGATTATTTGACAACAATCGACTGGACTTACACGATTCATCCTTTGACCATAAGATAAGCTTACATTACATTAAGGCATCCTTACAATTTACAATTGGTTTTTGTAAAGTATCTCCTTTTTCAACTTAGAAACTTATGTTACAGGTTAAAAGCACAAAAGTCAAATTTGCTGTTATGTTTCATTGAATGCGACAAAAATTTAAAATGTATCCTGTAATACCGCTATATTTATTTTTTTAGATATTTATTCACTAGCATCCATTTACACCTTTTCAATAGACAGAATGTATACAAGGCAGAGATCATAGTTTTTTCACTGAATGTTTATTTATAAGCTGCCGTTTAATTGTTTTAAGAAATGCCAGGGTAAAGAAAGGATGATTTTGCCGTTGGCGTATGTAACTAAAATAAATAAATGAATCATGCATTTTGTTTTTTGTAAATGAGCATTTTTTCTTGTAACGCCATAACTTATCTTGAAAATCACTTGAGATGCTTAATTATTGTTATTCTTTATATTAGTTTTATGGCTGCTTTTGTGTTGAATTTCTCGTTTTCAACTTGGTTATCGAAATAAGGTGATCGGCAGAGCGATCGCGCGGAAGTAAAAACATAATCTTTCATAACGCTGTACAAACGTAAAAAACAGTTAAAAATTTTCAGTAAACTTTATTCGAACGATCAGTCAATTACCTAGGTGTTTAACAAAAGTTTCAATCAATTTTTAGCATACTCCATCTATAGTTTATATTACCAGTTATATTTATAAAAACACGATTTATTATTCCCTATGTTTGATTTAGAATATCGCTGCTTAAAAGCATCGGGGCAAAGATTTCCGTTCAGGATCTGTAGTCTAGTCCTAAAGACGCCCATTCTATATAAAAGAATGCTATAAAGTTTCGGTACTCCCATTAAAAATATTATTTTGATTCGAACTTAGACACATCATTAAGTTGCAAATAACGCTTAATTCTTGCAAATCATTAAGCCTCCATTGGAATGAAATTTCCCGATACATTCATAAATGAGATGGAATTATTGACGTTTGACAACAATCAACGTTCAACGAACTGGCAACATCTGATCAAACCTGACCGTGACTGCCGCCAGCTCGCGGCGGGCGGCGCGGCGCCTCAACTCGCGCTGCATAACCCAACAATGGGCCACAACAATTACATTGTCTTTCGCACAACAAAAGCCCGGGTTAATATCACTTATTGTCCCAGTAGCACAACCCGCTACGAGGTGACCTACGCTGACTTTAAACGCTTTCATTTACTTAAATGAAATTTAGGACCGAGAAAAAGCGAATCCTTGATTTAGGTTACTGAGATCCAAAAAAAAAATACTGAGAAATGCAGATACATCGATATTATACTTAGTATATAAGGTGACCCAAAATCACTTATATTGCAATTTTTTGCAGGTTTTTGCTGTGCTGTAATTGCTGTAATCGGTGCCTCGTCATAACCACTAGAATTGTTATTGTTAAACAAGTCTATTATATTTTTCACCTCTCTCTTGTCAATTTGTTTCGAATTAAAAAACGGTCTTATCACTAGGTTATTACTTGTGTTATTTTCCAAAAAAAGTTTTCAGTTTCACCATCACTACCAGCAACTATATATTTTACTAAATTTGCCAAATGATCAATAAATTTAGTTGCTATCAGTTTAGGATCGGTGATAGTCTTCAGCCCTCCCTCAAATAGATATTGTTTAACCGCCCCTTTCTTTTACTTTTACTTCATTTTTTTTAATTTCCTAACAGGTTTTTTTTATTTTAGTGGATTTATTAATTTTGTTTGTAAAATAGTTTGTCTTGGCAGTTAATCGCACTATATATTCACTCTTTTTTATTTAACTTTGCTTTTACTTCTTTTGTTACTTTCACGGAAGTTTTGGTTAATTTAATTATATTTACAAGATCCTGTTTTAAATAATTTGACCCCCAATTTTTCGTTCTGCTTTTCTTTGTGACCTCGGTTTTAGGAAATGCCGTATTGAAATAAAAATTTAAAAAATCGAATGAAATATATTATTCTTTTTATGTACTAACGAGAAGTACACTTCACGACGGTAATTTATTAAAATATTTTAAGTTTTCCTGTGCAAATTTACGTATTTCTTGTTTTAATAGCAAGTTCTTTTTGACGGAATTTTCATAATTTATTTTCAAAATTTGACCGTCATGTCCTGACAGATTAGTCATCAAACCGTCTACTTTAATTCTTTTAGAATCAAAATTTTTAGTTTAAAATTTATCAATTGCAGTTTCTGAATTGTCGGTCACTCTTGTGGGAAAGTTACTGTCACTTTTTAATACACCTATAATATAATCTCTCTTCAATTATTGTGTTTTTGTTGTTTTTTTTGTTTTTTTGCTAAGGTAATCTAGCAAAAGACTGAGCCTATGTAAAACAACTATATCAAACAACCGGATTGATGTGTGTGAAGGCCCTCAGAGGGCCGCACATAGTGAGCATCGTGAGAATGTCCAGTTAATGCATGTTAGTGTTGTCTAGAACCATGTGTATGTGCGTGATTCTCGTTTCTGTAATGCATGTTGATTATTTTTGCTTAGTTTGTTAAATTCTCGTTTCCTTCTTGTATTGCGGCACAAATGTCTCCTTTATATAATGACAATGAAATATTTTATAGTAACTGAACGAACTGGTGAACATGAAATAATATCGAGCAAAGCTCGGTCCACCAGGTACTAATTTATTTATAAAAAATAGGAGGAGTAATTTTGACACTTTCACTTGCCGCAACTAAGAAAAGCGCAGGATTATACTTGTATTCAACCCTATCTGAAACAGTTTTCACTTTAGTCTGAGTGCCCTGATGCAATCGCAGCTCTCGACCCGCCAGGCTCGAGGCGCAGGGTAGCGGAAAACTACCTGAAATAAATAAGAATTCCTCCGCCTCTGAGATATTTCTACCCTAAAGTTCAGAGGTTGTGGGTGAAGTCCAATGGCCGCGACTGCCCTCGGATTATTAATACTTGTTATTTGTTGAATAAATTAACGAGTTATGGTTTATTTTTGCTATAATCTCAAACCTAATCTATATTGCTTTTTATCAAAGAGGCCAACAGTGGAAGTAAACAATATAGATCTGTAATTTGACTATTCATTTATTTAGGACAAAAGTCCTGGTATGAACACTGGAAGTTAAAAGTAAGGTGCACGAAACAAAAAGTTAAAAATGAGTGTTGTAACTTTGCGTTTTTTTTTCACTGGGTATCCATGAAGTCGTGAGTATGCTTGTAACATTAAGTTTAGGCTATACCACTCATTGAACACTAAGAATTGTATAAATTGAAATTAATTTGTGTTTATAGGTTAATAAACCAGGGGGTCAGAAAAGAAAATGGGAGAGTCAAGAAAGTGATTTTGATTTAGAATTCGACCATGCCTTTATACATAGTGTTATTTCAGACAGCTGTCGAAGAGGAATTTCACCAAACTGTCGTGACAACTAATAATTCGTGCCCTATCGAAAAGCAGAAGCCTCTCGACCGAATCTACTTGCTCATTATTTTCTTATGGTAAGGCGGCAGATTTGTTGTAGCTTCCAGGCTTCCAGGTTGCTTAGTCAGTTCATTGGCAGGTTGAAAAACCCGCATTATGAGAAAACTGCTAATGTTATATAAAAAAATTAACTACTAAAATTGTACTTTATAGGAAACTGAAATGTTTTGGATATTTTCAATTTGAGCGTAGTCTAATATATATACAACCGCTGGTGTAACTCAGGTATACGAACTGTTTTCCACTTCCCGATGACCTACAGACTTGAAATTTTGCACGCACTTCCCGTATTGCCTGAACATATGGGGAAAATTATCAGAAATCACAATTTTTAATTTTAACCCCCTCAAAAAAAATATTAAAAAATCGCTGAAAAAGCTTTTTGAAATAAAGTTATTTGGAGCTCTAGTGGCCGAACGGATGGTCCTATCGAAAAACAGACTGCACCATTTTTCACGATCTGCAACTTTGGTCCTATGACTTTTTGCCCTATCTCGTCCCCTTCACCCTTAGATAGCTCTAGAATTTGAATTTTTTGAAGATTTCCCTTCGTTTTTCCAGCTCTAGTTGGCTTGATATTAAATGTAGAGGCCTGAAATGTCCTACACATAATCTCTACAGCATATATGTTACAAATCACCAATAAAATAACTAGTTCTTAGCATGAAAATGCATATAACGTTAAAAATCTTCGAAATTTTCCTATGTCTCCAATTTTGATTCTTTAATCCAGCCATATAGGTTCTCGCTAATCTTCCTTACCATCATTCTGTATCTTATAGTAGAATCTATAACTTCTGAATCTTCGAACTAAGTCGGTAATGCAGTATTAGCAGTTTAGCAATATAGGCATTGTTAAATTAAATACTTTATTATTATACTTTTTTTAATTATCCTGCTGTAATTTTATAAAATACATAACCGAAATAATCTAGAACCACAATTCTTTTCATTCTTGCCTTAAAGTGTACTTTATTCTTATGCAGCTTACTAAAACATGTCAAATCTCGCTATGTTGGATTGAATATGTTGTTTTCCATTTGAAATTCGCCGAGTATGCAGGTCTGCTGCAATGGGGGCGTTTCGAAATCGAATTGCTCAATGTCTTTACTACCTGATTTAAAAGTGTAGGCTTGTATAATAAACCCTGAAAAAACAGGCAAGACGTTCAGCGGTACTCGCAGCGTAATCCTGACGCCTCCTTTGAGAGGGTTAAGATTTTTCGTTTGAAAAACCCGAAACTCTCTGAAGTTAAGCATTTGCCAAATTCGCTTCGCTACCTTCGTGTCCTACTTGTATTTGTTCCTTGTCGTGGTTATCTCGATCTTCTGTCACTTGGTGGACCCAACTGTCCGCACATTCCAGGAACTCACACGGAAACTCGGTTTGGTCGAAGACGAAGATGAGTACGACTACGCGTTGCAAGATGCTGCGCAATTCATGACAGGCCCGAGACTCCGCTCTTTCTTTGTTCTCCTTTGTAACATGGGGGCTCCTGGAGTATCTTGTGGGACAAGTTCAGAGACCTCGTTTGCAAGGATCACATTGAAAGGAATCCCCATGATCCAGAGCTGGCCTACCATCTTGCCCTCGTCGAAATTGATCGTAGTTTACGCCGTCAGGGTCTCCCTGATATGGAAGAAGACACTACTGAGTTGGGTGGGGAACTGCTCATCTATGGTGAAAATCAACAAAGAGCGTTGGTTGAGGAGTGGGTAGTCAAACTGTCTGATGATCAGAGGCAGGTTTTTGATTACATTCGTTCACTTCTTAATATCCGCGAGGTTTGTAGGTCATACAAGATGATCTTTCTGGATGGGCCAGTTCCCACTGATGTTGGCCTATTGTATGACTGGTTACAAGAGCCAAGGTCAGACGATAGAATGAGTCGGTGTTGATCTACGCACGGGCGAAATTGCGCCGCAAACAAGAAAGGTTCACTAATCCCTAACCGATATTGCGTCGTGAGGGTGGCAGGTACCTGTAGACTGCAACACCACGCAATGATTTAGGAATGTTACCTTCGCCCCCCCCCCCGCCTGACCAGTTGACGAATCACAAAATATTTGTACTCCGCAAATGATTTGTCAGTTTTGCATAAGACACCTAAGCGACAGGTTGCTCCATTCACGATCAAGTGATCCATTATAGTTATTTAGAATTAGCTGTTTATTGTTTGCGATCTTCATTACAAAAATTATAAATCAATGATATCAATACAAAAATAGCCCTTCAGAAAAAATGTTATGACTTGCTATATTCCAGTACCATATAAAATAAATCGAACGATATAGTTGATAAATTAATTAGTTACCGGTTATAGAAATCAGTACAGTACCAGAAACAGTACGGCGGTTAATCTAGTGAAATCAAGTGTTAGTACGTTGGGTTAACGTAAAAACCTTGCACTTTTTGATACAGTTTATATCCACTTGGCAGGTGTAAAGAAAATACCAGTAGAAGTATTTTTGTCCAAAGAACCAATCTTGAATTCTTGTATAATACCTCCATATCAGACATTTAAGTAAACCATCTGTATGAATTTTCAAATTTAGCCTGACTCCGTTGCTCACTCGCCACTTCCCTCCAAGGGGCGATAACGAAGGGTTTTGAAGGAATTTCTGTGTTCCGACTTCGAAGGCGAGGCGAGGAGTCAGTGCTTGCCTCCCTCATGTGATTCTAGGAAGGGCTGCGGCGCAATATCGGTCTACCCCTGGGACAAGATTTAGAGTCTCGGCGCAATTTCGGTCTACCCCTGGGGCAAGATTTAGAGTCACGGCGCAATTTCGGTGTCTACCTGGATTTTGCGGCGCAATTTCGGTGCGCCCATGTGAAGAACATAGTCTTTAACGACCTCCTTCTTTAATACTGATAAATACGTCCGCAGTAGGCTAGGGGATCTGCGAGATGATGAAAACTCCTCGTTGTGATTAGACTATTTACGCAGTACGATAGGGGGTCTGCTTAAAAAAAGTCCCCGGTGATGTACATAGTTGTTTAAAGTGATGTTAATGTTTGTTTTAATTGTTTACGGCAGAGGCAAGGGAGCCTGCTTCGTCAAACTCCCCATTAATTTGTTTTTTCGTTGGTGTAAATAGATCTGATTTTTAACCTTTTCACGGGCAGAGGCAAGTGGGCCTGCCTTAAAACAAACTCCCCATTTATTTGATATCTATTTTGTTTTTATAGTGTTGTAAATACATGGTTTCTACGTTTCATGACCTCCCCGTTTGGCGGAACTGGATGCGCCTACTATAAACTATTGCTAGGTAAACTGACAAGGAAATAAAATTGCATGAATTCTTCCTTAATACAAAAGTTATTCGTTATTGAAATCCAACTTTCTTTAATCATTTCATCTAAACAATATATTTCAAAAATAATTTCAAAAACCCATCTGCATTCCTCAAAATTCATCCCAATAAAAACATAATTAAAATCTTTAATCACCGACAGCACTAAGTAAAACACATACATAGGCTCTCTTCTCACATCCAACTTACCTAATTCTCAATAATAACATTCAATATAAATATACCTTCATACAGATAATTTTCACCAACCCTTACAATATCCGTTGAAAATTCATAGGTTCTTCATCGTTTTTCTTTGAAGTACGTAAACAAAATCTCCAGCTTAAAATCATCTCAACACTGGCAATTAACGCCCTTTTGGGGTCCTTCAATATTGGGTATTGTTCAACTGCAGGGAACACAAACGGGGGCCTGGGGGCGGAGCCCCCAGCGAGCGAAGCAAGTTACTGTTATATACAGACAAAGGTCATACAGCCTGTTGCGTCAAGTACAGTAATTCCGAAATGCCACAAGCTGGATTAAAACCGTTTCAGTGACATGTCAACTTCATATCATAAAATGGTCTTCATAAGGATCTATGAATCAGTGAAAAGAATCATTTCACTGAAACGATCTTAACCCAGCTTTTGGGATTTCGGGGTTATTTGAAGCAACAGGGATGGCATAACCATTTATTTGTTTTGTTTATGGATTTTGCCAGTCTTTTCAAAAAGTATGCATGAACTTAACGAAAATCCACTGAAAATAAAACGTTTCCATTAAATCTTATACTCATAATAATTCAGTTTAGTCCAATCTTCAGACAACTAAATCTCCAGTTCTACAGGGCCGATTTTATTAATTAATGGGTCGTTGGAAAGATTTTTCCTTGTAGATGTGCAAATAATGATTAAAGTTTGTTTTTGATGAGATTCATGGTGAATAAGTAAAAAACACATGTTTTACATAAGAAATACATTGAAAACGGGGTTTTCACATCTTTTATTTTGAGGCAAATTTTGGCTGCCTTTATTGAGCATTTTCAAGAAATGCCAAGTTGGCATTTGTAGGAAATTTCATTCTCTTTCAGAATATCACCTTCCACTTAAGCCGATTTCTTTACCATTTAAAAGTTATTTGAAAAAACGCTAAGCAACCTCCGAATTTATGGTGATGAGAAAGTGGTGAAATAGAGATACTTTTGTTAAACTTTGTACAATTAAATCTAGAGTTCTACCTGACAGATTTTAATAATAAACGGGTGGTTGGAAAGCTCGATCCGTGTAGATTTTTAAATAGTTATTAAAGTTAGATTATTTAAAAGATTTCTGATCAAAAAGCAAGGACACATATTTTCTACAAGAAATACATAAAAAACGACTTACTTTTTTAAGTTTCTATTTGTAGCCAAGTTTTGGCTGCCTGTTATCAGTATTTTCAAGAAATGCATATCACCAAATTTTAGGGAATTTTATTCTCTTTCAGAATACTCTTCTGAATCATTATGAATATTTTGAATCACGGAAATAGTGAATACTTTTTTTTATATTGATTCATAAATATACCTTCCACTTTAACCGAGTTCCTCACCATTTAAAAGTGATTTGCAAAAATGTTAACCAACCTCCGAATTTATATTGGTGAGAATATACTAAATTAAAGATATTTTTGTTAAACTTTGTACAACTAAATCTAGAGTTCTACCAGACGGATTTTAATAATTAGCCTTGTTGGAAACCTTTATCTGTGTGGATTAGCAAATAATTATTAAAGCTAGATGTTTTTACAGATTTCTGATAAAAAGAATACCACCTTCCACTTTGGTCGATTTCTTCAGCATTTTAAAGTTATTTGCAAAAAAGCTATGCAACCTCTGAATAATTTATAGTGGTGAAAACATACTGAGCTAGAGATTTTTTGTAAGATTCTATACAACTAAATATACAGTTCTACTAGAGAGATTTTAATAATTAATGGGTCGTTAGAAAGCTTTCTCCCTGTAGATTTACAAATAATTGTGATAGTTAGATTTTTATAAGATTTATGGTGAAAAATCTTTGAAAACATGTTTTCCATAAGAAATACATTAACAGCTGATTATCTGATCATATTTTTTTCAAAACAATTATATTTTTGGGAAATACAAATTATTTTTCAGGTATATCACAGGGGAAAAAACATATATGTACTATTTTCCAGAGACCGTTGTATTCCACCACAACGGACTCTGCAGTTAGTTGATTCATAATATGTAAAAAATAAAGTGATTGTTTTAGGAACCCTAGCGGTAGTTTGAAGGCTCCTAAATTGCATCGCGCGGATGCGGACTGCTCCCCCTTGGTGCTTGCGACTGAGACATACGGATTGCTCCCCCTTGTCGTGTTGGAATGCTTGTCCATATTTCTAGACGTGACTGTGCCATTATTAGGACAGATAATTGTCATGGCCTTTTTGCGATATGGTGTGCACTATCGCAACAAACAACAAGCTATTCCAACGGTACATTTCTCGAAAGGAGATCCTCGCAGTTGCAACCGAGCGATACAGGAAGTAAACTTGGTGTGTAGGCCACGTGACAAAATTGATTGCCATTATGTAGGTAAATATAGAGTACAACATTTTTATTCCGTTCCGATAATAACAATGAAATATTTACTGTTTGAACATTCGTTTTCATTATTCTAATATATGCTCAGTCTAGTTATATTTTCATTATAATTATTGCAAACGTTTACATTGAATCCCAAACTTTGAATTTCAAAGAAAACTAAAGTTATTTATGAAATATAACTCATGTTTCCGTAAATGAGCTCGGTATTGATTTTCTTTGTTTGATAAGTGACAACATTTTAAAGATCGAATTTTGATTATAAATTATTTACTCAACCTATGTTAAAACACGTATTACACGATTTGTCTTAAGTATGAATCTCGTGTTAAGTGAATACACAGGGCGAATCTTCTAAGCCGTCTTCTTGTAGACGAACGGTTTGAGGTACAAGGACGAAACAAAACCTTTCCCACTAACACATACTCAAGGAACAACGTAAATATATTTTCAACCGTATTTCATATTTATATTTTTGAAATACAGGGTATTCAAAAAACCAGAGGTCATGGGTTCGAATCTCAGTTTTGATATTTAAAATCAAACTTATGTCATGTAATGCATAGTTTTAAAGCTCTCAGCACTCAAGTTTAATAGATGCAAATCTGACAAAGGATTGCACATTTTAAGGAGGGCTTTGTATCGAAAATGGAGTTTTTTGCTTATACATATGAAACCACGAAAGATAAGTCTGGTTTAAACTGTAAGGTTGCTGGTCTCTGCAATAAATATAAAATTATGTGCTATTTGGCATATACTGCCATTTAAAACTTTTGACTTTCAGGGCTACCAACATTAAAACAATGTATTGTAAAAATCTTAAATATATAAACGTTGGCATGACGTATGTAAAATTAAACTGAGTTTACAAGGATTATTGATTTCTTAACAGAACGAAATATGTTTTGTGGTTCTCGAGGTAAAAAGTTTTTCGTAAATACCAATATTTTTCCGCTGATACAGAACATGACGTATATTTTACATTTAAAAATTCTGAGATTCAAACCCATGACCTCTGGTTTTCGGAATACCCAGTATTTTAAAAAGGTTAAAAATATATTTACGTTATTCTTTGGGTATGAGTTAGGGGTGGGAATGGTTTTGTTTCGTCCTTGTATGTTAAGACGTTCGTCTACAATGTGATGTGGTCGGCTTAGACAATTCACCCCGTTTATAAAATTTATGCGGCAGATCGACCTCACTTAGTAATCATAGGCCAGGTAAGTGCTTTAAAAAAAGAATAGTCACGTCTAGAAATATTGAAAAGCATTCCAATACGGCAAGGGGGAGCAATCCGTATGCCGTTGTTTTTACCTGCAATGGGAAAGCAGTCCGTATTCAGCCATTGCATCCAATGTTCCCTCATTTCCCTTATCATCACCTGGGACTAGGTATGATAAGGGACAAAAAACGTGCTCTAAGGTGATAGGTGTTCGTGCTCTAAGTGGACAAAAAACGTGCCAGTTCCCGAGGCTTTTGGGTGGCAAAAACGCAGAAGCTCGTCTCCACAACGTGTGACTTTCAATGAAGAGTCGAGGCGACCAAAAATCGCCGAAGTATAAATACATAGAATCAACGAGACGGTTCACACGTGGCACGCGGCGACTGCCCAGTATTTCTGCCCAGTATTTTTTCGTCGCTGCGAATTCGCAGCGAACATTTCTCACCAGGCAAAGTAGACGTACATGAAATCACATTGTACGGATCACACGAGTGGTTTGAATCGCGGCGAGGTCGCTGCAATTCCTGGCGCGGTGCGGTCGGTGCGCACACCAGTGTTCACAGAAGAGTGTACATGTTTAAATTGGAGGTAACGTGTTTGTATGTAATTGGTGGGATTATTATAATCAGGAAATAGGTTTAACTCAACAAATTAATAACTAAATAACGTATGACTTTTTTAATAGAGTCAATAAATTAGATTAACCTACCTTTTCTTAAAAATAAACGGTTAACCCCTGTTAAAAAAATTATTATTGGCAACGAAACCATAAAAAATTAATAACAACTGCTTCATCGTAAAATAATAAAAACAATCTCTTGATCTTCTTTTAGATCAATAATCAAAGCTGATTGCAAATGCTCCTTTTTAGTGTTGCGCACCAACTAGAGAACGAGTCCAATATCTCCTTTTCTTCTCGTTGCGAAAGGTATGCCACTGCTACATGTTTCCTTCTCGACAACTCCATGACGACTGGCCTGATTAAAATGTTTGGACAGTTTGGTTACTTGTGTATTTTGGGTGGGAAGAGGGGAGGGTTCCACGCTCGCTGCGAATTCGCACAAAACGCTCGCCCATGTGAACAGAGGTCTGGCGAGGACTTGGCGATCTCGCTGCGAAATCATCCACTCAAAAACACATCTAACCATACTGTCCAAACCTTTTATTGTGGCCAGTCGTCAAGGGGTTGTGAAGGAAACGTGTAGCAGCGGCATACGATTTTCGTATAATCACTTGTAAGACGAAAAGAAACGAAGACATTGGACTCATCCTTCATCCTGTTGTTCGTTAAAGAACGACTGAAATTGAAGGGCTGTGGCCAATTAATGCAATTTCCTTCCGCCCAAAGAGGGTAATGCCATATTCCTGCATGCTGGGCTACATCCTTTTTATTTTATAACAGCTACCTGATCCGCTATTTGATACAAAGGTAGTCGATATTAGGTACTCGATATTTGGTACAAAGGTAGATACTGGATCCAACTGACAGCTATTTTGAACGAATCCACCTGAACCACTATTTGGCACGAAGGATTTAAATGAATATTACTATTTCCTCGAGTATAACACAGACTACTCTGTTCCTCGAACCTATTAGCGCTGCGCCATTTAACTTTATTACTAAACCGTTCCTTATTAATCAGTATTAATGAGGCCACGTGTTCGTGGCGGAAATTTCCAAGAGGGAGTAAAGATGATCGGGTACGCAAGTACTCCGAACAGTAGAAAACGACACCACGGATTTTCAGAGGCCTTAGAATCGCTCAGCTCGGTCGCTGGGATAGTTCCAGAGGTCGAGGATGGAAATCACAGTAGTTACCTCATCATAGCCTTAGCTATGGGGCTTAGAATTTAGGACAACTCTACAGGCTAACTCACTGTGAACTACCTGGAGATTTTACAGAAAAGCCAATTGGAAGACCTCAGGTCATTGAAATGCCTATGGAAAAAATAAACTAAATTTGGAAAAATCTGCTAAGTAAAATACCCTCTGCTGTTTACCCGAGCTCTCAAAGATATTCAGAGATAACACTTGTTACCCACACTTAATGCTTGAACGAGTCAAAGAAACAACTAATGGCCACTAATCACAGCAAGAAGATAAACCTTACACTGTTGCACAGCATATATGGACAAGACTTAACTTGTTCCAACAGCAGGAAAATCTAGCCAGTAATCCAGTCAAGTAAAATCACCAATTACTTTAGGTTGGTTAAATAAAATTCACAAAATAATGACATTTCAAATATATATAAGTTGGCACCAAGACAATTAATATAATTAACCTCGGTTACAGCAGAACGTGTTCGAGATAGCTCGCCAAGCCTATCCTAAGAGCCGATCAACTTTAAGAAAAGTTTACAGATCGTAATACACAAACTCTGAAATGACGCTGACGTTGCAGCGAAAGGTATTGGAGGACGTCGAAACTTTCGTTACCAGGAGTTGTAAGTCGTTTTGGAAAACTCACCACAAAGCACCGAATTTGAAAGGACACACCGGTAAAGACGGGTCCGCCTTCTAAGTGAAAGAACAGGGGCACAGAGAAGAATCAAAGGTGATTCTTTGATTCTTCTCTGTGGCAGGGGTTATCAGCTCGCTTGTGCTCACCCCTTCCAGTTGAGTCACCAGCCCTTTTTTTGTAGCTGGTCAATAGCTCGAGGAAACTTTCTCCGAGCCAACCTTATTCTTCTTCCCCAAACAGGAAAATAGCTGCTAGCTGGGCGAGGAAAACGCGCAAGCTCCATCGTCAACGTTACTCAGGTTACGATTGCTGTTCGAGGCTATGTTTGTTGTTTACCAACATGATATAATAATAGTAGTAATTCCGTATAACCTTCTGGTCAAAGTCTGGTGCCAGAGTTTTAGGTCGCACTGATGCTTCTGACATTACCTAATGACCACTACAGTAGCCGGGACCAACAGCTTGACGTGCCTTCCGAAGCACGGTGGCAGTCGGAGATTAAATTGTTAAGTGTCCTCATCAAGAATTGAACCCGGGACTTTTGGGTGGTAGGCCAGTACTCTACCCACTCAGCTATGACTGCCACTCATGAGTGGTAGAGATAGTCCGGGCCGACCCCGCCAAACTCCACCACCTTGGAACGCGGCGAGGAATGTGGTATAGCTTGACGTTGGTGGACCTTGTCGCCAGCGGTCATGATAAGGTCTACCAGCGACAAACTCCACCACTTTTATAGATCAATTAATTATGCAAAGTCCACCACCGTCGCGTCGTCTGCCAACGTCAAGCCGTACCACATTCAAATACACATGAGGTAGAGTTTGCCATGGCCGGTCTCGCCAAACTATGCCACTTTTCAGCTCGCGCCAATTCAACCACCTACAAACCCTCCCACTTTTAAGCACGGCCTCAGCCGCCCGCGCTTCCCGCCGCCGGCACCGCCGGCGAATAATGAATACTATTTCTTAATTTTATTCTTTGCTCTCTGATGAATACTAGTTATTCATTTTGTTCTGTGCTTACTGATGAATATTATGTATTTAGTTCTTTAAAAACCGCAGTGTTACTTAATTGGGCGTATCCCAACTTAGGGGGGTGTTTTGATTTTGATTTTAGCGCGGTGGTCAGAAACCTGTCAAAACACCCCAACTGAGCGATAATTAATTTAGTGGTTCTTAATTAAATAGGTATAGTAACACGCCTTAGTGTAGAGACGCCTTAAGTTTTTATTCAATTACGGAAAGTTCTCCAAAAGCAATATAATTTTCGTTCATTTGTGTTAGATCCAGTAATTTGTATTGTTTAAAATTAAAAAACGACTTTTTCAAAAATACTGACGATAGGATAAATTTTATAGATTGATCCTACTCATTTTTTATATTGATAGTGAGTCGGTGGCGCAGTTGGTAGCGCACTCGGCCCCGGTTCTGTGGCGGCAGCGTCGCAGGATCGAGTCCAGATGATGCCGCATACTTTTAGCAGTACTGTTCATCCTTGTACTGTACCGGCTCACTCCTTGGGTTTGCTAAATAACTGGCCTGAGGCCCATGTGGGGGGCAAATGCAAGGTAAAAAAAGGCCGCCACCCTCTTAAAAAAAGATAAGGATAAATAATATAGGCCTAATATTACAAAACACCCCACTATAAAAAGTTTTGTAATAGACAGGTTATAATTAGTTCTCAACAGCACATTTATTGGTTTTATTTGAAGTATTACATACTATTACTAGTAAAACTATTTTGTTTCCTACTGAACAAATTTTTCCCGAGAAATATACTCTTGATTAAGATCCATCAGGTGGCGAAAAAATCGTATATATAAAATTAAAATCATAGAACTGTTTAATCTTACATGAAAGTTTTTGAAAGCTATAGAATTCTTATATGTCTTATAGCAGAATTACTTACCTGACTATGCCTGATGGAAAACCGCGAATTCAAGCCGCGGGTTGAAAAGGTTCGGGTAGAAAACCCTCATTAAACGTGGCTATGACTATGCTAAGAATAACTTGACGGGCTGAGACCGGCAAACTCTCTCAATTTTGAAAGTGAACCGCTGGCAAGTCTACCACCGTCAAGCTTTAGGCCTACCACATTCCTCGCCGCGTTCTGAGATGGTGGAGTTTGGCGGCGTCGGCCCGGACAAACTGTACCACTCATAAGTGGTGGTAGAATTTGACGCTGGCAGACTTTGATGCTGGTGGACTTTGGCTGGTGGACTCTATATCTGTTTCAAAACAGATATAGAGTTTGGAAACACCTGAATTTCTTCCAGCGCTTAAAACTATTTAAATGTTGCAATAGTCAAAATTAGGATATAAATTTCGAATCACAGACGTAAAGCTTGTTATGGGTTCATAATATGAACCAGTTGACTTCATTTCTATCATATCATTTTGTGTCAATCATTAGAAAAACATTATTTTACGTTGCAAATCAGTAATAATCAATTAAACAGTTATAATATATGTAACTTGCGGTAGCTCATAGCCTCATTAATACTGCTTACTATGGAACGGTATAATAAAGTTAAATGGAGCAGCGCTAATAGGTTTGAGGAACAGAGTAGTCTGTGTGTTACTCGAGGACATAGTAACCTCCGTACAAACCCTTTGTGCCAAACCTTTTACCTTCTTACCAGACTGCGTGTCAGGTAGATCCAGTAGCTAACTTACCGTCGCACCAAATAGCGGATCAGGTGGATCCAGTAGCTACCTTCTTACCAGACTGCGTGTCAGGTAGATCCAGTAGCTAACTTACTGTCGCACCAAATAGCGGATCAGGTGGATCCAGTAGCTACCTTCTTACCAGACTGCGTGTCAGGTAGATCCAGTAGCTAACTTACTGTCGCACCAAATAGCGGATCAGGTGGATCCAGTAGCTACCTTCTTACCAGACTGCGTGTCAGGTAGATCCAGTAGCTAACTTACTGTCGCACCAAATAGCGGATCAGGTGGATCCAGTAGCTACCTTCTTACCAGACTGCGTGTCAGGTAGATCCAGTAGCTAACTTACCGTCGCACCAAATAGCGGATCAGGTGGATCCAGTAGCTACCTTCTTACCAGACTGCGTGTCAGGTAGATCCAGTAGCTAACTTACTGTCGCACCAAATAGCGGATCAGGTGGATCCAGTAGCTACCTTCTTACCAGACTGCGTGTCAGGTAGATCCAGTAGCTAACTTACCGTCGCACCAAATAGCGGATCAGGTGGATCCAGTAGCTACCTTCTTACCAGACTGCGTGTCAGGTAGATCCAGTAGCTAACTTACTGTCGCACCAAATAGCGGATCAGGTGGATCCAGTAGCTACCTTCTTACCAGACTGCGTGTCAGGTAGATCCAGTAGCTAACTTACCGTCGCACCAAATAGCGGATCAGGTGGATCCAGTAGCTACCTTCTTACCAGACTGCGTGTCAGGTAGATCCAGTAGCTAACTTACCATCGCACCAAATAGCGGATCAGGTGGATCCAGTAGCTACCTTCTTACCAGACTGCGTGTCAGGTAGATCCAGTAGCTAACTTACCATCGCACCAAATAGCGGATCAGGTGGATCCAGTAGCTACCTTCTTACCAGACTGCGTGTCAGGTAGATCCAGTAGCTAACTTACTGTCGCACCAAATAGCGGATCAGGTGGATCCAGTAGCTACCTTCTTACCAGACTGCGTGTCAGGTAGATCCAGTAGCTAACTTACCATCGCACCAAATAGCGGATCAGGTGGATCCAGTAGCTACCTTCTTACCAGACTGCGTGTCAGGTAGATCCAGTAGCTAACTTACCATCGCACCAAATAGCGGATCAGGTGGATCCAGTATTCAAAACCGATAAAGGAACAAACCATAAGTAATCAAACAAAATAAAAAAATATCGTCTTATTTTTAAACCATAAGTAATCAAACAAAATAAAAATGATCGTCTATTTTTTAAAGGGTTCTTCCTCGTGAAAGACGGAATTGTGCTCAAAATATTATATACATATTCCTCTCTCAATCACGCCACGCCGTTGACTTATTGTCATCGTCATCACAATCACTCAGGGTAATGTACTGGTTGTTTTGCTTACGTATAACTATTGTTAGCTTGAATCAGTGATGCCGATATTACTCTCGTATCAAATTTACGACCATCTATTGTGTTTAGCACCGTTCCGTGGAAAATATTTATTTTAATCTGACAGCGTAATAGTGAAAAAGGATTGCATTATTTTAAGATTTTTAGAGAAAACTCATTTTGGACTGATGGTAACAATAACATAAATTCCTACCAAAATAAGGCTGAACACCCTTTTAATCAATAAATTAATAGTATTGTTTTTTAAATTAAAGTTATGAGTGGTAGGCCTTTTTTATTAGAGCAACAATTCTATTAGTGTTTGCTTGAATGTCAAATAATAATAAAAACTGTTTGAAATCATTTTTCTGAAAGTCTAAAAATATCTTTAAATTATTCTTAAAAGGGTTTTTTATTACATCCAGGTTAATAAAGGTTCAAATGCATTCTTTGTCATTTATTAATTACAACCTTACGTTTCAACACATAGCTCAATCATCCATAAAGGCAATGCTCTAATTTAATTGCAAAATATCACTGATCAAACATTATGACTCATGCGACAAGCTGGCATATTACCATGATGTATCACTGAAAGTCAGCCGTAACCTATACCTTCACCTCAATGGACAATAAAGTTTATATTTAAGATATAAATCTTTTTGTTAATAAAGTTTATATTTAAGATATAAATCGTTTTGCTGTCGACGTTCAGAACAACAACAAATACATAAAATCACCAATTTATGTTTTGGAAACTTTTCTTCAGTATCTAATATGATGTATTCATTTGAAAAGGGGGGTAGTACCTATAATTTATATTTTTTAAACTTTACTCGCGATATTATATATTGTATTATTCGGTTTATTGTTTGTTATCGTGCTGTAGAATTCATATCACTGTTTTTCTGTCCCTCTCTCTGTTCTCTCTGATGTTTATTTGTAATAATTGTTCCGAACCATCTCATTTCTTAATTTTGTACTTCATCATTTATTGTATTGATGATATTAATTCGAATGGAAATAAAATGAACTAAAATTACCGCGATTACCTCGACTTTATTTACTGTTTTCATTCATTAACAAGGGCCAAATAAATTATATTAGGGCAAGCACCTGAATTATATTAATTATCTCCAGTAAAATCCGAGATATTTTTAAGACTGCAAATGTGTTTATAAACAATTAATTCAGAGTAATCGAGATCAATCATTTAAATATCACACTGTCTCACCAAGGTAAGCAGTGGTTGGGAGATCGGCCGCTTCGAGCAAGTTCTAGAGAACACGCTAGCCGGCAGACACTGGTGGACCACACTGTACTTCCACTTCCACTGGCACACTGTACTTGACTGGCGCAATGGCGCTGGAGTCACTACCCCCTCTCCTTGCGAATCTTCGACCGTTACAACGTTGGTTTCGCATCGACCCGACCTCAGTGTCATTGTCAGGGTCGACGGGTCGAGGTCGGAGAACTGACCTACAGCGACTCTCTCTCGTCCGGATGGTCCGGATGACTTCTTCTTGCCCTAGGAAGAACTTATCATGGCTGTAAACCCATCTGGGATCAGAAATCACAACTTATGGTTGTATCTGGCCCAAATCACATGTGCAAGATTACAACTCGAGTTTGTTTGACTGTCCCGAAGTACAAACAACTCGACTCTGATGGCGGTTGCGTCCAACATGTATGCTTGTTTATATTACCGCTGGATCATTCGGGCTTCTCAGGACGCGGGTCTATACTCATAATTTGCCCAGTTCCGGTTTACAAGACCTCTCTATACCCTCACAAAAGCTGTCAATTCATTCATACAGAAACAAGCACAATGCATTGACGTTGTGCACTTACCTCATTTCAACGGTTTAGCAACGTTGCATGCCGGAGGCATATAAAGAAGTGGGCATCAAGTCTTTGAGAGAGAAGGGGTCGTCTGGTAGAAATGTCAAGTTGATGTCTTGCCGATCCGATTTTACGGCCTTGTATTTTACACCTACCAGACTACCTTTTGTGGGAGCGAGTGGTGACAATAACTTGTATAGAACACTGTACATTTCATTTTTGTTTAATTTAAAAATACAATTTTTTACAAATGATTTTTGCTGTAAAGAACACTGCAAAACGTTTCCACTGCACCCTAAAGGTAGCAGCTGGTGTTCCACCCCAAGGTGAAAGTAAATGGTGTAATGTTTCCTCTTGTAGATGTTGTTACACCTAATGTGTGTATGTAAGCAGTGTAGGTGATGTCCTACACCACACCTTTTGTATTTTAACATGATTTTTTTAATGCATACCTACTTATTATTTCAAACAAAAAAATGTTTTAAAATAATAACATTATAAAATTACTGACATAGATGGCAATTGATCCCACGACCTTATAGCTTCTGTCCTATTGCCTTAAACCTTTCGATAACTTTGACTGTTGATTTCAGAGGGTTTAATACCTAGTATAACGGTTAGAAACAGCTCTAGTAAAAACAAAATGGGGTTTTGGTGAAACTATGAAACATACTATTATTCAAACAAATTTCAATCACAATTCTCTACTTTTACTTCAGATAAAGATTTTACTCTCATTTTGTCAATACTTATATTTTTTATCCAAAAATAAAACATTTGCTTTCAACATCAAATTGAAATTATAAAAGAAAATATTAACATATGTTACTTTAAAATCGACAAAATAAATCAAAATATACAAATACGTTACTGGCCATAATAACATCATCCCATCCAGTGATGACACCGATCGGTTTCATCACTGTTTTCGTACTTATAAGGGATGCACACTTTGTACTGGCCGTAATATTTCATTGTTTGCTGTTTTCAATCGTACAGTACGAATTATCCCATCTCTTCCTTTGAAGACTTCAGTTATTTTAGCCATCACCCAGTTCAAACGTTTTTCAGTATCATTACCAACCATGACTACTTCTCCGACTTCTGGCTCTCTATATTACTTGACGTACTTTTGATGTTTCAACAACCCAAGATACTCAATCCTAAAACTTGTTTTGAGTCCTTCTCGTGTTTTACTTCTATATATTGTTTTTTTGGTAGGTTGATGTCAGGGGCGGACTGGGAAGAAAAAACGGCCCTGGCATCCTTCTAGCAACCAGCCCCAGACAGAAAAGAAGGGGACAGGCTTCTGGGGGATGGGGGGGGGGGTCCGGAATCCACCCCTGGAAAATTTGCAAAATTTAAAACCCAAAATCGTTTTTAAGGCTATCTGAACCCCTAGAAATGCCTGAAAGCAGATAGTCTAGAAATGACAGATCACAAAACCCGGGCTTAGGACCTTGCGCCGATAGGAGCCGCAATGGTTGGAAATAAGGTATTTTTAGTGAATATATAAGGCCATAATTAACTGAAAAACTTTGAACTAAAAAAGGCCTACTTTTTTACGAGACTATTGGGGTCCCCAAGGGGACCGCAAAGTAATCTGGGCTTAGGGCCGCGGCGGCCGTAACTCCGTTGCCTAGTGTTGCGGCCTCTCTTTCACAGTAACTTTTATCAAACAATTCAGTGGATGGGCCATCGGCCAAGTAGTTCCACAAGGGCCAGCCTCAGCTCAGCAAAAAAGAGGCTGATTTTTATTTTGGTTTAGGCCCACTTTTTTAATCCACCGGCCCTTTTCTGACCTAAAGAGGCCGGCCCTTCTGGCATTTGCCCGAATGCCCAAATGGCCAGTCCGCCCCTAGTTGATGTTTATGATCACGTCCAGATCGGGTTTCCTAACATCGTTTAAATCTTGTAAAAACATCACAGGAATAATAAGATCATTATCATCTTATCATAATCATTAAGATCTTCTGATACATACGTCAGGGATCTGGTGTTAACAAAACTCTCACAGTTACATAAAGTTGTCATCATTTCTTCATAGTTCAGACTAGTTCTCTTCAAAACTCTTTTCAGTAAGTCTTTTAACATTCTTATCAATCTTTCTTTCGTAGAAACCTCCCCACCATGGCGAGTTTGGTGGAATGAATTTCCAACGTGTTCTTGTGACATCTTGAATACTTTTCCAATTTAAGTTCTTCATTAGGTCGTTCACTGTAGTAAAATTTGTGCCGTTATCGGAAAAAAATTGTATGTGGTCTTCCTTTTCTATCAATAAATCGTCTTAATGCTTGTATAAATGCATCTGTAGACAACGATTGTATCAGCTCAAGGTGGACGGCTCTAGCAGTACCACAAGCAAAAATACAAATATAAGCCTTTTAATTTATTTTTAAATAGACTGGACCCTGGACCTGGCATGTCAATTCCACAAACTTAAAAAGCAACAGGATTACGAACTCATTCTTCAGGCAAAGTTGCAGAGGGAATTTCCAGACTTTTTGAGGAAAATCTTCGACAAATCACACATCGGTTTACAACCCAACTTACAGTCCTTCTTCCTCCTGGTATCCAAAATCTTTCCCAATAAGCTCAACAACTCTTGCACACCAACGTGATTCGAAACCTCATGAACATGTTGGATAAGACGAAAGACTACTGTATGCTTGGATGGTAAAACTATTGGTTGTTGAAAACCAATAGTATCGTCTCGCTGTAGTATCTTTGTTTTTAATTTAACCCCCTTTTCATCAGAAAAATAGTCGAAGTTTTTAGGTTTTGTAAGAATTCACCGACAAAACTATCTCTTTGAGCAGGTTTCAATAGTTGAATCTCAGCAGAATCACATTCTTCGTCAGACAAAGTACCAGGCAGTTTAGATCCCTTACAATTATTAGCGAACCGCAAGACCCATCCTATACATCTCACTAACATTTGGTACAGATTCGTTCAGCCCAGAAGTCCTGTGGGATGCGCATGCGCAGTGAAGATTTCCCCTACCGCGAGTCTCAGTACAGTCAAATTTCGAAATAACTCATCTGTCAAAACATATGATTCTTTGTTTGCAACAATATTTGTAATGTTGTCATTGGCCATGTGGGATTTTTAGTTGACTATACACAACCGATGAATGAAAAAAAGTGGTGGGGGTATTGTCCATCTCTCTCGCACTTCCACCCCTACAAGACCTGGCTGAATAGATCTGTATTTAGAAAAACGTCTGTAATACCTAAGAATTGGAGCGTATCAAAGAAAAAAATACTACCCTACACCTTTCTGTGTTTACCGTATCTCTTCTTCGTCCTTAAGTACTATTACAGAAGGCCACTTTTCTTTCGGTTCATAGAGCCACTTGGGACCCTCCCACCAACGAACTGTCAAACGTTTCTTGGTACTACAACCTCGAGATGGGAGGTCAACAGGATTCAGCTGTCCAGGAACGAACCTCCATTGATCAGCATTAGTAATGTTTCTAAACGCATTAACACGGTTCCTTACAAAAACAGCCCAATTCTCTTCCCCCTTATCCAAGCTAAACAGGTAGAAGAGTCTCAACATTATTTAACATTTCTGAGTTTTCAACTAAAAAATGCAGTGAGGTAACTTTTCTCAAAAATGACCCTTGTCAATTTTTTTCAACAATTTATCGATGATATTTTTTGTTTCTTCTGGGTAATGCTGTAATTTAAAAGTGGCAAACAAACAAAACCTTGAAGTACATGTCAATAGCAACAAAAAATATGTGTCGAAAAATCCCACGAGGGGAGAGGGGGGTTATAAAGTGGTCCTCCCTCTAATCATTTAAAGAGGACTTACCTTTAAAATGTGCAGAAGCATGAAAAACAGGTCTTACCGGTGTCGTCTCGCTGTCCGAAACTACTCGATGAGGGATGAAGTGTTTAATTCGATCTTGCTCGCCAGCAGGAACTGATTAATAATCCTTTCTTTTTGCCAATTGCTAAAAACTTCTTGACACTTCTCGAAATAACCACCATTCTTAGTTTTATCTCTCGTTGATTGCAGTAGTTTCTTAGCTATTTCAAAGTCATCAGGTAGAATACTGCTATCCTCTACCCAAGGTAAACAAACTTCATAGCGACTTTCACCATTAATACTTACAGTGTATTTAAAATGTTCTAGTGTCATCTCGGGTAGCTCCTGTTTTGACCTTCACCAATACCACGGGTTTCTAGTTTCCAGAACAGTGATAGGTCTTCATTGGGTTTATTACTACAAAACATATTTATATATGAGGTATTATCCTCGGATTTACACTGCCTGAATTTACAATATTTGACACTCGGCCCATTTGTGTCCAGTCCAGAAAGGTCTCTACAGCTACAAGTCCACATTTAAGTTGCAAAGTTTAAATAACTAAGTAAATAACTTTCCTCCACATTTGCTCCAATCAGCACTTCGTTTTTAGAGTTTGAACTGTCCACATGTGCAAAAACTATGTTAGTACCCTCAATTTCTTCGATTTTTTTTGGTCCTCTCTCGACACTAGGGATTCTTTCACTAATATGTGTTTGGTCTAACACCTTGAATCTACACAAATCACACACAAAATTGTGTTTAACCTCATTTGTTTTGACACCTCCAAAAAGAGAATGAGTTATGATAACCGTTCCTGACCCTCTGGACACAAACCAACTTCAGATGCGGTATAGATTCCAGGAAATAGGATCTCATTGAACGTGTGTAAATTAAAACTCTCACAGGACGTACAAACCCGTTATGGACCAGATTGACTACCAAGGTTTGCAGATAAATCTGAGTTTGCCTGTGTAAATTATACAAATCTTCTACTTCACTATTTAGTATGGTCTTATTTGATTTTCCAGCAGCATCTTGTTTTTTTTTACATATTATCTCAGGATGTTTGCGAGAGCACAAATTAATTTCACCGGTCGCCTACAAAACTTAGATGTGTGACCCTATACCAACATGAAAAGCAATCTTTTTTATCCAAAACACGATTTGTCTCCTATCTTTGTAATCCATAGACTTAGCTTTAATACAATTTATACTTTTGTGTGACTCGAAACACACATACACACATGTTGTAATACATGTTGGCTCTTTCACTTTGTCTACCAAACAAGATGCTGTTGGCATATCTGAGTTTTTAACAGCATTATCCATAGTACCTTTTTACTCTACTGTAACCTGTTTTGGCCAGAACTATTCGTTCCCCACCTTCAACTTTATGTTTCGTTGCCTTTCAAAGGTAAGCTCCTCTGCTTCCGATGATCCGCCGCTCTCTCGATTGGTAGATGAACGTTGTCTCTGCCACGTTCTGAGGAGGTCATCTAGAAGTCAGGATTCGTGTAAGGAAAGTAAGATACAAGCACATTTATCTGAAGTTAGTTGAAAACTTTCTAGTGCTCTTAGCTGGCATTCTAATTAGTCATAAAATTAGAGTTACATTAGTTCTTGTTTCGGAGTTTTTCAAAACTAATGTTAACAATTCCCTGATATGCACTTGTACCAGCAACCCATCCCGTCCAAATCTACATTTTAGTTCGTTCAAAACTTTCAGATAGTTGTCTGCATTTGGGGGGAAGCTCTTTTAACTTCGTACGCTCTAGATCCAGGAATCATACTTTGAAGTAAGTATCGAAAGTTATCCTCAGAAGTTTTTATACTAGATTCTTTATCGATTACTAGAAAAAGGCTCCAAAAATGTAGCCAGTCTTTCGGATCCCCTCCAAATTCCATCAATTCTGCTTTGGGAAGTGTAGACAAAAGTGGGAAAAAATATAAGTGTTGACAAATTGAGAGTAAAAGTAAAGAATTGTGATTGAAATTTGTATGAATAAAAATATGTTTCATAGTTTCACCAAAACCCCATTTTGTTTTTACAATGCATATTGTGTTCAATACATTTTAAATTATTAATGTTGATTTCTGAGTATTCAAAAAGTTCAGGTTTTTAAGTACATGAAAAAAATTATTTTATCGCATTATTTTAAATATTTGTAATTTATTTCCCAATTTGAGATATATTTTATAAATGTTAATAATATATCAACAGATTTAATGTCAAGTACTTTACAACCATCTAAAATTGTTTGATTTGTATGGATATAGCTAGAGCATACTCATTAAAAAATCTATGTTCGTGGTCATAAAACGTTTTGAATAATTTTACTGGCTGCTTGCCAATAAATGTAATAAAAATAATTGTCGAAAATAATTTTCGACGGTGTTACATCAGGAAACCCGAGAATTCCCCGGGCGAGGAAAGGACCCTCAACGAGCTACCTGTAGGGTCGGAGAAATGACCAATCTACCCGGTCAGGGGAGGAGGATAGGGCTGAATACGGACTACTCCCCCTTAGCAGGTAGAATCAGAGGCATACAGATTGCTCCCCCTGCAAAAACGGTCAGATTTTAAATAACGTCGACATACGGATTGCTCCCCTTTGCCGTGTTGGAATGCTTGTCAATATTTCTTGACGAGACTGTACTATTTCAAAGCACTTATACTTAACCTGATTAGCAAGTGAGGTATGTCGTATAATTTGATGAATATTCAGGTGACACGAGATTTATACCTAATCTAAAAATCGTTTAATATTACTGTGTGCAACTAATGTATTTTAAGTCATGTTAAATAACTATTTAAAATCTAAATTTAGTTATAAAAAGGTTTTCACTAATTTATCAAAGAAATTCAATCTGATCTCAATTTAAAATTACGGAAACATTTAAGTTAAGGTACATTTATAACTGTAGTTTTCTTTAAAGTTCAAAGTTTTGGATTCAATACAAACGGTCATAATCCAGTCATAATACTTATGTTTGAAATGCCACTAGATTAAGGTGGCATTAGAAAAAAACAATATTTATTCAATAAACATACCAAAATATAAATTCAATTAATCACTGATTAATCAAATAAATTCAACACTGATTCCATGATCAAACTGCGGACACATGAGTTATAGTAGGTATACCTATATCACCTTTCGTTTTCGTTGAAATTCAAAGTTTTGGACTCAGTGCAAACATTTTTAATGGAGTTATAATAATAGTCGTGAAGTGAAATTTAACCATATTAAGGCGATCCTAGCAAAATAAGAACAACTGTTTTCAAACAGTAAATGTATTGTTTAAATCTGAATAAAATAAATTTTGCTCCCTTTACATATAACAGTAATAAAGATTGTCACATACACATAAGGCAGTTTACTTTGGCTTGTTTCAGCTCCTCTTTGGCTTCCTTGTAGGCTCTCCCTTGGCTTATCCAGCACACTATTGATCTTAATAGACGAAAGTTTGCATATTTACCAGTTCCCTTGTAAATACAGACACATTTGGGTGGGAGTGATAAAATTTACTTCTAAAATCAGCGTGGAGTGACCCGCACGCATTTGTCGTTACTGATTGTTTTTCAAAAGACCCCCAGACTGCAGGTGGAAATAGCACACTGTACAGTGCACCCTATCCTGCAAAAACAACATAACAATTATTTGTAGTAATATTGGTACAGTCATATCATCTAGAAGCATTCCGAAACCACAAGGGGGAGCAATCTGTGTGTCGGTGCTAGTTAAAACCTGACTGGTTTGGCAAGGGGAGCAATCCGTATGTAACTGTTTTTACCTAGGGGGAGCAGTCCGTATCCGCCCGAGGATAGAGACGGAGTTAAGAGGGTGTGACAGGTATTATTCTTCCAGGAACTGATCTGGCTGGTGGGGCGAGAGGGCGCATTCAGCGGTCTTCGCATCAACCAATAGGTGAATTGCCCAAGATACAATCGTTAATCCATTCGCTCAGTGTTCCCCTACATTACCATCTAAATATGATCTTTATTAAAGATTGCGCTGGATATAAATAAAATACGTCTTACAACACTTTACACTGCATTCATGTAACAGTCGGTAAATATGCATAAATGTTGGAAGATGGCATTGACTTTATATCTAAAAGGAGACTGCTTATGCTCATGGATGTTTTAAAGCCAGAAATTGAGCATTCGCGAAATTAATTCTGCATTCGTCACTAGAGATTGCGCTAGAGATTTCACGCTAAAGATTTGTATCCCTGAAATGGGACATTTTGTTTCTACCGGCTGAAATATGGTGTATAGTTATAATAAAAAGGATTTATAGTAAAAGCAGGAGTGCAAAAGCAGAGGATAAAAGGTATACAAATACCAACAAATACCAACAATTTCTACCGGAATGTGTTACCTTGTGTAACGTATTATGATCTCGTTTTTTGCTTCAAAATTTAACATCCCTTGGACTACCTTTTTTCTGAATAATTAATACAAATAGCGATCGATTTCAATTGGTCACCCCAATCATCATCAGGCCCAATGGGAATCTGGTTGAAAGGCCCAGATGATCGAAACTACACTCTACAGCCTCGTTACATTACACCATTACACCTCCTGAATTACAGTGAACGAAAAGAGATAAGAGATATACTATCAGAGTGAGAGTTTTATTGATGAATGTATACATGGAAACAATATGTTAGTCATCATGTTGAATGAAACTGTAATAAAGTTCGTTGTAAGTTATTGGTAAATCGCCTGCTTCATTTTCATATCAATGAGATAAGTAAATGAGATAAGTAATCTAGAGATATCCATATAACTAGATTGTGCTTATTTGCCGATTCTCAGTTGCTATACAGCGATTTTTGACACAATGTGTAATTTGTCTCAAAAATCTATGGCGTCTAATTAAAAAATATTCTGAGATGCTTGTTAGGATGTAAGCAGTTTAGATGTTTTGTTATTTTCAGTGGTTAGATGAAAATGTCTCATTTTATAAATGAACTAGTATTTACCCACGGCTCCGGTTGCAAATACAATTTATACATTTTTATTTCAATTAAGAGTAAATTAAATAAAAACATAAAGACCACAGAAACTATTTTTCAGTCATATAGAGCTTACCTGCTCATTTAGAAAAACCACCAAAAATGTTTTACAGCATGTATCATTATTGAACGAATTTTCTCCTATAGGGAAGTACCTATTGTCGTAAAGGCTCAATAATGAGAACTAAACCCGAGGCCACTGTAGTGTTTGGTTTTCAGGTCCTGAGGCCAAGAAACACTATTAGTTCATTTTCATGTGCTTGTAAAAACGTTTAGCCTATACTCCATGCCCATGATCAATCAGTTCATGGAATAATAAATCCTGTCACACCCGCTTAACTCCTTCTCTCTGCTCCTTCTCTTCTCCTTCCTCCCCCATGTCCGCTAGACTGGACATTTCTCCGACCCTACAGGTTGCTCGTTAGGGTCCTCTCCTCGCCCGGCGAATTTTTTACAATTCTCAGGTTTCCTGATGAAGGCGTAAAGGAATGTCATAATGAGTAAATATTTCACCCTCAGTGTATAATGTAAGGTCATTACACCTTTCTGGTGTTTTAGAGCACTCTAAAAGTGGCACTATACACCTTTGAGGTGGAATTAGGGTGTAAACAATGAAAGGTGTTCCTAAACACCTTTGATGAAGACACACACCACTGAGGGTGAGCACAGAGAATAATCACCTTATAATTTATAAGGCAATAAATTGTAAGTTGTTGGTGGTATTAACTTTAATGGTTCAGCAGTTAAATATGACAAAGAAACCTTGTGCTAAGTAGATACGGTGTAAAATATGTAAAATATGCAGAAGATGCCTCTGCACCTAGACGTTTACCAGTAAATAAACTACGATCAGTGTTTTATGCCCCAGTCTCAGTAGAATGAAAATACAAAACACCAAAAGTTAGCCAAGTAACATCAAAAGCTTACAGTTACATATCATTACTAGTGGCTTGTAGGGGCAAAAGCCCCTATAAATAAAATACAAATGCTTAATAAAATATATATTTAATGTTTCCTTCACACTCACAACTCGGTAACTGTTTGGCGGAATTAAATGTGTAAAGTGAAATGTTAATTATACTTTGACATTTGCTAGTGCGTATCAGAATTTTAAGAAAGGGCGTTAGCCTACTTCAGTAGTAAACGGCTAAATTTTTGAAACAATGGCGCTATGGATGTCGTTCTCAAAACAACTCAGTTCACATCGTTTACAATTATTAAAAATATGGACATGGTTTAAAACAATTCTTAAGGTTAACCACAGACTGTGAAACTTAATTTATTTGCCAAAGAAAGTCGTGACATTTAAGTTAACTCAAAAATGTAAACAAATGTCTATAGCCTCCACCTAGTTCAAAAGAATATTATATTGGACAGTTAAAGGGTACTTGTTATGGAATTCTCCGTTTGAGGCTACATTGTACACACTAAGCAAATAAATAAATAAATAAATAAGGATTAAATCCGAAAATGGCCTCCCGTTAACGACTCCACACTCCACCTCTGGTACCCTGCGTTCAACACTTTTTTTATGGTTGCCCGTGAATAAATACTGCTTTGTCTTGGTAGATTCAAGATTGAATATACTTTTGATTGGCCAAATTTAAAGGTGAACCTTTTTGGTGGAATCAAATTTAAAGCTGATGTTACACTCAGCTGATCTACACTGTTAGACGTTTTTAGATTACAATGATTTTAAATGGCAGATATTTAACGTAATATCTTATTTCTTGATAAAATTAAAGACATGTTTGTATTTTTCCTCAGTCCCTGGCACCAAGACCTTCTATTTGAGCCCTTTCCCATTATCTTGCAAGTGCAAGGCCTGTGACTTGCCAAATGCCCATAATTTCGGCGCAAAAATTTCGCTTACATAATATATTTATATCGATCATTTGGCATTAAATCGGCATCGTTATAACGTAAAAGAAACACTTAACTCTTTATAATTTTATATTGTAAATATATACTCAAACGCGTAATTATAAAGTCTGAAATCTTAAAATTATAATATTTATTTGTTATAGTAGGCCTACATTGAACATAGTTAGCTGCCTTTTGAAAAAAACCCCATAGTCAACATCTATCATATGGCTTTGAATCAAGCATCAGCACCACATGTTTGAATGTCAAGAAAACAGACGTTTTTAGATCCCAATGCTTTTTAAATGGCAGATATTTTACGTTATTTCTCGTTTTCTGGTGAATTTCAAGCAATTTCAGTATTTTTCCCGCCATCTCGGACCTTTAATTTGAGCCCTCTCCCATCTTTCTACGACTTACCAGACGTTCACAATTTTGACGCAAAGAATCGCCTTACGAAATTAAATATATGATACAACTCTGTGGCACAGCTGTTTTAATTTCAAAAGATGTAAACAAATTAAACCCCATGTTGTTTTAATGGGAAAAGTTTTATTCTGTTGCGAATTTATGGTAAAAAAATAAGAAAAATGAATAGTTTTCCCTCAAAATTCACGTCAAGACCTTTAAAATAAGACCCCTCCCATCCTTCTACGGCCATCCAGTCACTCACAATTTCTTTACAAAAATTTGACTTACGGAATTATATATATAGATTGTAGCATAAAAATTGTAGACTATGTTACCTTTATATTTTATCTTGAATATTTGCTCTGTTCAATGAATGTAAAGTTATGAATTGATTTTAAGCGTTTATTAATCATCGGGGCGATTCAATTCACCGCATACTGTATAATGTGGTAATGTTAACATAGTAAGGCCTGCGACAACTTAATCAAGAGAAAAAATTATGTTCAGTTAGTAAGTTAAATTTTTTTGGAAAGTAAATTCTCTCCATTATTTCTGAGAAATTTCAACTGTTCCAAAATTATTATTTTACTTTCTCGTCGTTTAAAGAAATTAAATAAAATTAACTGAAAGGGATGCAGTAGGCCTAAGCCAACAGTTGCCCTGCGAATAGTATCGGGAGATGAAAAAAATAATCTTTAAAATCTGGCCAAAGATGAAGATTGGAGTACGAGGATTATAATATTGTATTAATATAAGAGTCTTGGTCCCCAGTATTGCTTCATATGTGGTCTTACTGGCGGTCATCTTTATTAGGAGAAGTAGATCAGTTTATTACAAAGTTTCATAGTAGTCGCTTGTTGGTTGGGTGAGATATTTTGAAATATTCAACCACTTTTTAGACTTGCGGAAAGCTCTTTGCTTATGGGGAGTTTCACCGTCATATTTAGTTTAAGTTTACCATAAAGGTACTTTGGTATTATACGCAGGCCACCCTCATACAGCGCGCTGCGGCGGTTGTGTTAGGTTATCATAAATATGTTAGTAGGAGGTTCCTCATTTCGTTACGAATCGAATGATACCAAATGAGTCTTACTTTCGCCCGCCAAAACCCGTTGACAGGTGATGCGCGAACCCCGATCAACGACCAGACCGGTGCCTACTTGGAGGGGATTTGGCGGGCTAAGAATGACTCATCTGGTATCGTTTGATTTGTAACATAACAAGGGAAGTCCTAAGAACATATTTATGATAACCTAACCTGACTTAACCGCCGCAGCGCGCTCTGTAAGGGTGGCGATCGGATGTGGACGATAGCGGCGGTGACGACTTGAACACTCAATCGTAGCTGACATCACTGCCTTCTGGGATGCAGAACACAAATCCCGTTCATCATAATTAAGTCAAATTTGGACAGTAAGTCGATTTAAGTACGTTCTTCCTAATGATGTAGTTATATTTGGTGTCCAGCAAAACAATATCTCTAAAAAACGGCCTCCGTATAATACCAAAGTACCAACATAAATTGTAGTGTGCCCTTGTTTATGTTTTATATTTATTGCGTATGAGCTTGCAGCATAAACTTTCATATAAATGCGTCTTTCATCATATTATTGATTGCCTACATATCACAGATGTGCTTCAAATTAAGCTAATTCTGAATACCGCTTAACTTAACGCTAGTTCATTCACCCGCCAGTTCAGCAGTCCAGTTAGAAATCCTTATTTAGAGTAACTTTTGAGTAGCTGGTGGGGCGAGAGGGCTCATTCAGCGGTCTTCGCGTCAACCAATAGGTGAATTGCCCAAGATACAATCGTTTATCCATCCGCTCAGTGGCACTATACACCTTACCCACATGACATGGGACATGGGACATGGGGGTGGTCCTACATTTCCATCTAAATATGATCTTTATTAAAGGTTGCGCAGGAAACAGTAGAGCGCCGAATATCCGAACGTTGGTCATCCGAACCGCCGGTTAACCGAACGCCGTAATAATTCATATTTTGAACATGATTCTCAAGCAATTCTAATTCACGCGCCAACCGAAACTCCCGTCGCGCCGGGATATCCACGTATTTTGATAGATTTGATAATAAAATTCCGTGAATAATTTTTGTTTGATAATTTTTTACCCTTTTTACTACTAATAATTACGTTACATATATAATTTTAAAATGTTGTCTTTTCATGTTCGATTATCCGAATATTCAGTTATCCGAACACCCCTTGTCCCCAATTAGTTCGGATAATCGGCGCTCTACTGTATAAACAAAAAACGTCATGCAACACTACTTATAATATACCAGCAGTTGCACTGAAACTGAGGACGTTCACGGGGCGTAACCCGAGTGGATTTTAAGGAAGTGAAAAGGCCTATGTATGTGTTTCCCAGGTTCAAGATCTACCTCTGTGTGAAATTTCAACCCAGTCGGCTCAGTATTTTTCGCGTTCACTTGCCACATCAAAACATACATACAGAAACACCCTCTTCTCTTTATAATAGTATAGATTTATCCTTATATTGCGCTCATATAACAGACGGTAAGTATACATGAATTTATTTATAGTTTACAATCACAAGATTTTTTTAAAGTAAAAGATATAGACTTTTCCATATTTTTATAATTTTTGTATTTTAAGAGGTATTTTAAATCACATTTATTTAGTTGATATATGCACAGTTATTTTGTTTATAATAATTGTGATTTGTGATTAAAATGTACTTTTAGAGACATTGTTTGCTAAAAGATCAAGCCACCAATGACAGACTAATCTGTTTTATTTAGGCTTGAAAAGGGTAAACAAAATCTTATTAAATAATTAAATAAATAAATAGTGCCTCCTGTACTTATGAAAGTAAATTGTAATATTCTCCAAGAGGACCCACGCTGCTCCGCAGCGGTAATTTTTGGTGACGACACAAAGCAAATAATTCTTTATTTACATAATTAATGTTACATGCAACTTCACAACTTCAATGTGTCTTTCCTGACAATTGCCTAGGTCGAAAAAAAGGTGCATGTCGCGAGCCCGGTTAAGTTGGAATTTCATAAAACCAATTATAGCACGATTTAGTACCGGCGTTAATTTCTTCGTAAAAAATTGCAACTAGTAAAAAACAAGTTTCACTACTAATCAGTTTTTTACTAATCAGTGATGGCAAATGTCCGCAAAAATCCTAATCAAAATATATTATTAATTGCCTACATATCACAGATCTGCTTCAAATTAAGCAAATTCTGAATACCGCTTAACCTAACGCTTGCGTTCATTCTTCCGCCAGTTCAGCAGTCCAGTTAGAAATCCTTATTTAGAGTAACTTATCTGGCTGGTGGGGCGAGTGAAACTTGTTTTTTACTAATCAGTGATGGCAAATGTCCGCAAAAATCCTAATCAAAATATAAAATCACCATCACCAACAATGAATTTCAAACAAAGAAAATGCAATTGCCTGAGTGCACAACCTTAACACACTCCAATAGTCCCGATGCAACTTTACGCAAGATCTGACTTTGTATAGCGGTCAGACAAACGTTTCGAGGTGTCATTTGACTGGCGAACAGTGTCAATCGAAGTAACTGGTTAACGATAAATCAACAGGTCCAAATTATATCACAGTGGCGTAGCCCAGTTGATAGCGCGAGAGGCTATTATTCGATCCCCGGCTGAAGCGGATATTTTTTAATATTTTAAAAACTGAAATTTTAATTGCTTTAAAAATAGTGAATATGCTGTTAAAAGTGGGTAAAATTGGGCATATAACGTTATATTTTTAACTTTAAAATCAATTTTATTTTGAAATTTTAATCCGGGTCACGTGATTGGAAATTCCCTTGACCTTTGACCTCGTACTCCCTGATCGTACTCCTTTTGGTCCCAAAACGAATCATCTACATCTACTGGTATCTTATTGACTTCCAGGGTGAAAACAATGACTTTACAATTATTTCATCCGCTGGTTTGTGAGTTAAGCTCTTACTGAAAAAATGTTACGCATTGCTCAGGCATTTGAAACCCAGACCCATAATCAAGCATCATTAATGATTCATATTTCGTAACACTGAAAAAAAGATATTTTTCAAAAAGCGGGAAAATTATCCCTAGGCGGATTGGACTTGAAAATAGGAAATTCTTCAATGCCAGATTATTTACTAAAAACACTAATTTACACCACTGTTTATCAGCTCAAATCTTTTTCAGGGAATCTTGGAATTAATTGTGATCCAGCCTATTTGAATTCGAAAATGTTGGTTAAAAAGTAATGTAGAATTTTAATTGTCTTTTATTTGTATGAATTGGGGGTTTCAAAAAAAATCTATATTCAAATTAAAAAGTGCAAATATTAGACTGAGTTTAGGTGTTACAAGATTAGTGACACACAGCCAGGATAACCTGGACAAAAATCATAGCTAAAACAGAGAACTATAAAAGCAGTCACAAAAACACTATGCTGAAAAGAAAACAAGAACACAATTCAACTCATAAATCACACAATATACAAAAATTATATATATTGTGTTTTTTGCACAATTTAACACAGAAATCACAAGTATGAAGAATCACCAATCAGAAGAGAGCAAGTCCACACCCAATCAGAGCAGAGCTAAGACAGTCTTAGTGGCTCTTGCCTACGCTCAGGTTTGCCAACCTATGTAGGCACTATTTCCAATGTATTTATTTAATTTTACTGTTCACATTATTTCTTTTCTTTGTACTCATTATGTCTTGTATTAGAACTTATTTTTGGAATAAATCTATTTAAATTTGAATTTGAAATATAGGCGTCTCGGGTTCCTCACTCTCATGTACCATGTAATGTGAAAAATAGTCGGACAAAGATCCTGGAAGCTTGGCGGTTAGTGGCCGAATTATAGTTAATAACTGTTATTTGACGTCAGTCATCACTGAGGCAGACCCCGTGGTTGAGCGGATTTATATAATGTTTTCCTCATACAACTCCGACTGAAATTCTAGCGTATTTGGCACATTCCTTTTCGGGTCGAAGAGGAACTAAGAAGACTTTATTGCCTCGGATGAAGAGAGAATATTTATAAATAGTTAGTTGTTTTGTCAGAATTTCCACGAGTTGCTTACTACCTGCGGTCGTGTTGTCGAGCTTTCACTCACTCCGCTTTATTGCTTTGAGAGCAATTTTGACCATTTATTGACGAATGGATCAACAGCAACCGACTGACGGACTTTTGGTTGAACAGACATTAAGCTCCAGTTCTTTTTACTAAGAGGAACTAACCAATAACTACATCAAGAAAATATGCAATGTTTTTGAGGTAACGGCTCACGAATCTATATTATTTGACTCAAACGAATTCACAAACTCCAAATGTGCTATTTCTCGCGAAAAGTCAAAAATGTATTTTTAAATCCACAGTTTTTGCAGTCTTACGAGCACATACATGCGGAAAAGGAGTACTGTATAGAATTACGTACGCAAATCTGCGAAACGAAAGTAGATATCTTTGCGGAGATAAGTGGAGTTTGTAATGATACGGGTAGAACCGGACCGTAAAATGGTCCAGTGGCGATTGAATGTCTACCTCGAGTGGAGAAAGATCCACGAACGGTAATTTGCGTTGAGGTGGCGACGACAAGAAACCGCCGTACTCGTCGGGCGGGTCGCTCGGAATAGGAGAGAAAATTTGAGTTTAATGCAATAAGATTCACTGTATTTCCAACCGAAGTCTAGATTCAAAGTTACTCCCCAGCAGGTTACACATAAAGTGGTTACACATGTCCATTTTTATGTGTCTCCTCCATAAAAATGGAGGAGTCGCTATTTTGGTCCGAAATAATATAGACTGCTCGCCTCTAGACCTGGACTGGTTATGCGAGGAAATGCACTTCGAAATTTGTGCAGTTATTATAGAAGACATCAAAGTACTGCTGTTATCGCTTTACAGATCGCCTAATGGCCGTGAAGACTTTTTTATTGGTAACCTTGAGTTTTTGTTAGAATTTTTAAGTAGGCCTAAGTGGCATAAGTATAGTATAGTTTTTGGAGGTGACGTAAATTCAGCTTTCAATGTGAATGAGCATAAAAAGAGTGTTTCTGATCTAAAAAATTTACTAGGTCAATATGGTTTTTATTATCTAAATAATTCTCCAACCAGGCTGTCTGCCTGCTTGGACAATGCTTTTTCAAATAAACATAAGGATAATTTTTAAGTAATAGTTTCAGGATTTCCATTTTCTGACCATGACATTCTAGGAATAAAATTATATATTGAGGGCCAGAATAGACCTAATGACACTGAGGTCCAGGGTGAAATGTATAACTTGGTTTCCTTGCCAGGCTCAGAGCAGAGAAAATATTTTTTATCCCTAGAAATAGGTTCACTTTTATTGCTGAATCTTTGGCCTCTATTGATTGGGAAAATTTATTGGTTGCCAATGTAGACAGTGCTAGTTTTAAATTTGATTTGTTTTTTAATAAGTTGATTGATGTCATAAGTTCATACACTACTTTAAGAGTTAGGCTCCTTGGTAACCAAAACTGTCGTAAGCACGATGTGAGTAGGGGTACTGATGTTAATGAGTCATAGTATACTAAGGATTTTCAGGCCACGAAAGATTATATTATGTTCCTTGATGATGTTCATAAGCTTACTAGGAATGAAATGGTTATGAATATTAGAAAGTCTGTGGCTATTAGTTACAGGAAAGGTATAATTGAAGCAAAAAAGCGTTTTAATGCTAAATTTATTCCCCCGTGTTGGGCCGGGACAGAATGTCCAACAGTATCCCCTGCTTGTCGTAAGAGCCGACTAAAAGGGGAGGGGGGCGCACTGGTCCTTTTTCGCGTCTCCTTTTCACAACTCCATTCTCCGTTTCATTTCAATAGCCCGGTTGTTTTTCTAAATCATTCCGGCCTACTTGCCGGGGTGACTCTGTGTTCTTCAGCCTCCATTGCGCTGGAGGTCTAGGACGAGCAGAGGGTACAGCTTAAAAACTGGGTTCTGCACCTCCCAGGCTGCCGGATAGTACAGGGGCCCGGGTCAGCTCAGCCAACTGACCTGGCTGCCCTATCAGCCAGCGAAAATCCCCTTGGCCGTGGCGGTGCCGGTTGGCGACCGGATAGGGCCCTGCTACGGTCACGGGGGGGCTCTGCCGAGGCCACTGCTCGTCTGGGGCCGCCGATGTTTTGGAGGCGGCTGAACGCAGGTATAGTTGCTCCGGTGATGGGTCGGTCTGACATTCTCATAGGGGAAAAAATTTTTGGGGGGGTCAATGCCCAGTCTCGGGGGCTAAGCCAGACACCATGGACACGGCAGAAGGAAAAACGATTCAAAAGGTGCACGAATCAAAGCGGGGTACCCTAACCCCACAAAACTCCCAGCAGCGTTCTTCTCTGAGCGGGCTCGACGAAGGGGTGGCAAGCCCCTTCGAAAGAAGATCCCGTCTCACGAGATCGCCCCCAGTCCGTGTCCGTGTCACCTGCATCATCGGTGGCCAGAACATCCGTGGCCGCCGAAAAGGCACCCGCTGAGAACAACGAGCCGATGGACGCCGACTCGTCTCCCTTTGACGCGGTCATCGCGCTCGCCAGGCAGCAGGAGGAGGAGCACCTTAAAAAGTGCTTCGACACCCTCGCTGTAATGAAGGCCGCGACCACCCGGCAAAAGAATATCAGCAAGGATGTGCAGGATGGCATCGTCCAATTGGAAGCCAGTCTGCACCACATCATCCAGCTGAGGAGGTCGTGGCAATCATGCGAGACGGTTGCCGCGTCAACACAGACGACGCCATCACTGCGGGTGAAGGCTCAGCCAGCCGGTGGGAAGCGGGCCGCTTCCAGCCCCTCCCATCCGGAGGCTGAGAAGAAGCCTAGGGGAGACGGTTCAGCGAAGCGGTCGGAAACCAAAACGTGGACCGAGGTTGTTAAAAGAAAGGGGAAAAAGAGAGACCCTCGTCAAAATCCTGGAAGCCAGCCCGGCGGACAGGAAAGCAAGAAGGCACCGAGGAAGAAGCCCCGCAAGCAGCGGCCGGACGCTCTTCTCATCAAGCCGTCGGAGGGGAAATCCTACGCCGACGTGCTGGGCGAGATTCGCAGCAAAGCGAAGCCCGATGAGAAGGGCGCCGTTATCAAGGGTATGAGGAAGACCCGAGCCGGCGACCTACTAGTCGAACTCGGCGACACCTCTCAGAGTAAGTCCGCCTTCAGCGAAGACCTGAAGACCATCTTGGGGGCGAACGCGACAGTCCGCGTTCTCGAGCCCAAGTCTACGCTTTAGGTGAGAGACCTCGACGAGTTGACAGCCGAGGAGGAGGTGACCGCTGCCGTCAAAGCTGTCCTCGGAGAAAACGTCGAGGTGAAAACCTTCGTCTCGAAGGCAAATGCTCGGGGTCAGAAGGTGGCAATCCTGACGCTGGGAGCCAGAGCTGCTGCGAAGCTCCTGGAGAAGGGCCACCTTAAGGTATGGTACGTGAGCTGCCGGGTGCGTGAGAAGCTCGTGGCTTCCAGATGTTTTAAATGTCTGGGGTTCGGTCACGTCGCTAATCGCTGCTCTGGACCCGATAGAAGCAAGCTCTGCTTCAAGTGCGGCGGCCAGGACCACAGGGCCAGCGCGTGCAATGCAGCGCTGTCCTGTGTCCTGTGTACAGAAGCCGGCTTGAAGGGCGACCAGGTCAAGCATTCCGCTGGGTCTGGTCGTTGCGGGCAGTACAGGCGGGCCATCCAGGAGCTTCGCCAGAAACAACAAAAATGATCAGTGTTCTGCAACTTAATATGCAGAGGAGCAGGACAGCAAACGACTTGCTGTTCCAATTCGCCACGGAGCAAGGTGCTGACCTACTGCTTCTCAGTGAGCAGTACCAGAACCGACGCTCCGCGCAGTGGTTCTCGGATCCCTCCGGCACTGCGGCGATATGGATCTTGGACCTTGGGAAGGTGCCTGTTCTCGATTCCGGATCGGGCAACGGCTTCGTTTGGGTGAGGAGCAGGGGTTTCACCGTCTTCTTCTGTTACCTCACGCCAAACCAACCGATCGGAGACTACCGCCACATGGTCGATTCCATTGAGGATGAGATCATGAAAATCTCTGGCGGGGTCATAGTCGGTGGCGATTTTAACGCAAAAGCCGTGGAATGGGGTTCCCCGCGGACCGACACTCGAGGTCGTTACGTCCTCGAGTCGGCTGCCAGGTCGGGCCTCTGTATCCTTAACACGGGCGGCATTTCCACCTTTCGCCGTCCGGGGTGCAGAGAGACGATCCCTGACATATCCCTTGCCTCTGAAGGGATTGTCCAGCGGATCTCCGACTCAGCGACCATCAGGGGATCCTCTTCAAGGTCCTTCCCGAGGGTGCGCGCTTGCGCGCTGAACCTGCTCCTCTGGCTCGACGCTGGAACACCAGTCGTCTGAGCAAAGACACTTTTAAAGAAGTAATCAAAGACCAGAGCATTGTGAATTTCACAGGTGCCGAAGATCTGGCAGCATCGACGATGCGTCTCATCGCGACCGCGTGTGAGCAGTCGATGCCCGGAGTTTCCCGCCGCCACAGGAAGAAGCCGGTTTACTGGTGGATGCCTGAAATCGCGGAACTCCGGAGGAGATGCCTTGGTCTCCGACGAGTTGCGCAGCGAGCCAGGAACCGCCCTGATGCAAATGCCAGATCGGCTGAGCACAGAGCGGCCCGCCGAGAGCTCCGCGGTGCCATCAACCGGAGTAAAGTCAGGTGCTGGAAGCAGCTGTGTCAGGATATCGACAACGACCCCTGGGGGATGGGCTACAAACTTGTAACCCAGAAGCTAGGGGCTCGCTCACCACCTGCGGTCATGGAACCACAAGCCATGGCCGTCGTCGTCGATACACTGTTTCCCAGCCACCCAGTTCGGCCAGTCAGGGAATTCGGAGAGGTAGGCGCCTTCCCAGTTTTCCGGGAAGAGGAACTCACCGCCGCCGTCCGATCCCTACGACCCAGAAGAGCGCCCGGTCCCGATGGCATTCCGGCGGAGGTGCTCAAGCTCGCTGCGGAGGTGAATCCAAGGCTTCTGCTCGATATGTTCAACGCGTGTCTGGCGGAAGGCGTTTTCTTTTCTTCGTGGAAGGTTGCCCGCCTTGTTCTTATTCCGAAGGCGAAGAGCACACCGGGGACCCCTTCTTCTTTCCGACCCCTGTGTATGCTCGACACGGCCGGGAAAGTGCTTGAGAAGCTCCTACGTGTCAGGCTGACCGAGGCCATCGTCTCTGCGGGGGACTTGTCCCCGCAGCAGTACGGCTTCAGATCCGGTCGCTCTACCATCGACGCTATCCAGGAGGTAGTTGAGGCAGTGCGGAGGGCGGAGGACCACAACCATTGGTCGCGCCGCGTGGTCCTTCTCGTCACGCTCGACGTGAAGAACGCTTTTAACTCCGCCAGGTGGAGCGATATGCTGTGGGCGCTTGAGCATACGTTCCAAGTTCCCTCCTACCTCCTGCGTATGTTGGAAGCGTATTTGTCAGACCGCGTTCTGTTGTACGACACGACCGAAGGTCAGCGGCGCATTCCCATCACTTCCGGGGCTGCGCAGGGGTCCATTCTCGGACCAGATCTCTGGAACGTGTCTTACGACAGCTTGCTGAGGCTAGACATGCCCGATGAGACCCGCCTCGTTGGCTATGCTGACGATGTCGCTGCCTTGATCGCTGCGAGGAACGTCGAGCAGGCAAAACTGAGGCTCAGCGTAGTGATGGCCAAGGTCAACGGGTGGATGCGAGATCACGGCTTGTCCCTGGCTATCAGTAAGACGGAGATCGTCGTCCTCACCAAAAAGAGGATTAACACCGTGTTCCCGGTGCAAATAGGTGACGTCACACTCGAGACTAAGCCTGCTGCAAAGTACCTGGGAGTCATGGTCGATAGCAGACTGTCTTTCGGCGAGCAGATCCAGCGCGCCGCCGACAAAGCCGCTAAGGGTGTCGCTGCCCTTGGTAGGCTTATGCCCAATGTCGGCGGTCCTCGCTCCTGCAAGCGCCGCTTGCTCATGACTGCCGTCCAGTCAGTCTTGCTGTACGGGGCGGAGGTATGGGCTCACGCACTCGAGAAGCGAGTCTACCGAGACCGGCTTGCCCGAGTCCAGCGCCGAGGAGCTCTGCGGGTCGCTTCGGCCTACCGCACAGACTCCGAGCCTGCTGTGATGGTGATCGCCGGAGTCATTCCCGTCCTCTTCCTCGCGAGGGAGAGGCAGGCGATTTACCGGAGGAGGCCTGAAGTGGGCCGGGAAACAGCTGCCAGGGAAGAGCGCGATCGCAGCTTCGACTCTTGGCAACGCGACTGGGAAGCCGAGCTGAGGGGACGTTGGACCTTCCAGCTCATACCTTCCGTCCGACCATGGGTGGAACGGCAGCACGGCGAGGTCGATTACTACGTGACCCAGTTTCTTTCTGGGCACGGGTACTTCCGAGCCTATCTGCACCGGATGGGCAAAGTCGCCAGCCCGGACTGTCTGTATTGCCCCGGCATCCCAGACACGTCCGAGCACACTTTCTTTCAGTGCGACCGTTGGCACGTCCGCCGAGCCTCGCTTTCATCTGAGATCGGCGTGGTCGTCAGCCCAAACAACATCGTCGGAGCTATGCTCCAGGGAGAGGGCAACTGGAACTGTGTCCAGCACTACGTCCAGGCCATTCTTCGGGCGAAAAAGGTCGAACTCGATCGGCCTTAATCCTCAGCTTTTCCCCAAGGAGGTTGCCCTAGTGGCGTAATATCAAAGGCCTAGCCCGAAGTAATGTGTGAAACAGTTCCAGGCTAGTGTCCTCGGTGCCGAGGGAGGTGGTTTAGTCGGTAGTTCACGGGACATCGAGCTCGTGGGAGTCCGACACTACTGAGGGGACAATGAGCCCCTCAGTGTGCGTAAATGCATTCCACCTCCTACCCAAAAAAAAAAAAAAAATGCTAAATTTATTGAAGCAAGTGCCAATAAAAGTAAGACAGCATGGAAACTGATAAATAGCATTAAAAATAACTCAGCCAATAAAAGTGTAACCAAGTCTATACCTGTTGATGTATTTAACAATTTGTTTATCAATTCGATCAGAGAAATTAAAAACAACATTTTGCAACCTCCTGTTAATGAATCTCAATTACTAGAAAACCATCATGTTTCAAATTCCGTGTTTAAATGGGTAGATATAACATCTGAGGATGTCATAGATGCTGTGAGTAAGATGAACAATTCTACTAGCCTAGATTATTAAACTATGTCAAATGACTTAATAAAAACTATTATAGTGTCAATTGCTCAACCCCTGTCTTTTTGTTTTAACTGGTGTTCATATGAGGGTATTTTTCCTGAGCAGCTGAAAATAGCCAAAGTATGTCCTGTATCATAGGCGTCGCGTGAATCAAACTCTTGGGGGGGCACAACTGACCGGAGGTCTGGGGGGTATGGAATACCCCCGGCCCAGCGGGGGGTCCGGGGGCCCTCCCCCGGAAAATTTTGGTTTTTTAGTTTCAAAAGTGGGGTTTTAAGCCTTCAAAACTGTGAAATATACTAAACTAGAAAGCTTAGTTTATTTACGATTTTCAAAGTAAATTTGCGGGAAAAGTACTACATACTACGTAGGTTTTTAACACGTGACTGTTGAAGAATGTTTACCTAAAACCATTGCCGTTATTGTTTTCTATGATAAGAAAATAGGCCAGTGGTATCACAAAACCACTATAAGAAATTGCAGTGGTATCACAAAACTCCAGTTGGAAAGTCAACCAATTATCTAAAATCATGACTTCATCCAACCTCTTTGTTTAGCCAAATGACTAATCTCATATCAAATGAAAGCAATAATGATTAAATATAAAAATAAAATGAATGTGAACGATTAATATGGTAAAAATAAACTTCTAACTTAAAAACAATTGGTTTAAATTACTTGTGAGTAAAGAAACGACTTTAGAGAATAGTAGCGAATAAATTTTATTTGGATTGTTAATGTTGGTAGGCGGCTACAAAAATTAACTTTTTTATGTTGGGGGGCTCTTGCCCCCCGTGCCCCCCCCCCCGGCGCGACGCCTATGTCCTGTATACAAGAACGGACCAATGAATGAGCCAAAGAGTTATCGGCCTATCTCTCTGATCCCTATTATTGGTAAGGTTTTTGAGTCTCTTGTATGTGCCCAACTGGGTTTCTATCTAGGTCAAAACAAACTTCTCTGTGATTCTCAGTTTGGTTTTCGCCGTGGGCGACCTACAGTGCAGGCTGTAGACGGTCTTGTCAAAAAAGTCTTGAGTGCCTTTGAGAGCAGAGGCTTTGCTCAGGCCACATTATGTGACCTGAGCAGAGCCTTTGACTGCATTAATCGTGGAAAACTACTTAGGAAACTCGAACAGTATGGTGTACAGGGAATTGAACTTCTTTTCTTTGATTCTTATCTTAAAACCCGCTCTCAAATAGTTTTCTCTAGTACCAGTAGATCTTCTGCTCTGCCTGTTGACTTCGGAGTTCCGCGCAGTGCTCAATTTTAGGGCCTCTGCTGTTCTTGATTGCAGTAAATGACTTGCCTTTGAATGTTAGTGCGGAGTGCTTCATGTATGCAGACGACACAACCTTGCTTAACGTGAACTCTGACTTTGATGATTTAAATATCTTGGTCAAAAATACATTGGAAGAAGCTTCTTCTTGGTTTAGGGCAAACGGCCTACTTCTGAATGATTCTAAAACCACTCAGTTAATCTTCAGTTTAAGACCCATCCCAGATGTCGGAAATGATGTTCCGGTAAAATTCTTAGGAATAGTTGTAGATAGACATCTAAACTGGACTCCTCTTATTGACTTGATCTCTTCTAGGTTATCCAAGTCCATTTTTATGTTTAGAAGGCTTAGGGACATTGTTGATTTAAAATATTTAAGAACTGCATACTTTGGGTTTTTTCAGTCAATCATTAGCTATGGCCTAATTCTATGGGGCAATTCTAGTGGAATTGTTGACATTCTTACTTTACAAAAAAATGTAGTCCGAGTCATAACCAATTCTGACAGGTTTGCTCACTGTAAACCTCTGTTTATAAAATTAAAAATACTCACTGTTATTAACCTATATATTTTTGAAATTGTCAAACATATCATAAATGAACTGCCTAGTTTAACCCTGCGTAGTCATGTCCATACTCATAATACAAGAAACACAAATAAACTTGATTATGAATATTGTAGATTGAGCAAATCCTTAAAAAGCCATCCATCTGTTGAGCCATCCATCCATCTTAGAGTTTTCAACAAAGTTTGTAATAAATTGAATTTTTCAATTGGTGGAAAAAAACGTATGGAAAAATTTTATGAATGGCTGGTTTTAAACCCTTTTTACAATTTAGATGAATTTATGGCACTCAAGGATTCTGAAATATGTTTTTAGGTTAAGATGCTTGTTTTCAATATAAATCTTTTATTCATATTGTTGATCATTTTTTGTTGAATTTCTTTCTGTTATTAATTCATATTGTTTATGACTGTTACATTTTAAACATTTTTAATATATTTTTATTAATATTTTAACATGTAGTTTAAACCAAATTTTCTGGCAGTAAGAGGAAAGTCCTTAATTATTTAAAATAAATATAAAAGTCATGATTAATTATTATTTCTGATAGTATTCTAACGTATTATTGGTATTTAATTTTCCGGCAGTTAAGGGAAAGTACTCAATTACTTAAAATACCCCCGTTGCAGCAGACCTGCATACTCAGCGAATTTCAAACGCAAAAAAAGCAGTCCAGCTTAGCAAGGTATGAGATGTTTTTGTAATCTCCATAAGAATAACATAGGAAATGAGTATGCAGGTTTGCTGCAACAGGTATATTAAATTGGGTGGTTTTAATTCAAAATTTGTACTAGATCTGAAGTAGAAGAAGCCATATTCCAAGTTTTATCAAGATTTATTAAGAAATACGGAAGATATAGAATTTTTATTATTTCCCTTAAGGATAACATAGGGAACGAGTATGCAGGTTTGCTGCCACAAAAATCGAAATTTCGGGGATTTTAGACTAAAATACATTAGATCTCATCCACGTGAAGCCACAAAACAAAGTTTTATTAAGATAGATTGAAGCGAGATATAGAATTTTACTAATTTCACATAGGTTTAACATTGGGACAACTTACTGTGTTTACCACTTTCAATATCTCGGTAAGCAATCGACATAGAGCAATGATTCAAGATACCAAATTATTTTTTTAGCTCAATTCCATGGTGCTAACCAAAATTGGATTATATTTATTTTTCCATTTGCAAAACCCAAAAAACATCTTTGAGGGTTTTATTCCCCTTTACCCCCCTTCCGGTGGTATGTGTATATGATATATATAAATTCAAGCGAATTGTGTTTTTTGCATCTGGGGACCCCAAAACGAAAAGTTATCATGGTTCCGAGCTTAGATCTTACCATGAGACCTACGGTAATAGCTTCTTCCCATTGAGGGAAATTCGCTAAAATTATTTATTTATTTATTTACAAGTGTCACATTGATTTACATTTTTTAAGTTATTGGCTAAGTAAACACATGACTTGTCAAAATAATAATGTCTTAATTATAAGTAGTTAAAATAACCAACAATTTACAAAATGTCTACATTCTCGAAATTTAATTTCAAGAGTTATTTTAAAGGTATTCTTTCACAGAGTAGTACGTCCGACTCGTCAGGTGGTCCCGCCTCTTTATATCATGCTCTTGTTTGATTGGTGCAGGGGAACACCTTCAATGCAGATTAATATGCTCCCTTTTCATAGAGGGTTAGGTGGTGGATCGGGTAGTGAAGTATGTCATGCCTCAGCTGGTATGTATGTATAATTTGGTTTTTCGGAAAAAAGATCTGGATTGGATTTGATGAAACACATTAATTCAAAGATGTATAAAGAGGCAAGGGGAAGAATTTTAGAAATGTTGAAGTGTGGTCTACAAGATTGCCGGAACTGCAGCTGAAACATGACTCTGATGATCTTCTTTTGGATTTTAAAAATTCTACCCTAATCCACCGAGTCCCCCCAGAACACCACACCATACCTCAGGTGCGAATAAACTTGGACGTAGTAGACAGTTATTAGTGCCTCATGATCAACAATTGGCACCAATACCTTGATCATGAAACACGCCCACACCGATTGGAGCTTACTGACAAGAAATGAAACATGATCCCTCCAGTTGATGTTTCTGTCCACCACGACAGCAAGAAACCTCGCAGAAGAGACAGTGTCCATGTCCGAAATTTCGAGGTCTTGATGGGTACTTGGCCTGGTAGCAAATTACATAAACTGACTTTTGGAGTTGTTCATCATTAGACCATTGGACATGAACCACTGTCCCACCTGTTGCAAAGATACATCGACCATCCCTTCTAGCTGAGCTCTATTTGGTAGTGTCATCAGCAAAAAGTATGGTAGATGCATCTGTGAAAGCGGGAGATCGCTCACAGAGAGCAAGAAGAGGATGGGTACAAGAACGGAGCCTTGGGGAACCCCCTTATCGTTTATTCCCATGTCGAATGGTGACTAATTCCATGAGCATATGAATATACTACCCTTTGTTTTCTGGAAGGTAAATAAGAATTAAGCCAATTTTTGGGTTTGCCTCGGATTCCAAAGAACTCCAATTTATTTAGCAAAACAGTGTGTCTTACACAATCGAAAGCTTTTGAGAGGTCACATAGTACGGAGACTACGTGACCCCTATTATCTAGTGACTCTATATGGATTCAATGAATGTAAAAATGGCATGAGTTGTGGAGGATTTTTTGCGAAACCCAAATTGACAATTCATGAGGATCTTAAATTTGTTAAGAAAAACAAGAAGACTTGAAAGAAAAATTATCTCAAAGATTTTTGACCAAATTGGAAAAAGGGCAATCGAACGATAATTTGTCAAATCCGTTTTGTATTTCTTTTTTAATAGCGGCTTGATATGCGAGTATTTAAGTTTCTCTGTTTTAGATCTTGTGTATATGACATTTTACTTTTCTTTTTTACAAAATAATTTTTTTACATTGTTAACAAAAATGTTTCCAAATCCTTTTTTTCTAATTCTACTTACTTATTTTTTATGTTGTCTTTCTTTACCTGTAATTATTTTGTTTTTTCTCTATGAAAAAAGTGCTTCAATTTTATATTTTCGTTTTATATAACTACAACGCAGCCAGATCTCAGATCACGCACAGGTCATTCGACCCATGTGATTTTTTTTGTGCATAATGTAATTAGCTGTAAATTTATGATGATGAATAAAGATTTTTTTATTTGATTTGAAGAGGATGAAATCGGTCAAAGATTTTGGGAGGATATCGGTGGACAAGAGCTTGTTTCGGAGTAGCTGTTTGCGATGTAACAGTCTCAGAGGACAACTGAACGACGGAGCTACACTTATGTTTTCACTCAGTTCTTAATTATGAAAGTCAAGACAAATATTTATTTATGTTAGTATTTTAATATATTATTTGTTTAATTTTCTAGTAGTTAAGGGCAGTTAAATAAATATGGAGATAGCATCGGCAATTATCAATAATTTACTCAATATTATACTAAGTAAATCGAATTGGATAAAAGGCCATTTGTTATTCATAACCATATTATTTTTCTCCCACCTTTATTTTTAGACACTTTTTACTTCTTGTAATGGGTGGGTAAAATGATGATTTGTTTTCCCGTGGGAGTTAAGTGATTACTTTGGCTCCCGATGTGAGCCAAAGTAAACGCATAAGAATAGCACTGAAGTCAATATGTAATTAAAAAATTAGAGGGCCTTCAAATTTCCACGCACACATGTAAATATGTTGCAGCTCAACGAATGCAGCCGCTCACAGCTGATTTACTGGCAGGAATAATCAAATAATATTAACATTAACAACAATCAGCTGTGAGAATGTCTAAAAGAATTATGCTTATGCATGCAAGGACATTGCAACAATCTGCTGATCGCTGGTTCAGACATGGTTGCAGCTACCGCAAGCACTATTAGCAGGACGAAACAAAATGCATATGTTTATTACTTACTAAGTTGATAAAATCAATATTTATGGCAAGGATATTTACAATTACTGGTGAGGGAAAAATGATGTGTGTATTTCGAGAGCAAAGCACATCGTCTCCCTCGTGAAAATTGTCTCCCTCTGTGAGACAATATTATGTACTTTACTAACTCAACACACAAATATTTTTTTCATAACGGTAACCCGGGATTTCGCTATACATCACATTAAATTCGTCGTTATTTTTTATAATGATCAGTGAAAATAAATCAGTATTTTCAACTCGGTCCAATAAAACCTTAATATATCTGAAAGTGTCATCTGAAATCTGGTTGCTGAAAGTAACTATAATGTTTGCAAATAATAATAATAATAATAATAATAATAATAATAATAATAATAATAATAATAACAATAATAATAATATTAATTTTAATGGGAATTAAAAAACTCTCATTTTTTGACCTCAAAATAAAAGGTTAAAATATGTGTTTGGTGCCCTTGGAAACAGTTTGCACAGTTTTACCAGCGCTTGCATGTCCAGAATTACACAAATTATTAGAGAGCGCTTGGTCTATAACACTTGTTAGCCTTATTAGGTTGTTGCGTGAGCAATGACCCAGAATTATTATACATTCAATTGGAATTTAATTTCAAATATTTGCTTTATAATGTTAGCCATGTTAAATTAAATACTACGTGATATAGTTTATTTAACGTATATCAAACAAAACAAACTATAAATAAAATACCCCCGTTGCAGCAGAGCTGCATACTCAGCGAATTTCTTATGCCTAGAATTATTCAACATGACATAAGCGATACATGACCTATTAGCGAATTTCCCCTATAGGGAAAAAGGTTATACCATCGTGTTTATATTATAAAAGACGTACCGGACTCATCATCACGCACAGGTTTAAACCTTTGTGATGATTAGTTTCAAATAATTTTAAACAGCCTCCTTGTACAAATGTATAATTTATGAGAAATAAAGATGTTTTGATTTGATTGATTTGAATGATGTATTAGTGGTTTCATTGCGCTACCGCTGCGGTGGCTTTAAACGAGCAATCACGCAGGAGGCTAATATTATGGAGTAAATTTAAATTTCAGAGTTTAAATCCCCCATTTTAAACCCGAAAATTTCCAATTATGGTCGCTGTACCCCTCCAAAATGGGATAGGGGCGTTCTGGTTGTTTTCCCCACTCAACTAGACGATCTTATTTTGGAAATAACACCTCTACCGTAGACCTAACCCCGAGACCATGATTACTTTTCGTTTTGAGGCCCCCAGAAGCAAAAAACACCATTCGTTTGATGCTAGCCCGGGGGCCCCTAATTGGCGGACCGCGGTTCGCATATCCGGACAGCCACCTTTGGTCTGTTCCATAAAATTACCAGTATATAGGTTACAAGTCTAAAATACTACACGTAGTCTGTGTTTTACCATTGTTGATAATTTCTCTTTCATACACGTTTTCTGAAAACAAGTAAATATCATTGGTTTTTAAAAGTCATGTGATCAGAGTTATTTTTCAGCCGACGCTAATTATGCGAATAAATTCCTAATCTTATTTGCGGGTTTCTTTTAAAATTGAATAATTCTGTTTCATTAATGAAAACTAATCCAAAAATTGATTGAACGATTCTTAACGCTACAGCTACAACTGTTAGTTCAAGCGCTAAGAATATATACAAAGGTATAATTTATTTTGTTATAACTGAAAAAATATCAATCTTAGATGTCAACACGATGAACTTGGTGGTGAAACCTAACTCGACGCGACGTAACGCCAACAGCGGCTCGCTAGGCACCGCCATGGATATGCTTGGCTTTTAATTATAACTTAATTTTGTTATTCTCAATTTCCGAAAGGCTCTGAGATAGCATTACTTATTGTAGCGTTAGAATAAAATGTATTAATCAATCGGTACAAAAATTCCTAGACAGCCCTGAGACGAAAATTAACATAGCATTTTTTAAATTTCAATTAATTGTTAGAGTGCGAGCCATGTAGGAGTTAGCTAGGTGTAGAGTGTTTGCGCCCGTCTTTTCAGGCATTTAGGTTACCTCTGATAATACAAATACAGTGACTTCGAACTGCGCTGACCTACGTTTTGCAGATGCTGACAAAGTGATCGTGTTATTATTTAAGAGGACGACAAATAAATAGTTTTAAATGTATTATTTAATGGGATTGGTCGCTCCAACGTCGAACAAAATCGTGAAAGTAGTTAAGAATAAATTATATTTGCTTTGACAGTTCAAATACTGTAAATCTTTTGGTCTTGGTCAACGTTTGACTTGCACAATGTAATGATATATTGATTAATTTGAATGCGTTCTAGAAGGAAACGGATGACGTTCTGAGGAACAAAACATGTTTTTTGTAATAACAATGATTAGACAAGTTAATTTATTTTATTATTTGTATATTCGAATCCAGCGTTACATTTTTTTCAAATGAAACTCATAATCAATCCATAAAAACATTTAAAATAGGCCCAACACAATGTTCAGGTTGTAAACTCGAGACGAATGTACCACATTGTCATTAAACTTGTCAGCCCCCTTCAGGGTTATAGTTAAAAGATCGTAAACCGTACCTTAAAAATCTGTTTAAAAATGAGATGAGCCATCTGAAGAACCTGACCTTGAATTTTCTGACACAGACGAATTAACACTTGTTGCGAACTTGTTAAAAAGAGTTATTAGCGATCCACACAGAAGCTTGTGTTCTACTGGTACACAAGAATTGACCATTGGTTTGTATGCCACTCGTTTAAGTAAGGTGCGGCTTAACCTCTTTTACTATGTATATACAAGTGCAACGACTTTATCATTATTTCTTTTCATAATATTTAAACTGTAAGGTTTCTTAACTAACTACTTAGTATATCGAGTGAAATAAGTGTACTGCAGTATGATTACTGATTACATTTCTTGCTCATGCGTACGGAGTATTAGTGGATTTTTTTATTAGGAAATGCACTGTAAAAAGGGTGTCCAGCTTCGTTCGTCCGAAACTGTTTATAGTTGTTCAGCAGGTCAAACAATTAGATGACCTTTTCCGTTAATTTATTACCACCGTTTTTCTGCTTTCGGTTATACACTAGATCATTCAAAATATAAAAATTTATTAAATAAAATGTTCCGCTGGCTTTAAGAAACAATTGTTCCCACTCCTGCTATGTTTAGACGCCTACTTCTGCGTGGGTAAAATAATAATTTGTCTCCAAGCCGGAGTAAAGTTATTAAACCCAAGAATAACATTGGAATAGGCCTAAATAATTCAAAAATTAAAGCGCCTTCAAATTTCTACGCACACATACAAATTTGTTGCAGTTCAACGAATGCAGGTGCTATCAGCTGATTTAGTGACAGGAATAATTAAACAAGAATGACGACAATCAGCTATGAGAACGTCAAGATTAAGGTTCCTTACCATTCTCATGTATAAGAACGGTAAGAACGTTGCAAGTTGCAACAATCAGCTGATCGCTGGTGCATGAATGGTTGCAGCGACTCAGATGCAGGTGCTAATTGCAGATCGAAATAAAAATAGATATCTATTGTTTGTTAATCAATAAGTTAATGAAATAGATGTTTAAAGAGTGGTTTTTTATTATTGCAGATGGGGGAAAATGTTGTGTGTATTTCGAGAGCAAAGCACAATGTCTCCCTCGTGAGACTGTGTTGTGCTTTACTCACTCAACACATAAATAGGGCTTTCAGCTTTTTTTAAAAAATAAAAATAATACAATTTTTGTTCACACTATTGAATTCATCTGAAAAAACACAATTAAATATTTTTAATCGTTGCTCTATGTCCAGTATCTAAGATATTGAAAGCGGAAAACGCGGTAAACACAGTACATTGTCACTATGTTATCCTTATGGGAAATTAAATGAGTAAAATTCTATATCACATTTATTTCTCAATATGTTATTTCTCATTATCTTGTTTCACTTATCACTTATTTCTCAATATCGCGCTTATTTCTCGATATGTCTTATATGTCTTTCTTTTCTGGATTTTTGGCTTAATCTAGATGAGATATAATGCATATTAGTCTAAAATCCCCAATATTTAGATTTTAATGGTAGCAAACCTGTATACGCATTCCCCATGTTACTCTTATGGGAAATAAAACTAATTCTATATCTTTCTTTTTTCTTAACATGTTTGGTTAAAAAACGGAATATGGCTTCTTCTGGTTCAGATCTACTAAATATTGAATTAAAATCACCTAGTTTTAACTTTCCTGCTGTAGCAAACCTGCTTACTCATTGCCTATGTTATTCTTATGGATATTACAAAAACCTGTCATATAGCTTGCTATGTTGGATTGCATTTTTTGCATTTTAAAATCGCTGAGTATGCAGGTCTGCTGCAACGGGGGTATTTTGAGGGTGCCAGCTGAAGCAGGGTCGTACACCAAGCCTTCCTCAGGTGACTTCTAGGACTCATCTCATATGTCCACAAAAAAGGTCAAAGGCCTTCCTGCCATAATGTTGGAAAGGAATTTGTTATTAACAGTAGGCCTACATATCGTCAGGAGTGATAATATTTGGAACATCATCAAAAGTATCGTTGATAAATGCAGACATCCTAGATAACTATCTTGCAAGTTTGTTTAGTTTGGTTTAGTATAATAATTTATTTCCATCACAGACCGAACCTAAAATACTTTTTGAGGCCCTTATGTTTCACTTGCCTAGGCCCTTTATAAGTAAATTTCCTTCTATTTTACATATCGAAATTGATCTGATATAGCGTGTTTAGTTAAGATTTTTTTAATTCACCAGTCCTGTTTATAATGAGGATACTGTACTGGGTTTTTTGGATTAAAACCACCGAAATGCCTCTTATTATGTTATGAAAAGTCTCTTCAAAAACTTTATTTTCGACTACTTTTAATTTTGTATTACTCGATCACTTAATAAGTAGTAATTAAATAATAGATTTATCAATAATTAATTTTCTCTGCGTATCCAAACATATCCCTACCTACCAAAATCACAAATGTTACACGACTTGTTAATATCCATGTATGGTCGCTGGGTTGGTAAACTCCTGGTTTCTTAGTTCAAGAAGCCTCTAAAGATATTATTCAGGTAGGAATTCAGAGTAGGGCAACGGAACCGTGGAATTAAAAAGAAGTAGATTGAGGATGGAGAAATGGGGAGGTGGATTGTACTACCGTGACGATTAATTGTTTGTCAGTTCTCAACCATTCAAGTCAACTCCGCTCCGTAGTCTCAGTGATAAGCTACTGCCCTTAAAATCGACTGTGATGAGTTATAATTGGAAACAGTGGAGAAAAGTGCAATTTATTATGAATTGAACTGTATTTCAAAACAGAGTATACAATTTTTTATTGTGGGTAGTCCATAGATAAAAATTGCAACAATAAAATGTTAACGTTACCTGCTGCGTCAATTGATCCTGTGTACAACAGTTCCATATGTTTTATTATTAGGAAATTCAATACTTTTAATTTATGTTACGAAATATATAAAATAATGATAAGTAATAAGGAATTTTGTTTAGTAGTTTCCAAACAATGGTTAGTTTTCTTAGCGTTTCGAATTAAAATTTTAACCAAATGTATTCAATTACTTCATCCTACAACAGTAATTTTTGTCAGTCTCATAATGCAAAACATTAATTACATTAGTGGTAGTTGAGTTAACCCCTGAGCTATTGAACCACGTTCAATACATCAGCATTGCCGTACTCAATTGTTGCCTTTTATCACCTTCATGTAATTTTCAAACTTGTTTGTTGTGCATTGATCGATTTTTCCTTCAAACCCCCCGATGATGGAGTTTGTAGCGTTGCCTTGGCCATAACATATTTTATCAGTTCATGGTCGCATTAACGATTAATCGACCTTTTTCACCATTGGCGAATAATGAAACAAACCCTACTTCTTTTGAAATATTATAGGTATATTGCTTATTGTTTCCAAAGTGGTATTCGGCTAATGAAAACGAGTTAACATTTCCGTTGAAACAGACAACAATAAAACAATCTAGCGAATGGTTTTAGCGTATTTCCTCTCTAAGGAAAAGCTGTTACCGTAGGACTCATGGAAAGACAAGCCTGAGACCATCATAACTGTTCGTTTTGAGGCCCTCAGATGCCAAAAATACCATCGGAGACGTTTTTGAGATCGTTGTGCAAACATGCAAGCAAGCAAGCAAGAACGCAATATATCATTGCCCGTATAAGAGTATAGGATATGAATTAGGTGTTCTTTTATACTTCCAACTTTCTAATTTCCTTTTCCTTTCTAATTTCCTTAAGGGCTCGGTAAAAACGTTATTGCTCAACTCAAGTTGAAGAGTTTCAACATTGTAAACGTGTTTGAAAGTCTTTGATTTAAGAGTTTCTGAAAATTTATTTACTTTTGTATTTTTCTTTGTACTTGAGAAAAATGAATGCAACTGTTAATTCAAGGTGCAAGTTGAGAAATTAGAAGGTTAAAAGAACTGGTCTAGATTGAAAAACAAATTAATCTGTTATTGAAACATCAAAAGGTTGTGGATGTAGTTTGAGGGGAACTCTAACTTAATGAAGATGGATCCAACAAAGAAACTTTTGACACAAAGGACTCGCATGCTCAACTAATAGCTCAACTATAAGCTCGTTAAATAGCACTAATGAAGAACTCACATCTTCATGCGACAGTGCTAAATCTATCTAGGATAAATTAGTGTGTACGTATGAGTAGAGTTCCAGTCAGAGACTTGGTAGACTTCTCGAAGCCTTCTTTTGAGTGAAATTATGGGATTCGAAAGTGTTGTAACTCATATTGCTTGTCTACAGAGTAACTTCAATGAACTTAATGTTGAATTGCGAAATATTTCGAAATCGGAACTCCCTGAATTGATTCTGATGGGACGTATCATGTCGACTTTGCCTCCTCCTTACTTTGAATTTAAAAGTGTATGGGATAGCGTACCGATCAAAAGTCGCACAATTAATAATGTTACAGAAAGATTAAGATTGATCGAAATGAGACTTCCATTGAAGGAATCTACAGAAGATACTGCTCTTGTTACAAAGAATTCGGTCCAAAAGAAAAATTTCTGTATTATTAATGAAAGTCCTAATTCTATTCTGTCGAAAAATAGGCGTACATTTAGGTAATACAAATGTAAAGGAGAAAATTATTATTCACGTAACTGTTCGACGAAAAATAAGATAAAACTCAAAGCTTTTGGACAAGGTGACATTCTTGTCGACATGAAAGTTGATGTCAAAATACACAATAATTACTTAAATACGTTTGGTATGTGCCTGATGTAAGGCCATAATTTATTCTCTGTCAGTTGTGCTTTTAAAAGGGGACATAAACGTTCTGTACATAAACACGGCTGTAAATTTACTAAAGGAAGTTTAAAGACTCTTACCATAAGAAAATTGATTAATTGACTATACGCCTTGAACATGAAAACCAGTGCACCCGAAATAGCAACAGAGGTTTTATTGGCCTCATCAGGTGACTCACTTCAACTGAGGCATGACCGGCTTTGTCATCAAAACAAACGTCATGTGAAGACGATTCTGAAAAGGTTTGGTATCAGTACTTCTGGAGCTGAGGACCTTTGTGAAGGCTGTATTTATGGAATATCTGTGTCGGGTTTGGGTGGGAGGGGGGTCGTTAGGAGGGAAAATTTAATGTTTTTAACTTTTTAGCAAATATCTTGAAAACGGTTTGTTTTTCTAAAATATTATGCTTTACATAAATAATCTACATTGAATATTGAACAAAATGATACCATATGTTACCTATCTAACGTGGACGGTTATTGAGATAATAAGGGGTAAATGTAAATTTATTATCATTTTATAACAACCAAATGTCTCAAAAGACCCTCTCCCCATGCTCCATATGGACATATTACATTATTTTAAATAACATTTTACTTCAGGGAATCACTAAGTCTGGGAAAAGAAGTTTTTGGACCTTCTACATTTTTACTCCTTCCGCCTAAAAAGTAGGAGGTAAAACCTTTTGTACAGAAACTCTATCATGTTGTATATTATTTTAAAGGGCACAATAAAAGAAGATGAATGGTGAAAACTAGAGGTCTCTATGTTTGTCATAGGCAGAGTTACACCAAATCAAATTTTTAAATTTTACAAAAACTGCTGCAACTTTTCTTAAGATCAACATAAAAATCTCTAGTTTTCACCATTTACCTTCTTTCATTGTACCCTTTAAAATGATATATAATATGATAGGGTTTCTGTTCAAACGTTTTTACCTCCCACTTTTTAGACGTTGGGAGTAAGCATTTGGAAGGACCAAAAACTTCCGTCCCTAGACTTGTAATGATTCCCTGAAGTAAAATGTTATTTGAAATAATGAAAAATGTCAATATGGAGCATGGGTAGTGGGTCTTTTGAGACATTTGGTTGTTATAAAATAATAATAAAATTACATTTACCCCTCATTATCTCAATAACCATTCACGTTAGATAGGTAATATATGGTATCAATTTGTTTGAAATTTGATGTGTTTTTTTTCACAGTAAAATATTTTAGAAAAAACTTACCGTTTTCAAGATATTTGCCAAAAAAACATTTTCCCTCTGAGTAACCCCCCTCCAACCCAAACCCGACGCTCAAATCAGTTTAACTTTTGTTTGCATTTTGGGGGGAAGTGTATGGATTAAATTGGCACTGGCTAGAAACTTTTTTTATGTCCAGGTTTAGGTCTAATTGCAGCCCCCCCCCACACCTGGGTGACGGATTTTGATAATATAATCTATTGATCTTGATTGACCGCTTATAATTTAATACTTTTCCTCTCCAGTGAATCTGAGTTGTTCATTATGCGATAATTTTTTATTTATAACTGATTTTTTTAACCATAAGTACTCGATCTTTAGAATAATAACAGTCCTGCGGTTGGGACGCGGTCGGCGGCGGCCGCGCGGCACGTGGTGTGTGGCTCAGTTGCGACGCGTTTTCGAGGGGCCGCTTATCACTGTGGCTCAGTTATGCCGTCTACCTGATCGTCGTGGCTCAGTTGCGGTGCACCGAAAGCCAGTACTCCATTAAAGGGTTTTCTAGACCAAAACATTTCGGGTAACATAATTATGTATGGAGAATACTAATACTGATCTTAAACTAAAGTCAACCAAAACACAGTCAACTATACATTCCATTTTTGTTTCTTTGAAGGTCTATCGCTTAATGGTGTATTATGTATTATGGTGCCAACCTTAGTCAGTAACAAGGCTACAAGATCGTGCCAGTATCATCACGATAATCACACTCATCCTTCACTCATATTCAGGGTAACGTCCTCCATGAGGTACCTGTCTTATTAATAATGAATGAATAATGAATGAATGAATGAATGAATATGGTGTCGGTTGAGAGGGCCTCGAACGGACTGAAGCCAAGTGCCTCGCCAGGCCACCCCTGGCGACACCTCGGTAAGGAGTAAAGGGGCATTCGTAAGGCAGGTTTTACGCACCGCGTTCCGCGTTCCACTATTGTCGCGGCGCGTTTCAAGTTCTATTGAGTTAAATGGGAGCATTTTTGCACGAAAGCGTCGCCGGACGAACGCGATGTTCCTAAATACGTCAGGTATTAGAAACGCGTCACGTTTAACTGCCGCTGGCTCACCCCACATACATTGAGTCAAATGGAGGCATTTATGCAGCGCGTCCTGCATCCCGCATCCGTTGTCCCGCGTCAGCGCAGCACTTGTCTTTGAGAATCCGGTTAAGAAATATAGGCAATAAATATGAAAACCAACGCGGCTGTAAAAAACGCGTGACTGAATGTTGACAGAAATGTCATGCGCTCAGTCGAAGAGAACTCGCAGAGGCCAACGTTGTGAAAACGCGTGACCTACGCGAGACGCGCCAAGACTCGCGTTCCGAAACGCGTGTCGCAAAACGCCGTGCTTAAAACCAGCCTACGGCGGGTTCTAAGCACGCGGCACCCGGCGTCCCGCGTTGCGCGTCTCTCGCAGCGCGTTTCAATTAACATTGAGTCGAATAGGAGCATTTATGCACGAAACGAACGCGTGTCACCGAATGCCGCCGGACGAACGGGACGTCCCTAAATACCAGCGATAGGTATTAGAAACGCGTCATGCAAACCTGTCCTGGGTTCACCTTAAATACATTGAGTAAAATGGAGGCATTTATGCACCGCGTCCCGCATTAGGTGCCCCGCGACAGCGCACCACTTGTCTTTGAATCCGGTTAAAGGAAACATTTGAAAACCAACGCAGCAGTATGAAACACGAGACCGAATTTCGACAGATATGCGCGCCTTTGAAGATACCCGCGAGAGCCAACGTCGTGAAAACGCGTGACGCGAGACGCGCCAAGTCCTTGCGTTCCGCGTGTCGCGGTGCGCCGAGCATAAAACCAGCATAGCGAAGGGACCCTTCTATGAGCATCTTATCTTTTCTTCATTTCTTCACCTTTCATCGATAATTATTTTCTAACAATCTAAACTCTTTCAACTGTATACCAAACGGTGTAAACGAACCGCGCGAAAAAAATACCAGTGGAAATAGCACGGTGGCTCCTCGAATTAAAATTTAAATGCTATGTTCCAGTTAAGTGCAGAAAGCTATTAAAGCTGCGTCTACAAAAGGTGCGGGTGGCCTAAATAATTCGGTCAGTAAACTGTTTGACCCAGTGGCCGGGTGCGTGACGTGCGTGGGACGTGGGAGGGTCGCGGGCCGCCTAGCCTGGAGCCTCGGCCTCGCTATCGAACAAGCCACGTGACTATCGCGTGCTAACCTATTGACGATAAATAAATCGAACCGGGGGCTCGTGCTACCCTGTTAGCGTAGTCTAGCCCAGGCCTCGCCACCGGCACCTCCGCACGCCGCACGGGGTAAGCTCTTTCGTTGCCGGCCGCCTCGACATTTCGACGAGAGTGAAAATTCAAAATTATTTAAAAGAGTAAGTCTATTTTTTATTTTTCGAGGGTTTGTTCACTACTTCACTCGATGGAATTTCAATATCGCGTGGTATTAGTTGTTTTTATCAAAGTACGTCTTTGAAAAGGTTTTTATGAACGCAAAAATTCAAATGCATTAAAAAGTTTTCAAATCCAATTCGATTGTCCACAAAATTGATCCTAAATGAAAATATCGGTTTGTACGGAAAGCCTTTTTTATTAGTTTTATTACCCTCCTGTTTTTTCAAGTCAGATTTCAAATTTGATATTGTAAAAAAAGTATAAATTAAAAATTCGAGACTTAACTCTTTCCTAGTTATCTGAGTGATTGGGTGTGTACAGATAAAACTTTTAAATACAATATAATGAATTCATAGACATATTGTTTATTTTCCCAACTAGAAAATTAACATGAGATCAAGATTATTAATATAACTGAGACATCCTTTGATATAACCTGGATTGTTAGGCCTATGTTAATTTTGTGTTAACTCTGTAAGTTAAAAATACTGCGTTAAGATCTGCAGTGAAATACTCCTTTCCCAAGGTTGAAGGTCAGGAATATTATTATTACTATTATTATTTATAACTAGCAGTACCCATGGCTTCGCTCGCGATACAAATTTAACACAAATTATTATTCTTCTTGTAAAAACTAATTTCTTTAATGTTAAATATACTTTCATGAAACAGAAAATTAAATGTTTTTAAACATTCGCTAATCATGCAGGTTTACTGTGTCGGGGGTAATTCTATTCCTGTCTAAGGACCTCTCTATACTACCATGCGAGCAGATTCAGTGCCCCGCCGACAAAGCCCCCAAGGGGTTCTGTCCTGGGTCGGCTTATGCCCGATATCGGCGGTCCTTGCTCTAGCAAGCGCCGTTGACTTATATCGGCCGTCCAGTCTACTAGTACTGTAGGTAGTTTCTGCTTACCGCAGGTTATCCGAGCTGGCAAGACAGGGGGAGCGACACCCTGGGAGCCTTTTTCTGTGGCGCGTTGAATCTGCTCGCATTTATAGTACAGAGCGAATAAGTTAAGGAATATAAATACCCCCGTCGCAGCACGGAAGTCCTGCTAGCTTAGGGAATATTGAAAACTGTTTTCTGTTTCATGAAAGTAAATGTACATAGCGCATAAAACATTCCTTAATTTAATGTAAAAAAAATTCTGAAGTTTAAAGGGTGTATCTTGAACAAAAAATGTAACAAAGCCTTCCTGTCCTCGCAATATTTGAAAATGCAGTAGATAAAATAAATGGTTTGCAGTAGCACACTCTACCTCTTTCAACAGCTGTTATGAAGAAAGGTATTTTAAGTATCTCTTGTCAGTGATTTATTTTATTTTCTATTCCTGACAGCTGGTTTGAAATTCTACTGCATTTCTTGCTTTTTACGTCTTTTTAAATATAAACATTTAATCAATTTACGTTCCGACATAAGGATAAAAATATGGGGTCTTTGAGAGGGTACTTAGCTGATTCTGAGGGTCAGATCGGGATGAAAACCACTGAGTTTTCCTATTTTATTCCCAAAGAATGACTGTACAAAATTTCAGCTTTTTGGGTGCACGGGAAGTAGGAGAATAAGTGATAAGGCCGTGAGTGAGTGAGCGCTTTGCCTTTTAAAGGTTGCTGACAGCTGATTTGGCATTCTACGGCATTTCTTGTTTTTTACACCTGTTTAAAAATGAACATTTCATCAATTTATGTTATGCTCTAAGGATAATATGAATGACCCGCCGCAAAAAGGGAACATCAAAAAAAATACTGAGATAACTTTATGAAATTTTTTCAAACGAAATAATATATGGACGCATCCATTGCTGCAAAAAGAAAACATCTAGCACTAATAGTATATGTGTAAAACCACGTAGAAGTTGGCGCTAACTGCAGATAAGGAACATATCTAGGACTTGTTCCCTTTCTGTTAGTTAGTGCCAACGTCTACGTGGTTTTACGCCTATACTATTAGTGCTAGATGTTTCCTTTTTGCAAAGAATAACATGGGAAATGAGTATGCAAGTTGCTAGAACAGGTATGTGAAAACTAGATGGTTTTAATTCAATATTTATTAGATCTGAACTAGAAAAAGCCACATACCAAGTTTTATCAAGATATGTTTGGAAATAAGGAAGATATAGAATTTATTAAAGGATTACTTGGGGAATGAGTATGCAGGTTTGCTGCCACAAACATGGAAATATCAGGGGGTTTAGACATTAGATTTCATCTAGATGAACCCACAAACCAAGTTCTATTAAGATATGTTGAGAAATAAGCGAGATTTAGAATTTTACCGTACATTTACCGCAAAAATGTAATTTATGCTTTAACTTTAAGCACAAATAACAAAAAATGGAAAAGTAAAAACATTTTGTTTAAGGGTTTAATGCATTACTTAATGGAGTCATTTTTTATTTTTTTTCAAATTTTAAGGCGAAGTAAAGGAGAAAATCAGTTTTTTGTCTCTCCTGAAAATTTGAGTTTTTGGAGATGTTCCCTTTCTGTGGCGGGTCATTCATATGGGATCTATGAGAGGGTCCTTGGCGGAGTCCGAGGTCAGACGAGGATGAAAACCACTTGGTTGTCCTATTTTATGCCCAAAGAATGAAGGAACAAAAGTTCAGCTTTCTAGGTCCATGAAGAGAATTAGTGATGAGTCAGTGAGTGAGTGACGGCTTTTCCTTTTATAGGTACAAACAACCACGCCAAGGAACAGGCGAAATGGAAAATGGAGTCATAAGAGAGACATCCATACCAGAACATATCCAGTACAGATAGAACATATCTGTTAAAGCATATCTTAAATATGTGATTCAGTTTATGGTGGTGGTTTCACTATAATGTTGAATAACCAAGCATTAACTCATAATACGCACCAAAAAGTTAGCATTCATAGTACAGTGCAATTATTAGGAGGTTAATTAAAAAAGGAGGTAAATAAAAATTATGGTCAATTATTAGGAGGTTCGTGCCTAAGAAGGCATACCGAATAATGAGATTCCCTTTTTCGTTCTAGGGTTACTTCGAAGCTGAAAAAAACTTTAATCATTCAAGAAAAAACATCATCACATAAAAATAAAAGCAATATGAATGTTTGTTTAAGACATTCTTTAGGTAATTACAATTAATTATTTAGAATATTATTTGTATGTTGATTGTAGATCTACACATCAAAGAGTGATTTACCAACCTTATCAATAAAAAGTAGCCAATCTAAAAATGCCTTTACATAAGTTCTTTTGTCTCTTGTTCACAGTTAGTTTGAGACGTTCTATTTTTGTTAACAATGTCACTAATTGAATATTCGTTTGAGGGTTAAATTACAATTCACATTTAGCAAATTTGTCAGCACTGGACCATTGAAAATGCCCTCTAGAAATAAATCAAAGGCTCGGGGCCTTAAAAGAAATGCCCTTTTTAACTACCATTCACCGGTGCGCTAGTTCCAGTAAGCTTTAAAATGACATCTCAATCGTAAAAATCGGTTAAGTATGACGGGTGAGAGAGGGATATAACAGAGAAGCCCCTTAAATATAGGTATTTCTGATGGAAATAGAATATCATAGAAATATTATAGAATATTATAGAATTTCATTGATGGCAAATAACACCATTTTACACCATCTGTTCTTTAAAAGCCAGAATATAATAACAGACTCAAATTTCGAGTGAAGGTGTTTAGCCCCATGACGTAGCTAAATAATGGATACACACTCAACAATTTTATCTTAACAATGGTGTGTGTTGGGGGTGGAGAGGGAGAGAGGGAGTGGTTACAGATCACCGGAATTCATAAGGAAAAAGCCTTTTGATCTTTTTAGTGCTTCGGCCAACATCAGAGTTTACACACCAAGTCACGCCTTCACAAACGCCACTTTTCGCGTTCAAAGATGGGATTTAGGCATCGCAAAGTTTAAGGACTCATTACTATTAATAAATTTGTCAACAGTGATTTTGTAATCATTGATAAAATATTAAATCGCATAACATACTCTTAAATGACCCCTATATACAATTATTTGTGATTTATAGGAACAATCGAATAACTTACAATTAGGTACAGTTTTCCTATTAAAGAGCACTTCAGTGTTAAATTATGGCTGTTATACTTTTTTAAACATGTTGTTGAACTTAATGTATCCGTTTCAAGTGTTTTAAATTAAATAAAATATCATTGATTTGTATTATATTTTATTGTTTGTTTTATAAAACTAACAAAATACCAATTTCTTAATGATATGTTTTCATTTTGTTATCGATTTTTGTAACTGAGAAATAATTATTTTTTTACCATTTTAACGGAAAAATAAATCCTCACCAAGGCAATAAATTAAACTTATATTAACAATTACAAGTTTAAAGTTAGTTATTCTCCTTTTTAATGAGAGGATCTCTGTGGTTGCTGGGATCTCCCCGTTGAGAGTGATTACAAAATATTCATTGTTATTTTGATTTTTGCGGCCACCATTGATTAGTAAAAAACCGTATCACGACGTTTCGGAATCTGCAATCTGATCCCATCTTCAGGTGGATAAAAAAAAACAGGTGCATAACAAGATTTGTAACACACAGCAAGGGTAACCTGGACAAAACACTTAGCTAAAACAGAGAACTGTAAAGGCTAAGTGTTGGCTGAGGCGGATAAGCTGGTCAGTTTTGACGTTGAAAGTATGTTCACGAATGTCCCAGTTCCAGAAACGTTAAAAATAATCGAGTCTCGATCGGCTAGAAAAAGATGAAAGTCTAACTGAACGTACTATAAACTTCCGGCTACCGTCATTATGGAACTGCTTGAATTATGCACGCTATATAACTATTTTGAAGTAGAGGGCAAATTATACCGTCAAGATGAGGGGATGGCCATGGGGTCACTATTGTCGCCTGTCTTTGTGCAAAAAAATTTAGGATAGCTTAAGTTTTTAATAATCAGACAGTTTTTCTCAATAATCTTTATGAAGAAGTTTGAGCAAAAGGCTCTGTCTTTGGCTCAACTTAAACCGAAGGTTTGGTGGAGGTAAGTCAATGACACCTTCCGAAAGGAGACGTTAAACTAAAAGAGTTTTTAGGGGAATACTTAACAGTATTCCTCCTTCAATCTGCCTAACAATGGAAGAGGAAGTCCAAAACAAACTAACACTTTTGGATGTATGCGTAAAAAAGGATAGGGACACTCTTAGGACAAGTTTTCAGAAAAAAACACAAACAGAGCAGTACTTAAATTTTCAATCAAACCATCAAAAATCTATCAAAGAATTTGATTTGGATTTTTTGCGGATATTTGCCAGCACTGATTAGTAAAAACAAGTTTCACGACGTTCCGGGATCTGGAATCTGATCTCGTCTTCAGGTGGGGAAAAACCTAGACCATAACAAGATTAGTAACACACAGCCAGGATAGCCTGAAAAAAAACCTGGCTAAAAGAGAGAACTGTAAAAGCAGTCACAAAAACACTATGCTGAAAAGAAAACAAGAACACAAAATAACACAGAAATAACAAGTGTCACAAGTATCAAGAATCACCAAACAGGAGAAAGCACGTCCACATCCAATCAGAGCTGAGCTAAGACTAGCTGGTGGGAGGAAAGTAAAGGGCGGCGACGAAGGTAATGGTGGCGGTCACAGCCAACCAAATCACAGCGCCTCAAAAAATTCAAATCAGAATATAAATTCACCATCACCGACAATTAATTTCAAACAAAGGGGTAGCTGGTAGCTTACTCCTTTATTTGACAGAGCAATGAGCATTTGCTCAGACCAAGATGGATTAAAACAGGAAATTAAAAAAGTAGAGCAAGATTTGTCTAGTAATGGATACTCTCAATCCATCACACGAGAGTGCAAACACCGTAAGGCTAAACAAAATGAGTCAGAAAACACTAAAAAAATTCGTTCCTATGTCAATCCCTTATGTGCCGGGATTATCGGATAAAATTGAAAGAGTTACTAGGAAGTTCAAAGTCAGAACCGCTTATAGGATACAAAACACTCTTAGGCAATGTCTCGTTAAAACAAAACCAAAAAATGGCATTCAGGGATCAAAAAACTGTGTTTACAGAACAAACCGCAGTTGTCTTTCAAGGCCTTACTGTGGTGAGACAAATAGACCTTTAAACATTTGAATCAAAGAACACAAAGAAAACACGAGAAAGGGCTTAATGGATAAATCAAAAATTGCTCAACACTCTTGTTCTGAATATCACCAGATGACTTTTGACGGAAGCAAAAATTACATCGCGAGCCTCATTTTTTCACGAGAAAACTAATTGAAGCTTCTAGATAAAACTAGCAGACCAACCAATCAGTCAATCCTCACTTGAAATAAGGCCACTATGGCTACCAATCTTAAACAGAGAGTTGAAAGATAGGGAAAATAAAGTATTAGGGGCTGTCCATAAGTTACGTCATCTGAAAATAGGGTGGAGGGGTCGAGAACGGAAATGACGGTAGGATGATGTGCCTGGAAGCCTAGTTTGCACGACGATCAGTACAGTGGACAGTAACACCTTTAAACAAAAGAGAACAAAAGAATGTTTTTCTATTGTCCTACTGTCTGGTCGTCGTGCAAACCAGACCGAGGGGGGAGGGTACACGCTGACGTCATTTTTCACATTTGTTTTTTAAACTAATTTAGGTGGGAATACTGTTAACTTTCGAGATAAACTAACTAAATTAAAGTTAATTAAGCTTGGAAAACTGTGTGCTAGATTTTTACAATATCCATTAAAATGGTCATTTTAGCTTCAGGTCAAACAAAGCTACAGTAAATTCAGATTTTAATGATCAATGGTTTTAGATTTGGAGGCAGCGTAAGCGGTCATCACTAGTAATACTACGAAGATCAAAATGTTCTAGTTTAAATCGTTGATTAACATTAAAAATTTGTCCAAAACGGGCCTAAAAATTTTATTTGATGGTTTTAACAACCCAATAGAAGAAACCAATAGATTAGTGATTTGGCTCCGTGGCACGCCCATTAGTGCCACCGATGACACGTGTGCCTCCCTGAGACTGGAAATATTTTGGGAGTTTGTACTCTATGACATCATTTGTCAATGGTGGGGGGTCCGAAAATGGCTAAAAAGCGATGACGTAATTTTATGGACGGCCGCTTAGCAAATTGGGCACTTACTAGAAACTATGTTCAGAATTATCACAACATGTTAACCCATAGCAAGGCCTAGGGGCAAAACCAGGTCAAAAATTAACTAAAAACACAGACACACGTAATTCGCATATCACATGTCTTTGTTTATGATTGTCGTCACCGGTTTGGTTGGCTTTGGCCGCCGCCATTTCCTCTCCTCCTCCAAGTGACTAGACTAAGTGACTGAGCAGTCTTTAATTAGCTCTTCTGATTGGGTGTGGGCTGATGGGCTCTTCTCTCCTGTTTGGTGGTTCTTGATACTTTTGATACTTATGATCTATGTTTCTGTGTCAAATTCATGCTGGTTGTGCCACTTGACTTGCTCTGAACTCGGCTCGCCCACTCAAGAGAACGAACACGTTTAAAAGCCCAAATTGCTATAAAGCAGGTCTACGATGCAGAAACTGGCTCCCTGAAGGCGCAGTATCTTGAAGCTCAAAATAACTACACCGTAAGCGGAAGAAGAGAGGATAAGGAAATAGCAAATGCATTCAAGATTTCATATGATCTAAAACTTAGAAAGAAAGGAAGCTAGTGCCACGTACATCTCAGAAGCCAACAACAAGGGCAGGGCTGTCTAGAAAGTTATCAATTGCGAAAGGCAACAAAAGAAAGAAACTCCAATCACAACACGTCTCATCATTAGATCGAAGATCATCGAGGATCCTGCTGTTCTTTCAAATGAGTTCAATAGGTACTGTACTCAATAGCAGAAGAAACACTGTTGAAAATCCAGGCAGAGAAAACTAATCACATTAATTAATATGAATGGAATGTTGATCATCCGACGATTGTTTTCCTTCCTACATCAGAGAGGGAGCTTGTCAAGATTATCCGTGATATGAAATCTAAAACCTCTTCTGGCCTGGACGAATTATCTTAAAAGATGTTAAAGAATAGCCAAGACGAACTGATAACACCACGATGCCATGTCATAAATCTGAGCTTCATCCAATGTCATGTCCCAAAGAGTATGAAGATATCCAAAGTCATTCCCCTCCACTAATCAAATCAGGTAGCAAATACGAACTGGGCAACTAGAGGCCTATCTCTTTGGTTTCTACCTTTTCTAAGCTAATGGAAAGGGTATTTCTTTCCAGGGTAAATGACCATCTAGAATATTGTAGCGTGGAGTATTAGAAATAAAATTCATTTTAATATTAACAAATGTAAAGTCATGACATGGCATCGTCCTTGAAAAGCAGCATGGTTTCCTTAGGAATAGATCCACGTTCACAGCTCTTGTGTCCCTTTTTGAGGATATGATGGACAGGCTTGAGCAGGGAGAGACCGTCGTGGGAATGTTCCTGGATATGAGCAAAGTCTAAGCGAAAGTATGAGCAAAGTATGAGCGACTGCCTAAGTCATAACTTGATCCTGACCAAGCTCTCTGCCCTCGGCTTTAAAGATGCTTCACTGACATTGTTTCAGAGCTACTTAAGTGAAAGAGAACAAATGGTTGAGATCAGGCAAACAAAAAGTGGTAATTGCACTACCGTCAGGTGTAATAAACTTCCAGTGAGCAGAGGCGGCCCCCAAGGCTCGGTGTTAAGCCCCGGTGTTGTTTGTTCTCTTCATGGCTGACTTCCCTGCATATACTGAAACTTTCTGCAATACGATAATGTATGCTGATGACATGGTTCTCGTTACATCAAACAAAGACAAGGAAGAGCTTGAAATTGAATCCTACATTGTTCTCAATATGGCTGTTGAGTTTCTTTATATGAAACACCTTGTTTTTAATGAGACTAAGAAAAAGCAGCTCAATATCGGAATACTACAGGAGAACGTGTCGGCTGTGACATAAACGGCTGCGATTTGACAGCCGTGATGCAACCGGAAGGTGTAACGCCCATGAAAAGGGCAAGCGGTTTTCCAGCTGCAATCAGGGGCGGACTGGCCATAAGGGCATCCGGGCAAATGCCCGGTGGGCCGCCACTTCCAGGGGCCGCTGGGCCGCCTGGGGGCCGGCCGCAGAGCCAACTTCCCCCCCTGAGTAATGGATACTGAGGTTCCTGGGGTCCGGGAACAGACAAAAAGGTACCGAAATGACAATGAAGAGGCCGAAAACCATACGTGGGAGCTAAAAAAAAAGTCACCACTTTAGCTGAGCCGGAAATTCTGGCCCGAGCCCCCTTGAGAGTAGGGGCCGGTGTAGAAATACTGTGGGCCGGAACGCCATATAAATGCCCGGCCCAAAATTTCTTCCCAGTCCGCCCCTGGCTGCAATGCGTCGGAAAGATTTGCCAGCCGCGGTCTAAACTAAGGATTTCCCGGCCACCATGTGGCCAATAAGTATGACGTCATCAAAAGTAGTGAGAGGCTTGTCAGCAGTGAAACGACAAAGAAATATGCCTGCAACGATAAATTATCAGGCCAAGATATGACCAATGGATTTGACAGCTGCGAAAAGATCTAGAGACTTGTCCACATTGTGACCAAGAAATCTGCCGGCTGCGAAACAAGCAGGCAATTTTCCCGCCACGAAATGAGCGAGCGATTTTTCGGCCGCGGGACGAGTGAGCAATTCTACATACGCGAAATGAGAGAGCGATTTTCTAGCCATAAACTACAACAAAATGTGAGTGCCACGAAAAGATAGACGGCCTTGATGGCAGCGATGCTACAAAGAGATTAGCCAGCCGCGAAACAACAAATTTTATTTTCAATCAATTTTTTCAAATTTTTAACTGAAGCGAGCCTGTAGGGGGCGCCGCGCTGGCGCCCCCCACTGGATGGCGCCTGGGGCACGTGCCCCCGCTGCCCCCCCCAGATCTGTCACTGATTTAACATGAAGTACTTCTTTTTAGCAACTTTTGTTTTATACAGGGTGTTTACGAAAAACCCTTACAGACTTCGGGATATGGTTACTTACATCAAAAAGAAGAAAAAAGTTCCATAAACATGGGTCCTAAAATGCTCGGTTATTCGTCTGTCGGTCTGTATGTGTTTCTAACATAATTTTGCATAACTTCGGAACTACTAAAGATATCAACTTCAAAATTGGTACGTATATGCTGACTAATGGGACCTATTTTGGTGCGGAGTATCAAGTTTCTACTTTGTACCATTTCAAAATGGCAGCCATTTTTATATTTTACAAAATAGCTGCCAACTGTATCTTACAAAAGTTTTACAGGAAACAGAAAAGTTTTGTAATTTTATTTTCTACAAACCCATATAAAGATCATAAAGATCGAATCACAAATAACGGAGTTATTACAATTTTTCTAACAGAATACATGCTTATTTATGACAGTTATAGCAAATATTCACATTTTTTGTTAGAAAAATTGCAATAACTCCGTTATTTGTGGTTCGATCTTTATGATCTTTATATGCTTTTGTAGGAAATAACATTATGTAACTTTTTTTGTCTCCTGTACAATTTCTGTAAAACTTACGGTTTTTTATATATAAGTTTTAAAATATAAAAATGGCTGCCATTTCGAAATGGTTCAAAGTAGAAACTTGATACTCCGCACCAAAATAGGTCCCATTAGTCAGCATGCACGTACCTAGTTTGAAGTTGATATCTTTAGTCTTTAGTAATTCCAAAGTTATGCAAAATCATATTAAAAACACATACAGACTGACAGACGGATAACCGAGGAATTTAGGACCCATGTTTATAGGAACTTTTTTCTTATTTTTGATGTAAGTAACCATATCCCGAAGTCTGTAAGGGTTTTTCGTAAACACCCTGTATACATTTTGCATAATGTGAGCAGTACGTTATTCATTACATATATTTTTGAATATTTTTGATCATGAATATTTTTGATGGCTTGGAAAAACAGCTGGGATAGTGGGAAATATACATATCTAAAACTCTAACAGTTCATGTTTTTAGTTAATTCAATGAGAGTGTAAAGTAAAGCCCCCCTTCCTGTGCAGGCTGTAATGTTGGCAGGCTGTGTTGCATGATAGTCTTTGTTGGTACTACATTCAAGGAGGTTATATAGAGTGTCCCGAAACTCTCTGCAAATATTTTTAGGTATTGTTCCTTGACCATAGACAAGTCAAAATATCTTTTTTAAATTTTTAAATATCAAAATTAACTCGTACAGCCACCATTTTATTTTTTACACAAAAGAACTTTTAATTAAAATGGCTAATTGAAATAAAATTAAATCTGGTATACAGCTTTACCACCATAATACCTAAATTTATTTGGTTTTTATGATGTTTATTATTAAAATTAAACTATACCAAAGGTGAGGAAATTAGTTCATTAATAAGGGAGAAAATAATTTTGTTTGGTGTTTATGCCAATATCAATTAATGCATTTTTATCATATGAAGCCACAGCTACCCTAAATCAATCATCTATGTTGAGTTTGTTTGCAGAGATGGCTGCAAACCTCTATACTCATTCCCTGTGTTATCCTCATGGAAATATTAATAAAATTATATACCTTCACTACTTTGTTATATATTTTGATAAAAAATTGATTATGGCTTTTTCTAGTAGACTTCTAGTGAACATTAATCCAATTTTCATATAACTGCACCTGCATCAGCAAACCTGCCTACTCATTTCCCATGTTATTCTAATGGAGAAAAAAATTCATTCTAGAGCTATGTTAGGAATATGTTTTTAAATGTTTGAAATTAAATGAATACGGAGGTCTTGTGAAAAGGGGAACCTATTTTTTATCTTTAAGGGTAGTTACCCCTTAAAAACCCTCTAAAACAATCAGTTATAAAAATATAAAATTTAATTATGTTTAAAGGAATTCAGTATGTGTCAGATTTCTGATACTGTTTATTTAAATATGAATAATGTTTTTAACATTTACCACATAGAAAAATTATCTTCAAAGAGTAATGATTGTTGCCAATCATTCACAATATAATTATAATAAAAGAATAATCATGAACAACATAAAACCATAATTCATAAAACAATACTTATTTATGATCCTAGTACATATGCAAAATTCTATAAACATTTTCTATACTTTCTTAAAACCATAAGGATTGTTTACTAAAGGATAATTTTTTCTGGCAGACATCTTTTCGGAGGGGGATTATGCATGGGCGGATTTCTGGGGGTGCCAGGGGGTGCCTGGCAACCCCTGATTTTTGCTGGTTTCTTTGGTAGAAAAGGGGGAATCAATTTTCAACATAAAATTGGAATAAGCTATACATAAATTACAACAGGGTTGTTGTAAAGTAAAATAAACAGATAGTTTTGGCATGTGCCTGCAATAACGGACTATTTGAATAGGAGTTTGATGTTTGAATTTGAGCATGCAATACTATAAGTGAGGCGACCTGGCATTCCCAAAAATTAAAACCTAAATCCGCCCATGGGATTATGAACTACGAAGGAGTTAAAATTGCCTTAAAAATAAAGAGTGCTTTCATAAAATGACATACTTTTTAACAACTATTAAATGTTGGTCAATTATCACAGGAGTGTGTTGGGTTACCAAGGATGATCCCCGATAAGAGTAGATGGTAATTAGATGGTAAGAATTACAATTGTTTTAAGAAAATTCCTAATCTGAACTTTGATAATTTTAACCTGAAAAACAACTCTACCATTTTTATTTTATTTTTTATGTGTACTAATGAAACGTATTAACAACCTCCCATAACACTAGTGATAAGCCATTGGCAAAATTGACAAATTTACAAATCTATATGACTATTGATATAGCCAATAGAATTAACTTTATGACGTTGTTAATTGTATAGTACATTGATACTAAACAAATAACAGTAATTTCGAATAGATAATTTTTAATCAGAATATTATGTAGTGTAGTGTGTTATTAGCGTAGTGTGTTTCCATCAACAGCTAGTATATAAAAAAATCTGGCCTTGACATTTTGTTAAATTTGATCCATCATGAATTTGTTAATAAAATATTTCCTTAATAATTCTTATTTACTCTAATCACCCTAAATGAATCAACCCTCATCAACAATAAGCTAAGTGAATGACATTCTTCTCTATCATTTATCATTCTCTTAGTCAATAAAAAGAAGGGGAAAGAGGCAATCACTGCATCTCTCTCATTTGTTCTTGACTATTATCTTTATTGCATTGAAAGAACATTCTTTTTGCCAGGAGAAATTTTAGATTTGATTATTAAGACTATTACATATTACTGACATTAGGATCACTTATTAAATATAAGGTAAGAGAAAACTTATTCATGCTTTCTCCCGTACTGTGATTTCAAAATATTTCCTTTATATGTAGTTCAAAATATACATATGTTGAAATATGTCCCTGATATACTGAACCCCAGTATCTCATATGTTTATGTATGTCCCCGTGACACTACACCCCAGTATCTCATATATTTACGTATGTCCCCGTGATAATGAAACCCAGTATCTCATATGTTTACGTATGTCCCCGAGATACTGAACCGCAGTATCTCATATGTTTACGTATGTCCCCGAGATACTGACCCTCAGTATCTCGTATGTTTACAGTAGAACCTCGATTTACCGTCACTCTCGGGACCGGGAGTGTGACGGTTAAGAGAATAGACGGATAACAGAAATTTAGCTATAAACCTATTCAATACCTAGATTTAAAATATTTTGGAAGAAATTAAACCATATATAAGTGGATAATACATATTTATATTTAAATTACATTCAAACAATGGTAATTAAAACCTTTCTAAACTATATGTTGTGCTCATTCAGTGTTCGTAAGTGAATTACATAACCTCACATTAAAATATAGTCCGTCATCTTTTAAATGAGTCCGCCAACGCCATAAATCAGCGCGATACTTGTAGCTGTTTCGCCCTTCCTCAAACGTTTAATAAATTTTATTTTTTGGTCAAGCCATAGTACGACTCGTTTTCGTTTTTCAGCCATCCGTTAAAAATCAACAGTTACTGTACTGCAGTTGATTCACAGTACATATCTAGCTACACACTGTGTAACAGCAAACACTATGCTATGCAACGCTGAACTACGAGGTGTGCCGTATAACCAAAAAATCAACATGCCAATGAGTAATAAATAACTCGCTCACCCCCATACTACTCCTTGCGTGGGAGTGGTGATTTTCGGCGGAAACTCAAGGTCATTAGCCGCGGACAGTCGCGTTAGATCACAATGGCGCTTGCACTTTCTTCCATGCTTTGCGCGACGCCATTTTACAACATATTGCGAGCCCAGAAGCAGTGACAGATAACAGAGAGTGACGGATAAAAGAGTGACGGTTAATCGAGGTTCTACTGTACATATGTCCCCTCAGGGCCAAAATCAACACCTCAAAGCACCCTAAAATATTAAAAATTGCTAGAGTATATTTATTAGCAAAATTAATTAGTTTTTAAATTTATAAACTAAGTTATTGAAGGAAAATGTAATAGTTTTTAATACATGAACTACATCCATTAAAAATAGAAATAGTTTTAAACCTTATAATAATTTTACCCAAATTTGCAATAAAGGGTCCTAACCACCAGATCCTGATTTAAATGGCGTTTAGAGAAGGCCTATCTCATTCTGCAACTTATTTTAGTTTTTGGAATCAAGAATCAAGAACTTTATTGCCAATAAGTTAAGTTTAACAAAAAGCATTGTCAAGGTTATACATAGTTGTGAATGTTAAACACATAGATTATAAATAGTTGGATGTGTTAAAACATATTTAAAGGCCAGAGACAAAATATATTTTTATAAATAGTCTAAAATATGACATACACATGCACTTCTTACAGTGCACTTGACAATAAAACATTATTCCCCTATTTCCAGATACGTTATAAATGCAGGTTATTTTCTCTTCATAATTCCTTCTTTTTTCACTCATCTCGTCTTTTAACAATTCCTATCCACAGAACTGCCATTTTTGATAAATCCTTTCTAGTTTCTGCATCACGACTGTGGAATTCACTTCCTGACCGAATTAAAACTAAGATAAGCGTGCTCGGTTCGGGGCGGAAGTAAAGAATCTCTTGCTTTGGCGGGGCAGGCAGTGATGCTTGTGGCTTCGGTGTGGTGGGTCCTAGGTGACAAGGGTAATTGTGAGCGTGTGTGGTAAAAAAAATACCTCAAATAATTTTTTCTTTTGTCATAATTGTCATTAATATCATAATTATTACTGTACACTGCATTTGTAATTTTGGTTGTTTTCACCACATGCAATTACTACAATTATTTTATATTGTGTATTATTTTCTGTTAGAGGTTAAGTGGTAGAGAGGACTTGCAAGTCCTAACTTCGCCTCTTAAATAAAGACTTTTTTTCATTTCATTTTGGCTCTAGATGGCTATCTGACTTTTTTATTACAGTACAGAAGTCTTCCTCATGATTGGGTACTGTAAAATTAACATAAGCTGTCCCAGTATTGATGCTATAGCTATCTAGTATGAAGAGTTTTTTCACAGTACCTTGGTTCCTCATTGTCTTGGGGGCATTGCACCTCCTGAACTAGGACACCCAGACTAGTCTAGTTGGATCCTCTTAGAAGGGGGTCGAGGAGAGAGTGGTATATCCTTAATGATTGGTAAATTTACCCTCACTCCGTCTTGTCAGTGGGTTAACATGGGAATGGTTTGGATTTAGAAACTTTTTTTTCAATGGGTAGGCCAGACTCACACCAGATGTTCTGGGGCATAACAATCCAAATTTGGCAATCAATAAATTGTTCAGGTAGGGAAAATAACGTTTCCTGGCTGTTGTCTGGAATCAAACTCAACAATATGAAGATTTCCAACATATCTGTATGTTTCCAGAGATGTGATGACGGGAGGGGAGCGGCTGGATGATAAGCCGTCTGGAGCCACTTGCCTCACAGATGTCGATTGCGGCAGATACCCACTGTGCCAGCTGGCCCATGGCTGCCGTTGCCAGGTGTCAAGCTTTTTTCTGACTGATTTTTCAATAGCATCCTACAGGATTTTGGTGTTAGTTTTGACATTAGTTCAAACTAATATCAAAACAAACACCAAAAACTATAAAAAACTATTTGCATTTATTCTTCTGAAAAAAAATCAATTATTTGTGTGTTGTCATTATCAATCCTGTCAATTGATTGAATATTAGTAAATCCAAAATCCTTTTAATCAAGCGATTGTAATTTGCATTGGAGAACCTACCAAATGTTTCCAAGGAGATTGTCTGCACAGTGCTGGATTTACAGATGTTGAGGCCCCCTAGACCACACCAAAATCGTGACGTAAAAAGAAAAAATTGCATCCACTGACCCACAATCGACTGCTTGTTTGCTTGAAGTTTTTTCAATCTTTCAGTTTGGCCCCCACTGAGCTCTGACATCAAGCTCATGAGAAGTGGTGCCTTTTTAGTTTTTATTTATTGGGGAAACCACCCCGAAAGTAATCCAGGGAAAGTAGCGACCTTTTTACTAAAAAAAACATAGCCCTTCATTCATTGCCCTTCATCATCCACTTCAAAAAGCCTCTAAGACTAATCTTTTTAGCTTAATTCCAGTCTAACCTCATAAATTACTCGTCACCTTACAAAGGTCATTCTGATTTCTAATTTACTACTAAATCTTCTTGTTCCTTGAGCGGCCCTCTCTAAGCCCATGGGCTCACGACCATGGGGTTATTGACTCTCCTAGTGTTAATCCAACACTGTGCCTGCACATCGTCAATGGTATGTGATAAAATCTTAGATTTACCTAAAAGATATCTTACTGATTGACTCAATGACACAAACAATTACTTAAAAGGTATCTTTAATACAATGACAAAAACACTTTAGTCCAGGAATTTTAGGAAAATCAAGTCATGACCAAGTAGAAACTTCACACACATGTTAAGTAAACCTCCCTAATTAAATCAAAATTCCCTGTAAATCCCTGCTGTGCTCCAGCCACCATCCTGAAAAAAACCATTTCTGAACTGTGTTTCTCCATTTATTCTTTCATTTAGGACGGGAACCATAAGAGATACAAAAAAGTGTAAATGGCTTCTTGGTAGAGGATAAAATTTATAAATATGTACAAGACAATTTTAAAATAACCGCTGATATTATCAATTTTCTAAAATGTTGATATTCTTATGCCCCTTCCTTAAGGAATTAATGTATAATTTAATGTAAAATACATTCCCAAAGGAGCAAAGGTCTTTGATATTAATGAGTAATAAATTAAATTCATAGGATCCCGATTAAAATTCCAGTTTTTTGACACCTCAATCATCAAAGCTGGTTCACAATAAAGGTGTGGGTGAGCTCACAAATGGGGCATTCTTTGAGGAATATGTTCCTGTTTGTGAACTTACTCACACATTGTTTTGAGCCTACCCACACCTTCATTGTGCATCAATTGTGATGATTCAGGCATCAAATAACTGGAATTTTTATCAGGATTCTATGAATATAATTTATTATTCATTGCGATCAAAGAGCTTCGCCCTGTTGGGAATTTATTTTACATGTATTCCTTATGGAAAGGCTATTAGAATTACAACATTTTAGAAAATGAAAAATATTATCAGTTATTTTTGAATTTTCATGTTCATATTACACTCATTTTATTTGAAATTTCATCCTCTACGGTAACCCAACTTACACTTTTTTGTATATCTCATAGTTTTTGTGTTGATTGAACTACTATATATAGAAAAACACGGACCGGAAATGGGGTTTTCAATATGGCGACTAGAGCACAGCAGGGATTCCCAGGAACTTTTTTGACATTTTAATTAGGGAGGTTTACTTAATATCTGTGCGAAGTTTCGATTCGGTCAGGATTTGTTAGGTTGGTTCACTTTTTTAAGCTTAAAATTCCTGGACTTTACCTGAGAGGTGTCTTGTTCATTGCCACAGACGAACTACACTGCTCACAAATTGATAGTATTTATTGGGTTTCTTTGCCCGAAATAGCATGTCATCATGTCATCATTAAATGTCCTATGTTTTGTGCTCTCAGTGCCCTCATTTATCCACTTCTGACTTGATGAATCTGTCTGGAGATTTAAAAATTTAAAAAAGCATTTAGAGTTGTAGCTCACCTCAAATTAAGGAAACCGTATAAATAATCATTCCATAAAAGCAGACATCCTTAGTTTACCACTGACTTATATTTTTCAAATCCTCCTTTCAAGTCCCTAACAAAATCAAAATTATACTTCAGTTTTATTAAATCAAAATAAAAAAAATACTCAAGATCAACAATCCCCATCATAAACATTCATTTGTTTAAATGAGGCAATTTAAATTGTAATGATCTTTGATACCAACTATGAAAGAACAGGACAGAAAAATTAACATCATATAGATAATATTTGTTTACAACAAAAACTTAGGGTAAATACACAAGATCCTCTAAAATTTTACACTATAAAAATGAAACCAGATCAAGTATAAGAAGAAATAAGTATTTGATCTGTATTATGTACAACAAATTTTAGTATAGAAGTAGCATGGTTTTTTGTTTAATTTTATACAAGCTCAAAATATTTGAATATTAACATTTACTAGTTTCTAAATCAGCCAGGGAGTGTGGCTTGGGGCCTGATACAAAAAGTGAAAAGGGACCTCAAGTCGGAATTTCCCGGGTTTCACTTATTAATATTATGAAATTCAGCTTTAAATTGTGATCAATTTGATGCATATTTTTTTCTTTGAGTTACTGGCATTTGAATTTTAAATAATAAAAACTGGATAATCTAGGAAATGAAGTCCCGAAACTTCAAACATTCAGAGAGTATTTATTGTCAATATTTAAGAAATGAATAAGGTAGAATACATCAAAATAAAGCTGAAAACACCTAAACTAAAAAAAAGTGATATACTACAATTGCATTGTTAGAATCAAAATATCAAATTAGAAATGGAGAAGTTGGAAAAGGCACCTGAAGTCAGAGCCGAGGAATTAAGAGAGTAATAAACTGTTGAGACGGTGATTTTTGGATTTAGACAATATTCTTCTACGATGATTAACTTGAAGTAGTTCATGGGCTTGCTTGTTACTATAGCTCTTTAAAAAAACATACACAGGACTTGTCAAGGAGGAATTGAGAGAGAGAGAGGGGGGGGGGGGGTAGATGGCGCCTTCCAACATCGCGGTGTTGCCATTAAGAAAATAAAATATTCTTTGAAGCTTAAAGTAATCTATATATAAAACCCAAAATGGTTCATTGACTCACACACTTTTCACAGTTTCTCAAAAACTATAAGGCTTTGGATATGAAACATGAGACAGGTATTCTTTATAGGCTCTAGATGCATACGTATTAAGAAAAGATTTTAAATATTTTCTCTCACAAGGCTAAAATAGGGTACATTATAAAAAACAAAACGGCGGCCATTATTCAATTTCGAAGGTCAGTAAGGCTTCTTTGGTCATGAAACTTGGCTCAAATATTCTTTATGGACTCTATATGTGTACTAAGAAAGGATTTTAAAGATTTTCTCTAAAAAGGCTAAAATATTGTACATTATAAAATAATAAAAAAAAACAGTCTATTCCAGTTGTGGTCTAATGCTCCTAACATATAAGACAAAGACAAGAGCAACAAAATAAATTAAAAAGCAATAGACTTTATGAAATTGGCATATTGATAAAAATCAGATGTAATAGCTAAGACTATTATAACATCTTGATAGTTGCCAGATGAAATAAAATCATCCAAATAGAATCAGTAAAGCCTAGCAGTCTTAAATTACAGTATATTTATAGTTTATAATTGTTAAATAATATAAAAGGGTGTGTCTGAAGCTATGAATACAATTTATTAAGAAATCAGGGCCACGACAAGGGCCATGCGGAACATGTGGCGGCATGGGGCGCTGACAGGGGGAGGGCGCCAGCGCCGCCGAAGCCGGTGCGGTGTTGAGTCCGCAGCGACGCCCGAGTAACCTTTTGAAATTTGGTAACTTTTGTTGGCACCCAGGGAGCGTTTCACAATAATACTTGAGTACACATTTTACGAGCAATACATGAGTTTTGGAAGCATTTGCCGGCGTCTGAAGCCCTTTTAAAATTGGTCAACGTGAAAAGTATTCGCCTTGGTGGCGATTTCAGGTGATCATGGAGCCCTTTTAGACTGTTAAGGAGCTTAATTAATTTTTTGGTGGCGTTTGCTGATGCCCAGGGAACATTTTAAAATTGGGAAACTTGCCAAAATTTAATTTAGGTGGCATTTACCAGCACTTTAAGAGCATTTTTAAATTATTAAAAGTGATAATCATGTAATTTGGCGACTTTTGTTGGCAACCGGAGGGCTTTTACAAATCGTTCAACGTGCTAAACATGAGTTTTGGCCGTTTTGGAGGCATTTACCGACGCCCCGAGCCCTTTTCAAATTCGTCAACGTTCGTAATGTGAGTTTAGGAGCCGTTTACCAGCGCTCGTGGATCCGTTTCAAACTATTCAAAGGGCAAAATGCTTTTTTTTATTGGAGCACGCCGAGGCCTGTGGAGCCATATAAAATTGTTCAACTCGTAAAACTTTCAATTTGGTGACCGTTTACCCGCGCCCGTGGAGATATTATTATAATATTCAACAAATTTCAAGTGTAAATTTTTGGGTTTGTGAATTGTAGCTGCAATATTATTAAAACAAAATGGCTGTCATTTTGAAATGGATGTGTGACGTAAATGAGTTCTGTTTTTACCAGAGTTTCCTTTTAGCAAGACCTTTGAAATGAAATTAAATTAGCAATCTGATTTACAAAATAAATTTCAAGATTCAAAATTAAGAGTCCTGGAAACTGAAAACTTCAAGTAAATAGGTTACATGTCCACCAAATTGCTTTCTTAGCTAATACAAGGTTGGACGTTTTATTTTTGTCAGGTGTGGGGGGAATGTGAGCTGGTGCGCGTGGCAGGCCAGCCGTGCCACTCGAGCAGTCAGTGCGCTGTGGGCCTCGTGTGTGGCGACGGGACGGCTCGCTCGCGCAGCCGCTGCGTGCCCAGCACCCACCTCGAGGATCTCCCGAGGTTCGCCGACTTGCCGGAGCCCGATGGCGGAACTTCCCCCAACATACCGGCCACCTATGGAGGTGAGCTGCGATCGATAGTAAGTTTTTACAAGATATGTTGTTTAAATAAGTGGTATCAGGAAACTGACACATACTTTCTTCCTTAAAGTCATTTAAAACCAGAAAACTTATATAGTGAAATAAAACAAATTAACAATTAATTATCACACAAATACATACCAAATTAAATCAAAATCGGTTAGTAAATAACGGAGATATTGGTTTTTAAATATTTGCCATAAGAATAACATTGGACAACGTACTGTGTTTACTGCCGAACTAAAATATTAATTATCTCCGCAACTAGTTGACGTAAACTAATTATTTAAAATACTGGATATTTAGTTTTTCAAGTCAAATTTAACAGTAGCAAGTATAGTAGTTTCTTTACAAGTTACAGAACTTGTGAAATTTGAAAAATATGAATTTTTTAACAATTGAACCTCCAAAACTTCTGAACCTGAATTTTTGCAGACATGCCGGTGGTGTCATTTTGTTTGTCATCTTAAGCACTAAAAACCATGAAATTTTTATCAAAATCGTTTGAGCTGTTTTTGAGAAATTTGGATTTTTGTCATTTATTATGGGTTTTTATGGGGTAAATACCCTTAAAAATCAAAAATTCCATAACTGGTTAACTAATTAAAAATCAAGAATTTTAGAAACTCCGCAACTGAGACTCTAACATTGCTTAGTGCATGGCCTTTGAGAATTTGTACATTGGCCTTTTGGGAGAAATATCAAGAACAACGATTTTCCGTCACTGGACCGCCCTTACGTAATTTACATGTGATTAAATATGTGTCCAAAAATTAAGAATGCACTGATTATCATTATTGGCGTTGCGGGGCCTCGCAAACATTTTCTTGCCCAGGGCCTCGCACTAGCTAAGGCCGGCACTGGACTTCAGGCCTGCATATTCAGCAAATTTCAAATGTAAAAGAACATTTTTTAATCCAATAGAGCAAGATTTGATTTGTTTTTATAGGCTCCATAAGAACAACATGGGGAAAGAGTATGCAGGTTTGCTGCAACAGATATGTTAAAACTGGGTGGTTTTAATTCATTATTAAGTTGATATGAAGATATAGAATTTTTTTATTTCCCTTAAGAATAACATGGGGAAGGGTATGCAGGTTTGCTGCCATGAAAATGAAAAAATTAGGGATTTTAGACTAATATACATTAGATCTCATCTAGATGAAGTCACAAACCAAATTTTTTTAAGATATGTTGGGAAATAAGCAAGATATAGAATTTTACCTATATCCCATAAGGTTAACATTGGGACAACGTACTGTGTTTACGACTTTCAATATCTCGGTAACCGGTGGACATAGAGCAGTGATTCAAATAACGATTAGATTATTTTTATTTTTCTATGTAAAAAACTCAAAAAACCCATTTTAGGGGTCTTCATCCCCCTTCACTCCCCCTTCTGGTAAACTGGGCTGGTTTACAAGCTCGTCCCATTTTACATGTCCAGGCCAAATTTCATTAAGATTAGACTATTTTTATGCAAGTTATCTTGCTTAAAGACACACACATATATGTATAATTGTATGAAAATAAACGGATATAGTGTTGTTTTTTTTTACTTCTGGAGGCCCAAGAACAAAAAGGTATCGTGGTCTTGGGCTTATGTCTTACCATGGTTACTATGGGAACAGCCTCTTCCCAATAGGGGAAATTTGCTAATAAAACAGGCGCTCCGACAAACCTTCAGTAAAAACTTGAGCGGCTACAAAATTAGTAACCACAGCGGGTTAAATGATTTTAAGAAAACAAGGAGACCATTGATTTGTATCTTGTAAAGAGTAGAAATAGATTAGATTGATGCAGCTACCGTCTAGACTGTCCTGTGGCATTCTGAAGATATGGGTACCAGTGTGGAGCTGCTAGTTCAGTATTGCCCAGCTTTTGTTCTGCGTCATAACAACAGCGATTTTATTTAGTAAGAGCCAATCATTTTCATTTTTGATTACTTAATGTTGGTGCAAACTGCAAAAAATGAAACGCAAAATACCATAACTTGATTTATAACACAAAGCATTAAGCATTAAGATTAAGACTTACACCAATCTCTCTCTTTGTTGTAGGACCTCTGCTTGTAGCGACCATAAGCATCTCACTGGTAATCCTGTGCCTCGTGTTGGCTGCGTGGTGTCGTCTCACTGCACCCACAGACCTCCGACAGTACCAACCACGCCAGTACGCCGATATCAACTCATCCTCAAGTGTCCTTATAGGCATGAACCAATTACAGCCTTGTTACGCCTCCACTCGGATGTTTGTCCAGCCCCATCACTCGAGAGAGCAGCAGTAGGCAATGAATCATCTTAGAGTACTACCAAAACATTCTGTCAAGTTGCAATCAATCCATATTTTTGCCATCATTTTGCAGAATACAAATTGTATAAAGGTGTGTTTTCCTACAATTTCTTTAACCGCACAGCATCGTAAGTTATTAAGCTGCTTGGTTGAGGTTGGCATTGTCAGTAACAACGCAACACACTTAACTGCCAAGGTGTTTTCATACACAGCCGGAAAATGCAGCATTGACAGCCGATTCCAGTACATGGTTCACTTTACAGTAGAACCCCGGTAATACAACACTCAAAAACACGACAATCTCTAAAATACCCCTATTTTTCAGATCCCCTTGAAATTGCCATAACACCAATGTTAAATATACCTCTATAACTCAACAGTTTTGGTCCAAACAACCTCAGAGTTAGGCTATTTCTTGATTCACATCGTAGCTGTGAACCTTAATAATACAACGATTTTGATTTTAGGAATAAACCTCAATGAGGTGACTCCAAACTTTCCAGTACACTGACAGGTCAGTCGTGCGTTTGTTATAAAAACAAACGTAAATAGCAATCAAGTTGATTTGGTTGTTCATGGGTGTTGGGGGTGTTGCCTATGGAACATGACTGAAAACCACTTGATGAGTTCAATCGCAAAGTGATTAAAATAGTTAAAGCATACACAACGAGAATATATCGGATATATTGCTAAAGAATTTTCTCATCTTTACATCATAAGATTTCAAAAAATTCATCAACTATTTCGGTTTATAATTTGTAAACCAATTAATTCATTGCTTATTTAAAGGAAAAGAATATCAATGACACTAAGTACACTTGTAACCGACGTTTTAGCGAGGGCTGCTTTTAAATATATTTTATTATAAACAGGTTGCAAGGATTCCAGTAACCTTGTTAACGTGACTGTTCATATTACAGACGGCCTTGAGATATAAAAAAAATCTTCATTTTACGACCGAGTCCCTCGATAGGAGGTTTGTTTTCCGAATTCCCTTCACATTCATTTCACCAAGGTTCAATTGAATTAGCTATAATCTTAAAAATGAAATTAAAAATATAATAAGCTTTGTATTAATTTGTTTAGAATAATATTATGAATAAACTGTATATGTCCTGCTTTACTGGAAATGTACCACAAAAAAAGTTATGAGCACTACAGAGGTCTTAAATTAAAAGCACGTCGCTATATGGATTTTTCTCCTTCGTGAGAACATTTTTTAATTCTGAATGAAGAGGAAGAAGAAAAGTGCTTTATTATTACAAATATAGGCTTTTTACATTATATACATGAAAATCGGTCAAACTCAATTCAGTGTCAAGCTCCTAAATCAATGTCTCTTCTATGCTCATAGGCATACAGTTAATTTTTGAGCACTTATAACAAAATGGTCAATTAAGACTGTCTTGTTGGTTGGCACAACATGTGCAGTTCTTGAAATTGTTTTGTTAAGATACCTGCTATCCTGTAAAAACTATGAAAAAACACTGATACTATACCACTTTTGCCATTCATATAACATAAAATAAACATTCTAAAGAGGATACAAAAAATGCAAAAATATAAAGGTATATGTGGCCTTAACCCGGCAGAACTGACGTCGATTTGAAAACGCGATGACTGACTCACGGTCTTTTAGACCAGATTATATATAAAACTTAGTATATTGAAAAATTATGAGTTTATTTGCACAAAAACTCCACTGAGGTCTTTTACATTAGTTTTGTGACTACTTTATTTAGAATATTTGTTCATACAAAATATTTATATAATATTAAAAAAATATATTTTAAATTGCAGTAGGTACTTCAATAATAATTGTTATTGCCTTAAAAACGTCTGTATGTTGTAAAACAATGTGTTTATACTAACAAAAACTCCACAAAAGTATTGTAAATTAGTGTTTTGAATATTTTATGTAAGAAATATGTGCCCCAAAAATATTTATATGTAACATGAAGCCTTACGTGACACACGGTCAAAAACACCAGACCTCTAAAGAAACTTTCATTGAACTGACTGTAAGGGTTAGAGAATGACGGGAAGTGAGTCATGATGTTCCTAGAAAGTCGTACGAGAGGTATAGTGACAGCCATCCCTGTCGACACCCAAAAAGTATAATTTTTATCGAAAAAACTGCTAACCCGGTCTTTTAGACAGGTAAGTCAGTCCTCGCGGGTTAAGCTTTTAAAAAATGATTTTAATACCTTCTCCGGCAATGGAAAGAGGAATACATATTTGGTTTTCTAAAGGAGTGACTTTTCCACTCTAAAAATTAAGATTCCTCAATTAAACTCCACTGGTATTTCCAAGCAAGTGACATAAATTTACCTAATGATCAACAATCTTTCCCATTTAGATATTGATTAAATTCTGTTTTATAAAGAGTTGATTTTCCAAAAAAAAATCCAAGATACTACTTAACTAGGCGTAGACGGCATCAAAATGAAACATGGTTTCAAATTGCAAAGAGAACAGTTTTAATTTTTATCAGAAATCCAAGGTTGATAATTGAGATCTACCAATTCTGCTCTCGCCTTTATCGCCCAAGATATACAAGATATGTTGCATACGCAAACACACTCTCATCTCCAAGCCTTAACACCAAAGTTAAATACTGTTGGTGATGGTTACCGCTCAACCTTCACACTTGCTCCACCAGCCTGCACGCCCCGCTTCTAATACCGTACCCAGCCCCCTACCCCTTCTTCCCTCTCACTCCAAATGATTGAAATACCATTTTTATAGCTAACAAATCCCAATTTTTTACCCAACTGATTTTCTTCTTTACAATTTCTTTCGCTATAAGTTTGTTTAAACAATTTGATGGCAATTGCAACACTCTAAGAATATAAAAAATCAAAATTTATTTAAAAGGCCCCTGGACTATATTTATGAACAATAATATGCTCTCTTACCTTCGTCAATAGTCCAAAATTCGATTTGGACTATTGATGAAGGTAAGAGAACCTATTACTAAGATTATAATTCCAATTCATCCTCTGAGCAAAGAAATGCAATTTGTCTAAGCCTTTTTCCAGATGAAACACATAATTTGGGGTGTTAAATAATAGCCAAAAAAACCTTTTTTTAAAATAGCTTAAGCACTGATTCAATTTTGTCGCTCTCAATATATCCCCATACCTGCGCACCATAACAAACAATAACTCTAATCACTGAAGGGAAACACATGAATTTTGTATTTAACGGAACTATTTTGCTACTAATGCTAGTGATATTGTGAACTATCACTTGACTTATTCCAGATTGAATTTAATTTTGCAGATTTAACTGTTTAAAAAAAAAATGATTAACCCCATTTTACTTAGCTGTAAATGTTATCCCAAGATATTTGTACTGATACAAACAAATCAAGGTTCCCCGGTTCAGGTTGGCGGTTCCTTCAATTGGTTTTCCATTAAACCGCCAATTATTCTCATTAGCTTTAAGTTTCCCTCCCTTCCTAAACACTATTATTTTGGATTTTTATAAATTCACCGTTAAATTCCAATCATCACAATAAGCCTCTAGGTTTGTTATCATCAAAGAGAGCCCTATTGCAGTCGGAGAAATCAACACTACATTGTTGGCATACATTAGAACGCTCACTCGCGCATCACCAATTTTACAGTCATCCTCAAAAGAATCTGGCAAGTGATTAATAAAAAGAGAGACTGTCAGTGGAGAGAGGGGGCAGCCCTGCCTCAATCCAATATTTGTATCGAACATTTGTGTCACTCGCTCTCGAGTCCAAACCGCTGCGGTCGTTCCAAGGTACAAACTTTTTAATACTTTTAACACCTGAGTGGAGACTCCCAAGTTAGACAATTTTAGAATAAGTGCTTTCCTATCGATAGTGTCGAAAGCCACTTTGGAATGTATGAAAAACAAAAAAGTCTTCCTTTTTCCATCGCTAATCAAAGACTTACAATACCACCTAAATTAAAAATATTATCATATGTGGAATAATTCATCCTGAATCTAGCCTGAAATTCTGACAGTCTCTTTCTAACAGAAATAATTCTGATATTATTTCTATATAACCACTTTGTCCCCTCGTGGTAACCAAGCTGCAAAATATTTTACTTATACAATCTATAAAAGATAAGCCTCGATAGTTTTTAACTGAATCACAATACCCTTTTGCATGCTGTGGGAACACAATAGCTTTTTTAAAACTTTTTGATACCCCTACCATGCTAAATATATTGTTGAATAAATCCAAAAGCTGGTCCAATAACTCCTGAGGTACATATTTATAAAATTCGTATGGAACCCTATTAAAGCCTGGAGCTTTATTGTTTTTTATGTTCCTAAATCATATTTAAATTCAGACATTGTAAAAGTTGCAACCAAAAAAACATCTGCGATCGGTAAGCCAATCCTTGCCGAAATATTACCAGCTCAAGGAACATTTTTTGTTTTAATGATTTAATTGCTTTCCACATACGCTTCGAGTCTGAAATGTTATTCATATCATTAATAATTCAGTCGTAAAACTGTTTTTTTTTAATCTCTACAGAGAGTTTTGAATTTTTTCTGAGCCTCAATGTATTTATTTGGATTTAGTGTCAAGGGAATTTATTTTACGAAATAACTTAAGTAATTTGAAAACTTTAACTCTACTTTGGAAGCATTCTCTGTCAATGAATGATTAATCTTCCATATATAGTCTGACACAAACTTAACCAACTCACTGACTTCATCAGCCATAAACAGTGTTATTTGCGAATCACCTTAGTCTTTTGATGTCATATGTACCTTTAGTTCTGTACAACACCCCAGCTAGTTATGCTGCATGATGGCAACCACCTGCCTTCGGTCTTATGGCCCTATTTGCAGGGCAAACCAAGCAAAGCAGTTTGTGGTAAGTCACGCACCACGCAGTTAGGAAAATACTTCCATAGGTTTTTGAGGAAACGGTGTTTTTCTCAACTGCGGAGCACAAAATGCACAATGCAAAATGCCCAGTTGCAGAGCTAGGAAACCATACCTTTATATTTTCATGCTGGTGCATTTCCATGCCAATTTCTGAAATTACGATGACAAGTGTTTATTTTATCATCGATACCAGGTTTAAGGGAACGGGTCGACCCATTCAATCTGGAAGTTATTCGGCATTTATTTAATTAATAATTCTACTATATGACTTGGAGTAAACTTTCTTGAAAGAAAATAAAATATGAGAGAGAGAGAGAGGTGGTTGGTTGAAGCCCAGCGGTCCCTCCTCCACCCCTGGCTTAAGTCTGAGACTTATTCACCAAGCCGCTTTCCTGAAAATCTTCAGTTTCCTCTTGAGTCTTCGTCTTCTTTCTCCATCCTTCCGAGCGCTCTTCCTGTGCTTTACATTGTTTACATTATTCATGATTTGCAAATATTGCTGAGAACATGAGTTTCTTTCTTAACCACAAATTTAACTATTTTTATTATTTGTTGTTGTTTTATCAGTATCTATTTTTCTTCATCCCTTTTATGTTGCATTACTCCCATTTGCATAGCTAACTTTATTTATTGTGTCTGTTTTTTTGTACGTTTTAATTCAAGATACAGTAGAGTCCCGCAAACCCGGAATTCCATAACTCGGAATTCTGGATAACTTGGAAAGCCTGCCAGAGCAATAAAGTGCACTGAGATTCAAGGCCAGAGCATGGTGTGACACATATAAAACAGTTTTGGTTTTTCTTTAAGTTTTTTTGTAACTGATAGTGTAGTTTTTGTATTTTTTACTATGCAATAAATAAATGATTTCTTATAGAAATAACAGAAACTATTCTTATTTTTTTCTTATTTTTACTCATTTCCCGATAACTCGGAAATTTCACTGTTCTTGATTAGTTTTACTATTTTGTTTTTTATCATTTTGTCATCCTGACTTAATTGTTTTTATTGAATTTTATCAATAATTAATGTTTATTATCTGTTATTTCTGTCAATTTTACCACTCCATTGTATTACTCAATTTACAACATCCAATGTATCTTGTTCTGAATTTGTGACCCTATTACTATTCCTGGAGAATATGTTAATAAAGAAATTTTGTCTATTGTCTATTGTCTATTCACAAACCCGGACACCGTTCGGTCCACATTAGTCTGGGTTTGTGGGACTCTACTGTATAAAACAAACATTATATACCTGGTCTACTCTGTATTTTTACTCAAAAGGCATTGTAAAAAATAAACCTAACTACAAGAAAATATGTGATATGTTCAAATATCCACACATCATATTTTGGTTAATTGGACCAAAAGAAATACTAATTTGTATATCTATTTCCTATATTCAACCTCAGTTATGTTTATAAAAATAGCGAACAAATCATGTGTAATTTTTTCATAGTTTTTAGATACTTTGAAACGTCTACTGATTTTGACTTTACATTATAGCTTTTTACAGGAGACTGAATTTCAATACCAGATGATGCTGCCACAATAATTTTTTTCTTATATTATTGGCCTAGGAACTATATTAAACACATGGTACAGTAGACTCTCAATAGTTCGTCACTTGATAGTTCAACACTCTGTGTAGTTCGACTCCTACTGACACTCAATAAACATTCTGAGACTCCCAAGTATTTCATCCAGTAATAATTACTGGGAACTATTTATGATAAAAGTTAGTAAAATTGCATGCAATGGTATAGTTTTATGGTATTTAATAAATTTAGGAGATGGACTTGTAAAACCTTTTTTTAATGCTTTTATTAGTGTGAAATCCCTATAGTTTGACATTTTGATACTTCGACACCCTCGAAGTCCACTAAGTGTTGAACTATCGAGAGTCTACTGTACTAGAAACCTTTTTTAATTTTCAATGTCATACCGCTCACAATACCTATTAAACTTTCTACTTATTAAACATTTTTGTGAGATATCATTTGAAATTAGCATGCAATTCATTTTATAATTTTGTTTAAGAAGTAATTTTTAATAGGATCATAAAGTATTTTTTAAGACACTAACAATTAACTACCAGTGTCAGTGTATGACTTATTTTAAGAAACTTTACAACAAAATTTGGCCAGTTTCACATTATGCCAAATTTTGTCGTTCTCACAAAAAGTCAGATGTCGGAGAAGTTTTGGTGAACCAAAGAAATGTATTAAGTTTTTCATAACATTTGACAAACGATTTTTTGTCGGTCCAGTGCCGGATTGCTTTTTTCCGAAACTTTTGGTAGCAGTGGAACATATGATGAAATGGGCGCTTTCACACTGTCCGACTTTGTCGGATGGTTATTCCAGCATCTGACTTTGTGCCGGAACAAAAGAAATCGCATAGTGTGAAACAGGCCGATTAGAAAATTATCCTAGATAATTTTTGCATGTATTTTTAACTACCATATATTGGGCTTGATAAAACATTTGTTATTGGTCTCCCATCCTATGTGTTAGAGATCCAAAATTCTCTCAGAATTCCCTTGCGGCTTAAATTTCTTTTATCCTTTGGTGTGATTCCTTCAAAATTATGAAGTTGTTATACATTATTCCTCATTTGAGAATTGAGTATAGTTAAGTGATTTTACAGCTTGTTATTTTAGTTTATTTTGTGTTAAATTTTTTCAAGTATATATTTTTAACTTTGACGTTTTCAATATTCTAAAGTACCCTAAATATTTTATAGGTGCATTTATTTATGTATTAGGTAGATGTTCTTGTTCATGTTATACACAACTGTGTACAGTATAAAGTGTTTCTGATAAATTGTTAAACTCTTTAAGTTGAGACATTGAAAATAAATAAAAGTATATGACTCTTTTACATGTTTTATTTTAAATCACATGTGTTTTACATACTCTAACAGCCATTGCCTTTTATTTTCACATCTAAATCAGGGGAAAGCAGGGCGAACCCATACATGCGGTTTAAACTGTAAAGTCTGTTTCTGGTCTGTTTTAAACGTACAGAGCTCCGATTAGTGTTGCAGCCTAGCGCTATAGGTATTGCACAAAAATGTAGGAAAGAGCATGTTCAGCTAAACGCAAGATTTTTATAATTTTAGAGAAAAAACTGTTTAGGTTATTTTTTTATAATTTTTGCACATTTAAGAATGTGAATAAGGTGAAGAATCTTTATTATGGACTAGAATATTGGATATCATAGGAAACTTCTTTTCTTAAGCTATCTTTTGATATCCAGAGATCAATAGTTATGCTGAGGGTTTTTAGGTTATGATACAAAACTACCACATGGTACTTATTGGGGTTTAATGTACAGAAATGTATGGCTTAGCCCAAAACTGTTTTTTATGGCTACGGCATCATCAGTGATTGTAGTCTTCCAAAGAAATTCTCACATATACAATTTTCACTCCACCTACTCACCCTAGGAATCTCACAGACCGGGAACATCAGGCAAGGTCAGAGAAAATGGTTTAGGAGCAGGGAAGTGATATAAAAACACTGGAAGTAAGGGAAAATTTCTTAAAATTTACATTACTTATGGAATTTGATGGAAACTCATCTAGAAAGTATGCGCTAATGTGTTAGAGATGTTATTGTTCATGTTGGAGTAAATTACCCATGTGGAAAAATATTTTCTGGCCCAGTACTGGCCCAGAATTCTGGGATTCTTCCAGAATTGGCAAGAAATTCCCAGTACTGGGCCAGAACTACTCAGAAAATGCCACTAAAATATGTTAAAAAGCAATTTTTTTTAAACCAAATAAATACTTCCAAATACTGACTTAATTAATTGAGATAAATAATTTTTGAAAAACATTTCTATAAGAAAATTTTAGGTCTGACATGGGATTTGAACTCTTAACCTCATAGGATCATTGTCCTATCGCCTTAGACCTCTAAGCCTAAGCATAGTTGATAATTTGTGGTAATGTAAGGAATTTGGCCTCTGCTTTGTAGCTAAAAAATTAATTGTGATGAAATCATGATGTGTGTCATACATATATGTATACACACATATTATATGTGTATTTTTATAAATAGTAATCAAATATCAAATAACTTAATTTAATATTTAATTTGCTTCTTCAATTCCTTAAAAGTGTTAGTTTAATTTTTTAGTTTTGATTGTCACAAAATAACAAAAAAAAAATATATATTCCAACTAGTTATCTCCACACTTATCTTACAGCATAAATCTAGGTTATCATGGTGCCATAGAGCTCTCGATTATCACTTGATTATCAGTTATCTTGCAATTTTATTACATGTGAAAACTGGAGTACTGTGTTTATATTTTTACGAGCACTGGTCTACTCTTCCTGTTCCCACTCACAACAAATAAATGATGTTAGTCACTGATAATTATTTGTGTCCTGCCGGTTATGGTGTTATATTGTCTTTTTAAGAGAATAGCAACATTAATATGAAAAAAATTCTGGCCCATTACTACTTTAATAATTTTCTTGATATGTTTACATGCATTAATGTACTCACTAATGCTATATTATAGTCTTACTGCATTAGTCTGATGAGTAATAGTGCCATCAATGGCTCTCTATTATCTATTTTTTTATCTTACAATTTCCATTGCCTATTTGTAAAAGATGGGAGTTAAAATCCATCCATCAACTAAATTATGTAATATGTATAAGTTTTATATTCTTTTTTAAATTTTAATTTTATAAATATACTTAAAAACTCATTTTATTGTTATTTTTATTAACCTTGCAACAAAATTTGGTCAAAATCACATCCTTGAGTGGGGGCTACTCTGTTTGACCATCAACGTGACACAAAATTTGCTAATCTATATAAGAAACTAAATTGTAACAATAAGGGTGTTTATTTTTGTCTGGACCAGAGGATATTTCAAAGCACTGGCCAGTTATGGCCCAGTTAAGGCTGTTTCTGACCCAGTACTGACTTTTACTAGCCTGTACTTGCCCAGTACTGGGCCAGAAAAGTTTTCCACATGGGTAGTTCCCACAAATAAATATTTACAAGGAAAGCACAATGTAAAAAGTATGCAAAAATCAAGAAAATTAAAAATATAGATCAGGGAATGTCAGGAATTCATAATACATGAGAAATGATATATGGGATATTGAACATAACTCTGATGCATTTCTCGTAATTACTTCCCCAATAATGTTATTTTTTAGTTGTACGATATAGCAAGTAATGTTGAATGGTATAAACCCTTCCCCTGGGGCTGTTTCGTACAAAGACAGAAAATTATTCAAAAATATATTAAATATATTTAAAATATAAATAAATACAATATATTTTAATCATATACTCCGCAGGTTTTGTTGAAAACTTCAGTGGACAGCGAATTAGATATTGTCAAAGACAACATTATATTGCTCTAATACTAACATGGTAAAAAATGCGAATTGGAAATATGTTGGAGACCAATGGACTTAGAGCAATGATTCAAAATACCAAATCGTTTTATATTATGAGCTTAAATACAATGGTGAAAACAATTATTTGATCAATTTCATTTTAAATTTGTAAAACCGTTTTTGGGGAGTGAAAAGGAGTCCTTACCCCACTTTGAGTAAGTCCAAGGATAGTCCAAAAGGACAAGTCCAAGATGGCGCCTGGTAGTACTGAAGTGACTCTTTCTCCTCTCGTCAAAAATAGTGTTTTGACTAATATTGAATGTGTTAAATATAATAAGATTGTTAGAAACTGTATATTATGAAAGATGTAACGGATAAATGAATGTGACAGATGAAATCATTTTAAGTATGGGCAAGAAAAATTCGCACAAAATTTAAGGCCTAGGAGTACTTTTCAAACTAAACTAATATACTAATCTAAACTAATTTAAAAACAAATCTAGGCCTACCTTTCATTATTTTTATGGAAAACGAACAACTTGGTACAGAGTTAAATACTATATTACGTTACTAGGCCGGAAAGTATACTATTTCGCCGGAGGAGCATAATAGTTCCCGCGCGAGCGAAAGCGAGTGCGGGATTTTCATGCGAGTACGACGCGCGATTGCGAGATGTACCATTCGAAACGTTTCGATTGTTTTATCCATTCGAAATGTTTTAGAATTTTTAATATGTATTCGAAATGTTTATGTGAATTGGCCAAAGAAGAAAATTATTTAATTTTATACATATCATTATAGGAAATCAACAAACGTAATTCATTTTTCTCCAATACTCATATATCTACTGTACAAATAAAGTAACTTGAAGAGTTTAGAAATTAAAATACTGCCGTAAAATATTGTGTTTGACCAGAATAAACAAATGTTATTGCCTTAGAGCAGCGTTCGCAAAACGAATGTATTATTTCGGATGAATTCATTCGATCGGAAACATTCGAAACGGAACATTTCGAAAATGAATTTCATTCGAAACGCAACCATTCGAAAACCGATACATCTCGCAATCGCGCATCACTTACGGTAAAACTTTGGCGTGTAACGTACGACACTTTTCATTATACTACTCAGGAAAAACTTAATTTCAATCATAACGTAGTCCTCGTATAAACCATTACGTTTACGTTTCTCAATCCAACCTATCTTATAACAAAACAACCAATTGCTACTGCTGCCAGTGCTGCCACTACATTCCTCTAAAAAGTATAATCAATGAAAAAGCATTAAACATCGGTTTGCTATAAATCAGCTGATTGTTTACTTCCGTTTCCTGTAATAGCAGTCCGGCGAAACCAAGGAGGTTATATTACTATACTGGAGGTAGCACTGCATTCACAAACAGCATTGGAAAGCGTGCCGCAGTTGGTACTAACTGATGTACCGTTCTTTGAGTCGATTCAACTGATTCAAAAACTGATGTAATCATTTCGGAGAGTTGAATCATGTTGATCTGATTCTCATTATGATTGAACGGTTTCTTTGCCTTGGATCAGGTAAGGCCAAATACGATATTTTATAAATAATAGAATAGAAGATGTTCTTTTTTAAAACCTATGAATAAAGAATAATTAATTTAAAGTTCAATATATAAGTGTTAGTATCCGGCCAGTAAATGACAACTTCAATCCTTATGTACAATTTTGCCATCAGCCATGTTATTATACAAACATTACTGTCGCTCAGCAATATTGTACCACTAAAAGAAAATTGTCCTACTATTTACTATTTATGTTGCTTACCTGCCAAGTTTATACCATAATTCTCGTATTTGCATAGTGACTGATTATATCAATTACTTCTAGCCCAGGTATCTGTTTTGCTATTTTTACTTTATTTTGCCATTAAAGATATACCCAAAATTAAATTAGGTGAAGTTATTTTCAAACAAAAATCACCTAATAAGTACTCGTTAGCAGTTTATTATGAGTGTTTAATTCGTTGTTTAAAATATTATTGATTTCCGGTTCCGGAATGAACCAAGCTCAAAATTGAGTCGTGACTCGACTGAATCACTCGATTGATTCGTTCATTTTGGGAAGTCGGTGAAATTGAGGTATTTTGCAAAGGTTGGTACTAACTGATGTACCATTTTTGTGATATTTTGTTCTAAACAGCCGGCACGCTGTTTTACTATGGAGTGCTGCCTCCAGTATAGTAATATAACCTCCTTGGGCGAAACTTTAGCAGCCCGGAAATAGTACATTACGTTACTAGGCCGAGAACAAGGAGGTTATATTGTTGTACTGGAGATAGCAACATTATTACTCGATAGCACTGCGTACTAATGAAATACCCCCGTCGCAGCAAAACTGCGTACTTAGCGAATTTCCAAAAATAATAAAAACAATAAATAATCAATTATTATAAAAACATATAAAAATGATATATTTATATATTAAAATAAAATATCATAATTTTTTACATAGCTTGTTTTACATAGTCTATGTAAAAAATATGAATACAGTAAATAAGCTTAATTCAAAAAATATATACATCTCCTTTAAATAAATAGGCTATATTATTGTTATTTTTTAGTTGAAAATCCAAAATCCTATTGGAAATACTTTTGATAAACTCATGAAAAATACTCCGCAGGTTTCGTTGAAACAAAGTTTCGTTGGACAATATTCTGCTGCTCTGATACTAAAATACATGGCAAAAAACGTGAAGCGGAAATACCTTGACGAATGGACTTAGAGCAATGGTTCAAAATACCAAATTGTTTGTTTTTTCAAGCTGAATCCAATGGTGAAAACAATAATTTGATTACTTTAATTTTTCAATTTGAAAAAGCCAAAAAACCCATGTTTGGGGGGTAAAAGCAGCCTTTACCCCACTTTGGATATCGTCACTTAACAAACAATATGACAAAATTTGGGAAATTGAGTTTTTGTTATCCTAGCAACCGTTGTGTTATTCTGCACGTAATGGTGGCCGTAGTTCACTGAAAATCCTAGGGATAGCGTTGGTATAGGCAATGTTCTAATTTGACAATGTATGACTATTTCTTACAATACCGGCCTATCTACCGTAGATAGGCTGTATTGCCAAAACAGATTTTCTTCTCTTCTGTAAAGTTTTTATTAATCAGAGTAGGGTTTTTGGTATCCTAGCAACCGCAGTGTTATTGTACACGTAATTGCGGCTGTTGTTCACCGAGATCCCTAAGAATAGCGTTGGTAGACGCAATGTTCTAATCTGACTCTCGTTGACTTTATTTCTTACAATATCGCTAACTACCGCAGATAGGCTGTATTGCCAAAAGGGGTTTTCTTCTCTCCTGAAACGTTTGGGTTTTGATGGATAGGCTGTATTGTTTGTTAAGTGACGATATGTCGATCTGGCCAGTTTACGAACTCGTCCAAGAGAACTTAGTTTTACATGTGTGTACTAAATTTTGTTCCTATCGGACGATTTTTACGAGAGTTATCGTGCTTATAGACACTCAATAAATTAAAATTCTTTTCCCCATATAAGCCCATGTTAAATTTTGAAACAAATCGTGATTTTTTTCAGTAAAAATGCATTTCCGCGATAAACTCACTTGATATCCAGAAAGTAGACATATAAAAAGCTATCAGTTGATATAAAAATTAATATGATTGCTGAGGTTACCCTGAACGGATATGTTTTGTCCATTCTGTTAAATCGACGGTAATAGCTTAATTATTTCTAAGGAAATTCGCTAAAAATGATTTCACTGTTGTGATGGACAGTTCGATTCTTCTCAGTGAATCGATTCTCTTGAATCACTCAATTTCAAAGAATCGAATTTTGAATTGATTCTTTGATTCATCTAATACTCTTTGCGGGTAAACGCAAAATAATTAATACAATCAATTGGTTGTTCTTGAATAAAAAGTGTGTTTTTTGTGTTTTGACCTCAGAATATAATTTTTAATTCTGAGTCTAATTGTGTATGCTATTTCCAAACCCAAAACGTATGATTTAAGTTTGATCCAAAAAATAAAAGCGATTTGAGTATAAGCTTGAAGACTCAAACCACCGAATTACAAACAGATGAACCCATAGGTTCAAAGAGTTGAGTTGTATGGACTGTTTTCCTGATTATCAAGCTACTCTTTTTAGTTGATATACCATTTTGGCCCTTACGAAATAAAAAAGAAAATCGAAAAAACAAAGACACACAACCCAGAAGCCGTATTTTGGTATTTTGTGTTTTTGTATTGGTCAATAACAAAAACATTTGTTTCACGCTTTGTTTGTTAATAGCTCATCTGAAAGAAAACTGGCGTTTGCACCTTTAGATTTTCGAAGTAAAGGAATTAAATTCCAGATTTTGTGTAGGCCTATTTGATTCGCGCGAAGAATCGATTCTTTTTCTAAGAGAATAATGACTCATTTGATTCACTCGATGAGTCGTTCAAATTGAACGATTCGTTCGCGAATCGCCCATCACTATTTCACTGCAACACATTGGCAAACCTGCAAGGGTAGAGATAAGAACAAATATAAAGGAGGGAAAAGAAACATCCAAGGAAGTGAAAGCGGAAGCTGTAGTTTGGCCATGGAAGCTTATCTACAATGAAAGGATAACGTTTTATTTCTTTTATCAATAGTATTGATTTTTCATATGACTATCTTATCTCATAGATTTTTGTTTTGAAACTGTATCTTCACTTCTCCTCTGCAATTTTGGTGAACAGGATTGCCTAATACGTCTATATCCAAGGTATGATAAACATATAAGAATGATATATTATACCAAATCATTTTAAGCCTAAGTGGCTTAAGTATTTTTTACTAATCGAATTACAAAATGGAGCTAAAGTAGAAATGGGTCGTGGAAGTTATTTCAAGACCAAGTGTCATATTTTTCATAATTTCTCATCGGTTTTTGCACATATTAATATGATACAATATTCAGACCAGATTTTAGCTAAGGGTTGATTTCTTTTGAGAAAAGTCATTAGTAACAATTTATTTTTATATTCTAAAGGGCTTTTATTTACTAACTAAAAAATTAACTCTCATAATCTGTATCTAGAAAAATCTGTGACATTAACCCGCGAGGACTGACATACCGGTCTAAACTGACTTATCTGTCTAAAAGACCGGTTAGTAGTTTTTTCGATAAAAATTATATATTTTGGGTGTCGGCAGGGCTGGCCGTCATTATACCTCTCGTATGTCTTTCCAGGAACATCATGACTCACTTCCCGTTATTCTCTAACCCTTACAGACAGTTCAATGAAAGTTTCTTAATAAAGGTCTGGTGTTCTCAACCTTGAGTCACGTATAAGGCTTCATGTTGCAAATAAATATTTTGTGTGCACATATTTCTTATATAAAATATTCAAAACACTAATGTAGGCTACAATACTTTTGTGAAGTTTTTGTCAGTGTAAACACATTGTTGTTCAACATACGGACGTTTTTATTGCAATAACAATAATTATTGAAGTACCTACTTCAATTCAAAATATATTTTTTTATGCTATACAAATATTTTGTGTGCACATATATCCTATATAAATTAGTCACAAAACTAATGTAAAAGACTAGTGGAGTTTTTGTGCAAATAAACTCATCATTTTTCAATATACTAACTTAGCTAAGGGTCCAATAAAATCTGGTCCAAAAGACTGAGTCAGTCATCGCGTTTTCAAATTGAAGTCAGTTCTGCCGGGTTAAATTTGCTTATTTTATTGTGACACTTCAACCATATTAATGTATATATTGTTTGTCTTAGAAATACACTTTTCATTAAGTTGTTGAGCCTTATAAGCAGATTTGAAGTAACTGCAATGACTAATGGAGCTGTAGTTCCTCACTGTCTTAAAATCATCACATACTTTGAGGCCTATGGCAACGGGTAATTGAGGGTTTATTAGCATACAAATGGAAATTCGAAACCCAGCTTAGATCCCTAGTAAGTCTAAGTTTATTAGAGTACAATCACCAAATGATGATCACCTTAATATAGAAATTTCTGATTTAATTTCATAGCCTGAGAATTTAGACCTGGCCTAACCTTAAAATTTTTGATGTTTTCTAAGTGGAGTTTGTTTGTTTGTAGTTAAGAACATTTAAAGTGAAATTACAGTAGACTCCCTCTTATTTGGACACCTTTTAACCGGACATGGCTTTAACTGGAATGCTCTTAGCGTCAGTAACATTTTTTAACTAGATAATTCTTCTCTAACGTCGGTTTAACTAGACGAGATCGGCAGGAAATGGATGGTACTGTATCGACGATTCTTGTGGGAAAATATTTGTGAACAGCTGTGGGTAATGACGTTTCCAAATACTATGCTCTCTTCAATTTAAGTAAAATGAGTCAGTTTTGAGTGATTGAGGAACAAATCAACGATTCCTGTTGGAAATAAATGTAAGAGAAATTATTGTAAAATATCTTATTTTTAATTTTTGGATTTAATGATTAGTTTTAGGAAACGTCGGTTTAACTGGCCTCGGTCCCGAGCGGTCCGAATAAGAGTTAACTGTATCTGTGACTCTCATGGGAAAGATTAAAAAACCAGTAATCACAAGTTCAAACTATGAGTGTTGGCTTATACAGTAGACATTGTGAAGTTTTACTACACATGTTGTGTTTTAGAGGACATCTGTTTGACCGGAAAAACTGTTATTCGGATAGGTCTCGGTCTCCAGCTCTCTAGATTAGAGGGAGTGTCCACTGTAATACTTTGTAATTAGTCTAAATAAGTCATAAAGTCATAAATGGCAGCTAATCTTTTTATAGTATATAAATGTCAGCAAACATGTAATCAATGAATTCAAAGCACTGGAAACAAACAAATAATATAATCTCATGAACAAATTAAATTCAATCATATGGTTAGTTTTATAATTAAAACACCCCTATAAGTTGCAGCAGACCTGCATCTCCAGCCAATTAAAAAAAACACATTTTAATCATACCTCAGAATTGTAAACATACCATATATTATGCTAAATGTTCAGGAAGTTTAGACCAAGACCCCCCCCAATTTTTTTCATTCTTCATAAAATTTAAAAATGATTTGTATTTTTAATATAGTACATATTTTATGCAAAATCATGATCAATGAACTCAAACTATTCAATATAAAGACAAACAAAATATTCACCTGAAAATTTAAATATAATCATATGATCAGTTTAATTTCAAAATACCCTACAATAGGGTAAATGTAATGATTTAGGGTAGTTGCTATGCAACTTTTCAGGGTAATTCCCCTGAAAACAGGGTAATTATACTTTAGTGAGGGTAAAATGAAAAATTATACTAGACAACTTACTGTGTTTAGCACATGCAATATCTAAGCAACGGTTTGACGTAGAATAATAATTCAGAATGCTAAATTGTTTATTTTTTTAAGCTGAATCCAATTTAGATATTGAAATTCACGTAAAATTAATAAAAAGGTATTAAATTATAAAAAAACTTTATTTTGTTAATAAATCCTCCTTAGAGTCAGCCAATCATGCTTGTTTTCAAACTCGACGTTATAAATGTCACTCTTCACTTATGTGCTGAATTTCATCGCGATCAGACCTTATTTAGGAAAGTTATCGTGCCTACGGACCGGTATATATATTTAAATCCTTATATATATATATGAAAATGAACGAACAGTGTTTTTGGAGTCTAGAGGCATCAAAATGAAAAGTTATGGTGGTCCCGTGCTTAAGTCTTACCATGCCGCCTATGGTAATAGCTACTTCCCTACAGGGGGAAATTCGCTAAAATAACTGCAATTATAAAAAATTGAATGGAATGTGGAATTCGGGGGAATAGTTCTACCTCTTTGAAGATCTAGGAGGTTTTGTAAAAGAACTCATCAAAATGTACTACTTTCACTAGAATCTCACATACTCAACTCCTGGTAATTCGACACTCTTGATAACTTGACAACCTTTTAAGTTAAAAATATAGAAATTGTGCGTTTGCAGACAGCCCTTAAATGTTTGCCGTTGGTTCTCTTTCACGGAAATTTGTGATGCCCAGTTTTACCCGGTTCCAGTTATTTCGAAGATCTGGAGGTTGATTTTCACCAGTATGCTGAGGTAGCCTCCGTGGCACACCTGATTGTATGGCTTTCAATGCAGATTTGTCATCTACATGTGCCCAATAGTGCTATGATGATTTTTTTCATAAAAAATTTTGAAATTTTGTATCACGTTATATTAGCCCTCAAATGACTTAATTGTTTATTTAGTAATTCTTACTATATTATTTCTTTTTGTGTCCTAGAAATATACAATTTGTACTCAACTTACCTTTTATGGATTTTTGGCGGGCTGATGAATTATTCTGTGGGATGTAACAGAATTAGAGGACCTTTTCAAAATTTAGAAAGAGAATAATCTGAGTAACAGACATCATGGCATGCCAGAAGAAGAACTTGAAGGCACTGAAAACTGATGTAATATTAAAAATTTCTCAAGCTTACATCTTTAGATTTGTAGGTAGAAATTAAAATTATAAATTAACATATTTTTAGCTATTTCTTATATATTAACTACCTTTATTCTGTACTGTCTGATTACCACGTAAAATATATTAACCTCCTAATATTTTCTTTGACGTCACACCAAAAATTCTAAGAGGGAAGGTTACCTGAATTTTCCCAACTCTTGACCTTGAATTTTCCAACTCCTGAATCTGAATTTCCCATCTGAAATCGTTCAATCTAAACATGTAAATAAATCGAAAAAATTTATTTTTATCAAATGCCCTTGAAGACCTTAAGAGTTAGGAAATTTGGTATTCCACAATTAATTGCAACACATAATTTACTGGATGCATAAAGTGTCATGAGCCGAGCGTTCGTGTGTGATCTTTATATTTTATTGGAATTGAAGCCTAACCAAAAATTGAATAGTGCACAATACTACAGTACATAAATGTTATTGATCGCTGAAATCGTATTTACTTTGACCATTTGTACTGTATATTTTCTAAAGAGATAGAAGAATTCAGAAGCCAAAAGAAGTAAGAGTAGAGAAAATTTGATTATTATTGAAGTAGGATTACAGTATTAAGGCGGATTTGATGCCAGGAAGGTTGTCAATCATTCAATTCAATGGATAATGTGAGATAGTCAAGAAACGGTCTGCTGTGTACTTATTTGTACTTCAAAATGTTATTTTTAAGCTTCATGTATATGTTAAATAGTTTGATTGCAATTATATTTCTTTTTACAAAAACACATGAACGATTGAATAAATATTTGTTGTTAAGTTTTTGAACTCAAATAACCATAAAAACCAAAAATTCAATGTCTTTTTCAGGATGGATCCAACTGACAATGGATTCATGAATAGTAGTGAATATGAACAAATCATAAATGATCTGTAAGTATGAAAATTTTAATGAGACATCAAATTCTATCATTAATAGTAAGGGTATTCAATGGGGTTTTACAGACATATATATATTCTAAATAATGAAATAATTGAGGGTCTTAATAAGTGTATTCTTTATCTTCTAGACACTGTAAAAAATAATACAAACAGCTAACTTAGACCTCAATAACTAAAAATCTTCCATGTCTCAAATTATTTTCAATCTTCTTGGAAACCCCTAAAAAAACAATGCACAGACCTGAATCAAAATAATCGTATCTGTATGGTTATATTTTACCAATTAAAGTCTAAGAGACACAAAAATTATCTTTTGAACTGTAATTTAGTAGATAAGAGGAATGGAACTTACCCTTTCTCCCAAAGTCGTAGGTTACCTCTATATCTCAAAGTTTTCTCCATGGACCTCAGTAAGTTGAAACTCAGGCGTACAAGTCGCAACATGACATTGAGTCAGAACTGGTTTTGCATCACACTGTTCTTTTCTCAAATTTTCATGTGACTTACCTCTTTTTCTTGAATTTATCTCAAATTATCTCTGTAAGTTGTATTTATTTAATAATTACCTCTGTAACCCGGAACTATCTACCTAACTAAAAAATACTCCCTGTTGCAGCAAACCTGCATACTCAGCGAATTTCAAATGCAAAACAACATATTTCAATCCAACATAGCGAGATTTGACATGTTTTGGTAAGCTCCATAAGAATAACATGGGGAATGAGTATGCAGGTTTGCTACTACAGGTATATTAAAACTGGGTGGTTTTAATTCAATATTTAGTAGATGTGAACTAGAAGAAGCTATTTACCAAGTTTTATCAAGATATGTTGTGAAATAACCGAGATATAGAATTTTACTTATTTCCCATAAGGTTAACATTGGGACAACGTACTGTGTTTACCACTTTCAGTATCTCGGTAACCAATGGACATAGAGCGGTGATTCAAAATACTAAATTGTTTGTTTTTTTGATCCGAATTCAATGGTGCCAACAAAAATTCGATAAATTTTATTTTTCTATGTAAATAACTCAAAAAACCCATTTTGGGGGGAGTTTATCCCCCATTACCCCCCTTACAGTGGTCCAATCAGGCTGGTTCATGAACTCGTCCGAGTGATTACCACTTTACACTTCTGTACCAATTTTCATTAAGATTGGACCATTTTACCGGCCGCTATCGTGCTAACAGACACATATATATACACATATATCAGACACATATATGTGTGAATTTTTGTATATATAAATTCAAACGAATGGATTTTTTGCTTCTGGTGGCCCCAATACGAAAAGTTATCATGGTCTCGGGCTTAGGTCTTACCATGAGACCTACGGTAATAGGTTCTTCCCTATAGGGGAAATTCGCTAAAAATTGTAGTCCTGTGGAATTTTGAGATAGCAAGAGGGACTGTACCATACTAAAGATTACAGTATGTAAGATTACAGTATGTAATCTTTAATATAACATCTTTAGTATGACAAATCTTTAATCTTTAATATACCAAATATATACATTTAGGTACTGGAGTTTATGTAGGCTATGATGTATGTAGGAAGTTTCATCATATTGTATGACTCCAATGTTGTTGACCAACTCCCACAGAAATTCTAAGAGTTTGCATAAGAAAAGAAAATTTTGCTTTCAACTAAAATCTTAATTTATGAGGCTGATCACAGTCTGAAACTTGCACAAGAAAACTTAGCAGCATTTAACTTAGGAAGATGAGATGTAAATCCCACATATTTTTTGCTAAAAGGCGACATAATATGTGTTCAAATGTGGCTGTACACAATCAGCAATTTCATCTTGTAATATCCTAGGCTGTGTTTTAAGCCTGGAACATTCAAATTATGCTTCAAATTATGTTTAAAAAAAATTTTATTGTTGATGTTGAGACTTTACCGATAAGGAAATTGCAATCACCTGCTCCTATGAGCCAATAAGAATAACTAGTAAGCTAGTAAGCTGCACATTGAAAATATTTTCATATTCCATTTTAGACTTTATTCAATTAATTCATGAAAAACTGATACAAAGGTTTGATATTTTTGTGCTATACACAACGTTTATATCCATTTTTCTTTCAGGAAGGCAGATAGTACATTCTGTGAATATAAATTTTCACCACCAGAAATGAACTTTGGCAGGATTAATGTAAGTATATAATTATGTTCGACTGTCTGACTTTTATGAAATATAACTTTGACAGAATATTCACAAGATTGAAGTCAGTGTAGGGTTCTCAATCCCGGGATTCGGAATCCCGGGATCCCGGTCGCTTTTGAATACCTGATAATCCCGGGATCAGAGTCTCTAAATCCCGGGTTTGACGGGATTGCAGAAGAATCATTGTTTCTGAATTTTTGCGTGATTTTAATGTTTAACTATTGCAAAAGTCGTCCTTTCAAACATATAAACATAAAATTGTTTAGGAAATTAATATTACAATACTAATAATTAATAGCAACGTTTTTTTTTTTAATTTTTTTAACTCACGCCCCTTTAGACTGTAACTTACCATTCCCAAAGTTAACTTTGTCCAAAATCAAAATTCAATTCAACAATAACCTTATTCCTGGAATATAATGGGACAGTACTCAATAGTTTCCTTATCGCTGCTCCGAACTTCCTTTGCAGTTAATTCCCACGATTCGATGTATCCTAAAGGCCACGCCCACACAGGGGACTTAATTTTGATATTTTTTATCCTACTGCATTTTTATATCTATCTGATCACCAAAACTTTCAGTCGCTATCGGGGTTTCGTTTAGCGAACATCTGAGCGGTCGGGACGATTTTGTGTAGTGAGTAGTGAGTTTCATCAATAGTTGTTATTTTAGAAATAACCTAACCTGATCTGTGAATTAATTGTGAATAGTGAAGTAATATGAGTGACCAAAAAAATTTTCTTGTAGCCCATAAGAAAGATTGTGATGGTTCATTTGTGTGTTATTATCGTCTTACACAAAAGACGGAAAAACAGCGCAATGTATAAGATTTACAAATTTGTTTAAAAAATATTAGGCGGCTCTAGGAAGGGACAACACACTTATTTGTCAAGCACGCACAATATAAAAGACATTGAACAATTTGGAACAACAGGTAATCAGCCATCAACAAGCTCATAATTAACGAGTTTGTAAGATGGAATTATTGGTAGTTTTAATGAAAAATGCCATAAGAGTTGTTCTCACACAGCAATATATTCTAGATAGGCATATATAGAAAACGGGAATCCCGGGACTGATCCCGGGATCCCGGGATCGGCTTTTGTCAATCCCGAAATCCCGGGATTGGAATTTAGGTCCGGGATTGAGACTCCTAAGTCATTGGTATTCACTAGTTTTAGCCTTTGCCCATTTTTTTATCGTGTAAAGTCTAAATATTAAAGTTTCTAAAGAAACTTGCTGGGAAAAATAACATTTTGTTGAATAGTTTTATTTTTCTATGATAGTATACTTTGCTTGGTTACTGACTAAAATGTGTAGCTTCAAGTTCAAAAGAAACAGTGCTAAAGAAATATGCAGGAAAAATAAAGAATAAATATTATGGTTTATTGTTATAGTGATTGCTGTTATATAAATATTAATGGAAACTATATTTTTGCCTAAATAATAGAATGGACTATCATGTTTCACTATTCTAATGTTGACAAATAACTTTGAATTATATTCAGCCTCTTTTATTGGTTTCATTTAAACATTCTTATAAACATGGACAAATATATAAAGCAGGGTTAATGGACAAGCTGGCCTTAAAGTACCAGATAAATGAAAAAGGTTTAAATAAAAAATACCTTGTCGCAGCAGACCTACCTACTCAGCGAATTTCCAGAGGAGTAATTGTTAAATGTGAGCATAGTTAACATAAGTTAGAGAAATATTGTTTTGAATTTTTTATGTAAATATTACATTTAAAAAAGTATATCTAATCACTCATGAGCTTTAAATATGAGGAAAATTAATAAGGGGATCACATATTGGTTTTCATTGAAGGAATATACACTTTTTGTATTTTATATAATTCTTAGTCTAATAACATGAAAACTTTTAATTCTGATGACTATTATCCAGTGATTCATGATAAGACTGACCGTGTTGTCAATTTTTGAACTTATAATTTTTGATAAAAAATTGCATTTACAACTCAAAACTAAACGGAAAACTGCTTTATATACTGCACTAAAATTACGATATCATGTATATATACAAAAGTATACCAAAACTTCTTTTTTGTATTGGCAAATACTATGGTGGGTGAATCTGGGGATCAGTCCCGGGATTATGAGATTTCATTTTCTCAGTCCTATAATCCCCGGATTGAAAATATCGTCCAGGACTGGATTCTGTACTGGAGATGCAGGCCTGCTGCAACGGAGATATTTTAATTATAAAACTAACCATATCATTGAATTTAATTTGTCCATGTGATTATTTTATTTGTTTTTGTTGAGACTGATTTTAATTCATCAATTAATTATATATTTGCCAACATTTATATACATACATGGTGAGTCTTCTAAGCCTTCCACAACAGATTGTAAACAATTGGCTCGACATAAAAGGACGAAACAAAACTTTTCCCCACTAACTCATACCCAAAGAACAACATAAACATATGTATTGCCTCTTTAAAATATGAGGTATTAAAAAAACTGGAAGTCATGGATGGATTTGAATCGCAGATTTTTTAAATGTAAACATGAGTCATATTATTCACCATTTTAAAGTTCTAAACAAGACAAACAATTTAGTGAAAGCAGAACTCCCTTATCTTTGTTATTTTACAGAATGATGGCTGTTTTTATGAAAAATATCGGGATGGGGATATAAAAATACTCTCTTGTGGATAAAACAAAAAAATATCATTGGACAATGTACAGTAGAACCTCGATTAACCGTCACTCTTTTTTCCGTCACTCTCTGTTATCCGTCACTGCTTCCGGACTCGCAATATGTTGTAAATTGGCATCGCGCAAAGCATGGAAGTAAGTGCAAACGCCATTGTGATCGAAAGTGACTGTCCGCCGCTAATGACCTTGAGTTTCCGTTGAAAAATCACCACTCCCACATAAGGAGTGGAATGGGGGTGAGCGAGTTAATTACTACTCATTGGCATGTTGATTTTTTTGGCTGTTCGGCATGCCTCGTAGTTCAGCGTTACATAGTGTTTGCTGTTTACAGAGTGTGTAGCTAGATACGTACTGTTAATCAACTGCAGTACAGTAACTGAGTATCTGTTGATTGTTAATCATAGCTGAAAAACGAAACCGAGTCGTACTAGAGCTTGACCAAAAGATCACAATTATTAAACGTTTGAGGAAGGGCGAAACAGCTACAAGTATAGCGCTGATTTATGGTGTTGGCGGACTCATTTAAAAGATGATGGACTATCTTTTAATGTGAGGTTATGTGATTCACTTACGAACACTGAATGAGCACAACATACAGTTTACATACACACAATTACCATTGTATGAATGTAATTTAAATATAAATATGTATTATCCACTTGTACAGGGTTTTATTTCTTCCAAAATATTTTAAATCTACGTATTGAACAGGTTTATAGCTAAATTTCTGTTATCCGTCTATTCTCTTAACCGTCATACTCCCGGTCCCGAGAGTGACGGTTAATCGAGATTCTACTGTACTGCATTTAGCACATCCAACATTTCAGCAATGTATTTACCTAAGTAATGATTGGAAAAGCTTGATTTTAAATTTTTTTTTAAGCTGAATCCAATTTTGACAGTTAAATCTACACAAAATTAATAAAAAGGTATTAAACTATAAATAAATTTTATTTGATTAAAAACCCTCCCTTTTTTAAAAAACCAATCTTGCTGATTTTGAACTCAGATGTATGAAATGTCGCTTTACAGATTATGTGCCAGATTTCATCACGATCAGACCTCCTTCATAAAAGTTATCATGTTTTCGGACAGGCATATATGAAAATGAACGAACGGTGTTTTTGGGGTCTAGGGACCTCAGAATGAAATGGTGGTCCGCGCTTATGTCTTACCATGCCACCTACAGTAGTAGCTACTTCCGTATAGCGGGAAATTCATTTAAATGAATGAATCGTGCAATGGACTAAAAATCACTGACCAGATAACTTATGTTTATTTAATTCGCCAGTTTTTTGTAATATTTACCAAGAATAAATAAAGCTAGCAATAATAAATCAAGTCTTTGTTTGAACTTCATTCTTGGTGATGTTTGAAATTCATTATTGGTGATGGTGAGTTATGTTTTGATTTTGATTTTTGCGGACATTTGCTATCACTGATTTAAATAGTAAAAACAACTTTCACTACATTCCCATCTTCAGTTGGAAAGGAACCTAGAATATAACAAGATTTGTAACACATAGCATGGAGGACCTGGACAAAAACAGAGCTAAAAGTGAGGACTGTAAAAGTAGTCAAAAACACTGATACTGAAAACAAAAAATAAACACAACAAAACACAGAAATCACAAAATTTCATAAATCAGAATAGGACGTGTCCACACCCATTAAGAGCTGAGCAAAGACTGGCAGTAGTAGGAGGAAATTGCAGCGCAAGAAATGGCAGCAGCAAGGAAATAGCGGCAACCAATCCAACCAAAATGTGGTCCAGTGACGAGAATCTGAAACAAGGACATATGTTTTACTAATTTTGTGTGTCTGTTTGTGATTTTTAGTTCATTTTTTTAATGATTTTGCCCCTCGTCACTGCTGTTGTTAGAATTTTGATTAAAATTGTTATAAATTGAGTATTAACAGTAGAAATTGTCATTACTAATCAGATATGGCAGATGTCCACAAAAATAAAAATCCAAACCGAATAATTCAAGCACTCTTAAACTCGATTTCCTGATGATGTATTCAAGATTTTTGCCTTAACCATTTTTACTTGCTTTGTTCATAAGGAAGTAAAGGAATTGCAATGGAGATTTAATGTCTTGATTGATGTTTAATAACAGTTGATTTTTTATGCTTGTTGGGTTAAGGTTAATCCCTTAAACATAAAAAGGTGTACCTCTAATTATTGTAAGTATAAAATATTTTCCAAATATCAATTTGGTTACCGAAGGGTTTTTTTGCAAATAATTTCACTAAATTAACAAACCCCTAAAAAAGAAAATGTTTAATAAATAATCGTTAAAACATTACATAGTTATGAATTTTAGAAGTAAATAATGAGGTAATGAGATCAAATGGGCCAACTTTTTCCAGCAATTAATATCAAAGTTATTCATTATCAAACTTATTACTTATACTTTAGCTCTTATTAATGAAAGTAAACTTAATCGAGTTCATATCATAATGAATGAGAGCAAGATTGTTGTTAGTGCTGATAAAGAAACAGTATCCCTCAACCAGTGTCATGTTAAGTCAGGATTTTGCTGTTGGTTTCACTCATTCCGCTTGGTTCCTGACCAAACCTACCAGGGAAAGTCAGTCTTAACTTGTCCTTCATGTGGATACAGTTCAGTGATACCTCTTTTAGAAATCATATTTTCTTTGAAGACGGTTAAAGGTAAGACATTAAATATTTTTAAATGAGAATTTAAGAAAAATATTTTTATGCTAAATGATAATTTATGAAAGAAAATTTTTCATTATTTTCTAGGACTTGACTTGTAAAATAATTACTTTTTAATGTTCTAGTTTAAGTCAATAAAATAAAAATATATTTTGTTAAAATTAATAGGTTATAAAATTAGTTTAGTAATTTATCAGAGTATTTCAAAGTAGTCTTTCCTCACTTTTTTCATTAGTAACAATAATTTTTCTTATCACATTTTTCTAACTTTTCTCTTACCAAATTTCAACTCAATGAATCCAATTTGACATTCAAATTAATTTACAATAAGTAGTACCAAAATCAATGACTAATTAAATAAAATGTATCTTTTTAATTACTGATATGACCTTATGCTTTAAAACCCTGTCTTAAAAATAACTTGCATATTAATTTTTCCCTTTTTATATCTAATGACATTTGATCTTGTATAGAAGATTGTTTTTAGTAATGTATGTTTGTGTGTTTATGTGTTAGATGTATTTTGTTTGAATGTTTACTGACTGAAGTTAGTAATCTAGCATTGATGACAATTGCTTTCTTATTTAAGGAAGTACAAAAATCCCAAACAGTAGTGTGCACATAGAAATATGTTTGATTAATTGTGCTCTTGTAATAATTTTTGCTTCTGTCAGCAAATCCAGACAAACAAAAATTGATAAATCAGACCTAAACAAACTGAACTTGACTGTGTTTGTAATACTCAGGAATTACTTTCTGAAAACATATCTTAAGTTTAGATAACTGGAAACACAGCCAATACTTGAATTAGTAGCAAAAATGTATATTTAATTGAATACCATTTTGATCTTTTAAGGGTAATCTTTTGGCAGTTATGTCTGAGAGATAATTTATAGTGTCCTTGACCAATAAAAATTAATATAATTATTTTTAATTGGTCCAACTAATTTTATAGCAGCCCCATGCAGAACACAAAAAACACAATTGAATTAGGTTATTAGGTATTAGCAATCTATTTTTATTTCATCTGACCTTTTCTGTTTTTCTGGCTCTAAATTTTGAACAAGAAAATTAATTGCACATTTCCATGTAGTGAGTTGGCTTTAACATTCTAAATCATTACAGAATATTGTAGCTTATTATTTATTTATTTATTTAATTGCAAATACTACAATACAGGCACACACCAGCATTATTATACATATATTAATTTTTTAACATGCCAGTCCACCATTTCACTGAGTCCTCATGCACTACATATTGTTGAAAAACACGTAGAATAAATACAATTTACTCTTTAAGACAAATACATATAAATTAAGGAGAAACAATCAAATAGATATTTAAAGTATTAACAAAGATAAATATTATTAACAGCCAACGAGCAAAAATAAATATGAAACCGTGGATATTACAATATTAAAAATAAATTATGTTACACTTGCATACAGCTTGAAAAAAATCAAGTTCCTAAAAATTATTAATGAAAACAGCATGGCTTAATTTATTTATGCTGGTAATAAATCATGGACTAAATTACGAAAAACTGATAATGAATTATTAAATAAATCTAGTATTAGTACTCTGTTTACTCTCAGAGACGGATTAATGAATTTTCCATACCTAGGCACTATTCTAACCTTGCGCAAGTCAGACCTTGGATATATATTTTAATTTAGATTTTTGGGGACATTTGCCATCACTGATTAGCAAAAGACAAGTTTCACGACGTTTCGGGAGTCTGATCCTGTCTTCAGGTGGAAAAAACCGAGAACTTATTAACGAGATTAGTAACACACAGCCAGGATAACCTGGGCAAAAATCTTAGCTAAAACAGAGAACTGTAAAAACACAAAAACAGTCACAAAAACACTAAACCAAAAACATAAAACCTGAAGATGGGATCAGATTACAGATCCTGAAACGTCATGAAACTTGTTTTTTACTAATCAGTGATGGCAAATGTCTGCAAAAATCAAAATCAAAATATAAAATCACTATCACAAACAATGAATTTCAAACAAAGGACTTGATATATGTCACGAGATTCAGTATATTGAGTTGGTAAGAAAAGGGCAGTAACTGTATACTTAATCATCAAACTAATTAATTGTTCCATAAAAATTGGAAAAATCTTATCTGCAAAAAGAATGTTCATAAAGAGAACAAAAGTTACTTTTTCAACGATTATGAGACCACACTTCATGGTACACCTTATACCACTTGGGTATGAAGCGCCCCTGGTAAGGTAATGGCGCCCCTTAAAAGACCCCACCCACTGCTATATTTTAGACTTTAGAATAAAGCTCGCCATGAAGGGGAGCTGAGGTCTTTCAAAAATAAATGTAATTACACTCCTTAACCACGGCATAAGTAGGCCCCCTGCGGTTTCGACGTGATCAATGCCGCGTAGTTTAATTTCACGATCAACTTGAACACGCGGGGTTTTTGTCTCAACAGTACGAAAACAACTACATTTGATACTGCAGAGCTCGTGGCGTGGACGTAGTTCCAGAAAAATTCACTTGAGTGCAGCACCAAACAGTCTGCCACTTATCAGGGTCAACTTTAGAGTCATAGCAAAAAAAACTAGCAGAACAGTTGCACCAACAAAATAACAAAATAAATCAGCTGAGAACGTAAAATTCGAGTATTCTCGGGCGTTGCGTTTAACGAAACAAAGGTGTTTCACGAGATATGTCGTGCGTCGCTGTAGCGTGTACAGAATACTACCACGGGCTAACTCGTGCGTCGCGGTTAAGGGGTTAAAATGTGGAGAAAGGATTTAGAAAAAACTACTTGTAAACAAATTATAATTTTAATAAAAGTTGTGGTGAACATGAAAGTTATGCATGAAGGGAGGTCTGAGTGCTCGCCCCCTAGAAATTTTTGAATAATAAAATCGTCAATTCCATTTTTTAGGATATCTGGAGGTATATCTAAAGACACACTGTGTAACTCCGCGAATCCAAACCAATTTGAGGCCGACCCTGGGAATTTCAGTAAAATAACCTTTATTACACAAAAAAATAAATAGGATTTTAATCTTATCAAAAGTTAATCTAATAGATGACCTGCTATCGTCAAATATGTGCAACTACTTTTACAGTCAATCATGTCATTCGTTACGTAAAATACACTCCCGTCGTTTACCCAATTGTTTTCATGGCCTTTCGCAATTTCCTCAAAACATTTGTCTGGCATTTACCATTGACTGAAATCCACTCAACCTTTTTCATAGTCCTTGGTGAGTTTTGCAAATTTACTCTTGCTGTGCGCGATTGGTAAAATATGATCCCACCCCATAGTGGCCCATAAATAAGTAAAAGTAAGTTTCTCCTGAAATCGGGATTTTAATTTTTTCAAAAATGTCGGGACCTTCCAATTTCTATTTTTAGTGGATGTAAAAATTTTAAAAATAGGTTAGTATTTTTAACAATCCTGTGGACAATATGGATAGGTCTTGAGAGTTGGCAGACGCCACCAAAACACACATTATGCTCTTTGAGCAATTTTAAAAGGGCAAATTCCTCTAAAACAGGTATTTTTCCATTTGAAAACTTTGAAGAGGTTCCAAGAGTGCCGACAAATGCCACCAAAACATACATGTTGCAAGTGGAACAGCTTTAAAGGTTTAAAGGGCACCTTGGGTGCGGCAAACTCCACCAAAAAAACACGTTTACCTCTTTGAACCATTTGAAAGGGCTCCACAAGTGCCGCTGCGGACGTTATGCCGTCAGCTTTGGCGGCGCCCTTTCTCTGTTGGCATCAGTTCCTCCCCATGTTCCTCATGGGCTTTGCGCTGGCACTAGGTATAAGCATGAAAGCTAAATGCCTCAGTGTTTTTGAATTTTTTTTTAATTTGAAAGCACGCCCCCAGGCAGCTTGCGCCCCAAGGCCCGGGCCTATTGGGCCTGTTGGGAAATACAGCCCTGATAAACATATGAAAAATCCGTCCCTGTAAATGTTGTTATGCTTGTACTGTGCCACAGATGGAGGATGTGGCGGACTCAACGGATGAACACAAGTTGGTGATCGCTTGCTCGCCCACCAGCACTCTCCCCTGCACAGACACCTACCCGGGACCCTACAACTTCGAGCTCATGTTAGACACCATTACCAACTACAAGCGCTCTTGGGTGGTGAGTGCTAAAAACTGCCATTTTGTAATAATCAGTATTTCATTGGTGGGAACATTTTAAGGTGTTTCTTAATGTAAGATTTTTAGTCATTGATAAGACATTTCTTATTTTGCACCATTTTTTTTGTTTATTGTAGATCAAGGATATTTTAAACTAAAAATGTACTGTTCAACCGAATTTACTGTTTCTTGTAATCCGATCTTATATTATCGATCATAAATATTAAATACAGTATTATCCGAACTTCAATTATCCAGAATACCCAATATCTGAAATGGTTGATGGAGTGATAGAGGGAAACATAGGCAGGCGAGAAGGCAAGGAAGCCTGCTAATCTTTGTTCAGTATTCATTGTCAGTATTTTATCGTTTCGTCAGTATTATCGTCTCTTATGTTTGAACTGCTGGTCTTCGAAACCTAATAAATTAAGTTTCTCAATGTACCATTCTCATTTTTGTTTAATATCTTTTGTCAGGGCCGGAACTAAGGGTGGGCTGAGGGGGCACCTGCCCTGGGTTGCAAATTTGAAAGGGTGGCAAAAAATGAAGGAAATAAATAAAAATGCAATCATTATTGAAGAACTTTAAATATTTTACATGAAAATTGGAGAGAAATGCAGTGCCATTGTTGCAGATCTTAATTCTTTTTTACCCTAAAAACAAAGTTATTATTCGTGGGCCAGATGGACAAATGGAATTGAAAAGCACAAAAGAAGTAGTAGTCTTATAGTTCAAGGACACAATGCTTGCATATAAAATCAATCTCCCTTTAAGCTACTTGGGCTACTACAGGGTGTTTTTTTAAACACAATCCATGTTCAAGATTTAATAATGCACATTATATACATAAAATAAATATTGTTTTATTAATCTTTACATTTTATACAAGCTATTATTTCATTTGATCACATTTAGTTCACATTAAGTGTTTAAACAATCTGCCATTGACATTTATACAAAGCTCCATTAAATTCCCGGACACGATTTGCAAAGTACCTCTTAAAATTTTTTGTATTAAATTTGTTACGGTATGTTTTTTCAGCCACTGAATATCCCATGGGTTGTGTTTGAAGGCCTTACTCTTTATGTATCCCCCAAAAAATAGTCTAGTGTGGGGTCAAATCTGGGAGTCATGGGGGTATAGCCCTGTACTGATAAGTTTGTCTCCAAAAAATCCCTCCAGTACATCTGTAGTTTGTTTTGACGTGTGACATGTTGCTCCATCTTGCTGAAACCAACAGTATATTTAATCTTCTTCTAATGAAGCAGCAAATTCATGCATGATATCATAGCGGTCAAAAGTCATTGTGGATAAAAAAAAATATAGGACCAATCATTATTTTTTGAGATATTGCACCCTATAATCCAATCTTTTGACTATGTAAAGGTTGTTGGTATACAATATGAGGGATTTGTGTGCTTCATTAACAATGGTTCTGACTGTTTATGTAGCCACTGAAATGTCACTAAGCTTCATCAGAAAAAATGTACCGTCTAAAACTGTTACAGTGTTGCGCGTGAACCAGTGGCATGTATAGGAATTATTTTCGATGGGGGGCCCATCTCATCAAAACTTCCCCTTCCTTAAGTGATCAGGAAGGTTATTTTTTACTGGGAGGTATAGAATACCCCCTCTACACATCAGGGAGGGGTCCGGTATCTTCCCGGAAAAATTTCTAAATTTTTGAGGTAAAATGGTTAGTTTCAGACAGTTTTAGAAGTGCAATTGTAATTTGAAGCTAACGTCTAATCTGCCCAGAATTTTGAGTCAAACTTAAGTCTTTAAATGTTATAGTAAAATTTATGAATTTTGAAGCAAACTTATATATATATATTGAATGTGTTATATTAGGTTAAATGTGTTGATTGGAGAGAGAAAAGAAAAAAAGGTAAAACCTTCATATAGGCCAGGCAAACAAAATTTACTTTGCTTTGTTATTGAGCGGCTGGCATGTCTTAGTAACCCTAATTATTGTTATTTTTAATAATCCTCACAATTTCTAGTATACTATTCACATAAAACCCGCAACAAGTTGAATGGCCTAAGAAATTGGAAGAAATTTAGAACTAGAAAACTTACACCATCTACATATTGCTGATTGTAGTACTCGGAGCTGCTGCAGAAGGTGTTCATAGACATGAACAAGACGCTGCTGATTCAGTTCCGGCTGAGCACGCCGGTGAGTGGGCTGCGGGTGCGGGCGCTGCCGGTATACTCGACTGCAGACTTCCTCAATATCCCGGTCCAGCGCTGCGCCCTGCACATGCTTAACTGCGACCCTCTCCACCAGGGTGGGTACCTTGTTGGCAGAGATCGTCATCGGACAAAACAAAAAAAATTTCCCTGTCTGGTCCGAGCCCGAGATATGTCTGAAAATGGAGTCGGTGAAATGGAGTCGGTTGTTCAACTTTTTGCGTAATGTTACCTTCCCGTGGTTCAACCGTTATTGGTAAACACAGTTGTTTATGGCAGTTTACAAAAAAACTATTGAACAAAACTCTATTGAACAATTGAACACTATTAAACAAAACTATTGAAGGTAGACTCCCTTTTATCTAAACCTTTTTAGCCAAACATTGGTTTAACCAGACTACACTCCATGAAAGTGACATCTTTTTAACCAAAAAATTTTTATCAATGCATTAAGTGTGTTAGGGAGGGTCTGTTTAACTCGAAAACCCTTTTTCCGGAAGGGTCTCAGTCCCAAGGTGTCCGAATAAGCTACTATATTCATATCATAGTGAGCTCATGAGTGTGACACAATATCGATCAATTTGCCATCACGGTCTGATAATTGAGTATTTAATTCTGTCACATTGATCTTATTATGACATATGTTTGTGAAAAATTGTCAATTACACTTTCTGAATTGTCCGTTATTCTCGTTGGGAAGTCCACAAGGTAACGCATACTAAGAGATATTCAAATGTTATTTAGAGATTTAGAGCTATTGTCATTTTCTCTCAAATCAGTATTAAAATCTCCAACTATTACTATGTGACAATACTTGTTTTAGACTATCTCTACTACACTATTTGGAGTGATTACTCAACTTAAACTTCCGAGTATTTTGCAAAACTATGTGCGAGTCGAGTAGTATGAACTCAGCGCGGTAAAGCTTGATACTTGAGAGTACCTGGACACTCTTTGTCTCTTTTAATAGATGCAGAGACTAAGCAGCCTCCTTGTAAGTGATAGTGTTGTACAATTGTTTATTTAATTTTTAATAAAAACAATGGAACTCCATAAATTCTGAAATGTTTCTATGTTTTCTGGCCACTATCTTAGCCCACCTTAACTTCCAGCACACTCTGAAGATAACAAGACGTGCTACTGCCCCAGCTACAATTTTGTGCGTCATGTGGTGCATTGCTCCCACGAGGGAGCCATGTATGACTATGACAGCTCGAGCGATCGTCACAGCGTCGTGGTACCCCTGGACCTGCCTCAGCCTGGCTCCGACACTGTCGCGGTGGCGTACCTGTTCACCTGCAAGACCAGCTGTCCGCAGGGCATGCAGAGGAGGCCCATTTCCGTTATCTTTACACTCGAGACGGCACAGTGAGTCCTGTTGCTTTGATTGTTGAAGACTCAAGGTGATAATCTTAACAATAATTTTAGAAGGGCTCTTAGAAAAAGGTTTTCGTTGTTAGTGTGGTTGTTAGTTGGACCTGGTGGACCGAGCCATGCTTGGTAATATTTCAGTCCATCCCGTCACTGTCAAGAAAAATCAAGTGTCATGGTTGATATTCACATTTTTTAATACTCTTTCTCTCTTTTACAAGCTTCTTTCCACAAAATAAAACAGCTTTTCTTTTTACAGATGACTGAGTTCACAAAAGCTAATGTGATTAATTGTTTTTGTTCTCATCATTTATTTCTTTGTTATCATTGCAACTCACAGGGCCCAATGTTAAAATTGTATGGCTTTCTAATTTAAAAAATCATATTTTTTGTAATTAAATTTCTGCTGGTAATGTGACCTGCACATGTTTTTGAGGCAAAAATAAGTTATTTCCAGCATTCAAAGGAAATACTCATTACTGTTTTTCAGGTAATAATTGTACAATCAATTAAGAAAACAAGCATAAAAAATTACTCGCATAAGAGTATAGGATTATTTAAATTTTAGATTAAAGAAGTCTGACAAACATCTGAAAATAAAATTCCTTGTTTTAGTCAGCACTGGGCATGAAAATTGTAATCAGCTGGAGTTCCCCCCTATGATAACTAGAAGCAACTAACCAACTCCAAATTATTAAATCAACAAACACGCTTCCACAATACATTTAGATTTAATATTCTTAATTCATTACGTGACATGCTGATACAAAATTTGTATATACACTGGTATTATAGGTACAAAATTTTAGCCAGGTTATGTGTCAATGGAATTAATGTAACAAAAAAATAATGCTTCTTTAACAAAATATACTATTACTTTCATTTTTAAGCTTAGTACAGTGAAAACAAATTCAAGTGTAATTTTTTTTGTGATATACCAATACAAACTTCTAACCCTTCCCAAGCGGCGGCCGGTGGGCAAAGCCCTACTCAGTAGGCACACTCATTTAGTGGTTTGAGTAAAAAAATAAATTTTGAAGAAAATAATTTTTTTAACTTTTTTTTAATGATAGAATACCATCATTTTTATTTTCAAGATTGAAATTTTTTTATTATAATTAGCTTGATGTATATATACATCAATGCGTTTTGCTATGATGCGTTGCGTTTTGCTATGAATAGACGCTAATATGAATATATTCGTAAATTACTTACAGTCAAAAACTTAAATGAACATGCTTTGGTTACATTAAACTGACTGAACTGACTTTTTTAGTAACAAGAACAATTTATTGATTCAGCTAATCTTGTGTGAAATAATTCCAAGCTTATAAGCAGTATTGCCACCTCACAGAATGAAAACATTGTAGGAAAATACCAAAAAATTCATGCAATAGTTAAAAATTCTATTAATAACGTAGAAGCAACTTTCTGACAGCTATTGCGTTAGCATGATTATTAGGGATGGGCGAGTGGTGAATTTTGAACTCAAGTCAAGTCGAGTCGAGTATTAAGCCAACTACTTGAGTATCGAGTTGAGTAGTTGTTTGTGAAACGTAATGAAGTCTTCATTTTTTTCAAGTAATTAGGTCTTTGAATTAAATTAATTTTTCTTTGAAAAATAAAACAACATTCTACCCCCCCCCCCCCCCACACACAACAAAACATTCTATTACCCCTACATTGCATAAACCCTACTTTTAAATTAATAGTTATATCACTTAAAATAATAAGTCACTTAATGTAACAAGATCACAAAATAAATTTATGTAGAATATGCATAGTTGTAAAATTTTAACAGTTATAAAATTTAAATATTAGCCTATTTTTTAACTATCAAGAACAGGTTTATTTTCTAAGATCAAGGAGCAGAGCTATTCTAATCCCAACCCCACCCCCTTGCCTAACTGCTGGTGTAATTTTTTTGTTTTTTTTTTACATCCAATCACTCGAGCATCCAGTGACACAGCTGGGACCCATCGATGTAAATAAGTACACTGGATTGGTAACTCATGCCCCGCAAAGCAATCCGCCGGTAGTGGTTGCGTTTAAGAATTCACAGGGGCGATGGGGGAACGCATCTTTTGCCGGCCAACTTGTACTGACCGTCTGGTTAAATATTAATTTTAATTATTTAATAGTTATATCAATACATCTATTAAAGTAAGCTTTACCCGTAACTGCTCCCAAATCTGTGTGGTTTCAATACGGTTAACAATATTACAGTTTCTAGCTTTTTCCCCCAACGCCCCTTCAATTCGGCCCGGCTGCAACCCCAACACACAGCTGTGTTGGCTCGGAAATGACTACACGAGCCTTACGGGGAGCGTGCTATCCAGTTGTATTTATTTACATCGATGCTGGGACCAGATAAGAAAAAGATATCCCCCAATACAAAAATTACAAAACCTAAACTAATTGTTTTATGTAAACCTATTAAGTCCACAATTAATTTTATTCTCATTTTCACAAATAAAATGAGACAGAATTTAAGGCTGTGTATCATTCAAAGATAGACTATGAATATAAATTTGAAGTTGTAAAGTGCAAGGTCAGAGCTAAATATAGCTGTAAGATTTCAATTTCTGAATTTTGAGAAAAGGCATTTCTAGATAACTGTCGAAATCCATTCTTCTATGAGTTAATGAAACATTTTTGAGGTTATTTTTATGCGAACAACAACATTTTTGAGGTTACTTACGGACGGCTGCGAAAAACGATAGCGCGTATCTGTCGTTCGCGGATAAATGTCAGATGTAGCTTTCCGAAACTCGCGATCTGCCGCAAAATATGATCGCACATATTTTCCGATTGCCGATAATCGGCAAATGTAGCCTTGCAAAAGTCGCGGTTGGCCGCTAAAGACGATAGCGTGTACAGTAAACTCCCGATTATCCACGGAATTGGGTGGCGTGACTACCGCGGATAACGAAAATCGCGGATAATCTGCAAGTGTTGAGAATAGGAGAGAATAAATGAGAAAAACAATTTTAACGTTAAAAATAAATTTATTTAATACAGTCAGGGGCTAACCCAGATTTAATTTCGGGGGGATATCCTATAACATCGCGGTAGGCGAGTATCGCGTCACAATAGACGAATATGGACGTTGCGGTAAACGAATATCGTCGTCGTGGTAGACAAATATCATTGTAGCGGTAGACACATATTGTTGTCACATCGCAATAGACGAAAATCGTCGTCGTGGTAGATGGATATCGTTGTCACGGTAGACTAGTATCGTCGCCGTGGTAGAACAAATATCGTCGTCGGGTTATACGAATATGGCCGTCGCGGTAGGCAAAGTTTGTCGATGCGCTAGACGAGTATCATCGTTGTGGTAGACGCTGCGGTAGACGAGTATCATTGTCACAATAAATAAATATTGCTGCCACGTCGCAGTTGACAAAAATTGTCGCCGCGTCACGGTAGACGAAAATCGTCATCGCGTCGCGGTAGACAAACATTGTCTTCGCGTCGCGGTAAACGAAAATCGTCTTCGCGTTAATTTGTTAATTTGCCTTTTGTCTTTGTGCAGGAGAAAGCCTGTGCACGTTTTGTACGCAAAAAACTTATCAGTTCAGTCTAATTTTTTTATAAATAGTATGTTCTCGCTTTTCATAGCACGCGCGGATAATCCGCTCGCGGATAATCGGGAGTTTACTGTATTTGCCGATCGTAAATAAACGAAATGCAACTTGCGAAACTATCGATCGGCCGGAAAAAATGGTCGCGCGTATTTGCCGCCTACAAATGAACAGAAAATGCTGCTTATTTGTGAAACTAGCGAGCGGCCAAGATAAAGAATCTGTCGATTGCGGATAAACGGCAGGTGTAGCTTTGCGTAACTCGCGATCGGCTGTAAAATTTGATCGCACACACGTAAACCGCACGTAAATTCGATCTTGACTCCACCTCGAGTAGTAGCAACTACTCGAGTAATTACTCTACTGTCGAGTACTCGCCCACCCCTAATGATTATACATATATAATCGTTAAATGCTTGTAACTCTTGTAAGTGTAAAATCACATGACGTATATATTTATCAAACGCTCCCAACAGACATTATAGCCCGATGTTTATGTACGTTGAGCGATCGAGAAGGGTTAAAAAAAACTCAAAATAATGTTGGAGAGGTTCAAATATTTTTCCAATGTTGTAATAAATATGATTGAAGACCGATTAAGTACTGTTTTTGCCTTTCACTTAAACAATTGTATTATTTATATATAAAGTAAGAGTAACACAAGTTTTTTTCGGCCACCCTCGTTTTTATTTTTATAGACTGGAAACAGTTGTCCAAAGGTATTGTACAGTATAGTTAGGGCTAATAGTAGCAACTACAACTCAGTAAGGTAAGTAATAATCAAAATCTGCGCAATACTTTCAGTTTATTAGATACAGTTATAGACTAATTGCCTTGTAATATTTCCAGAGGAGACGTTGTGGGCAGACAGTGCTTATCAGTGAAGATCTGCAGCTGCCCGAAGCGTGATAAGGAGAGGGAGGAAGCCGACAACCCCCTGTCTGAGGGGTGGTCCTCCCTCGAGACTTGCACCAAACCTAAGAAGAGGTCGTCTGAGTACAAGGGATATTCTAAAAAGGCTAAAATGGAAGCCAGTCTTCAGTCGGTACATTTTTTTAGTTCTGTTATGTAATAAAAATATTTGGATTTTGAAAGTACAGTAGATAGAAAGCACCCTCTTAACCGGCCACGTTTTAACCGACGATCGGATTATCCTCCCTTGCTAGTCAAATATTCAAGATCACTTTAACTGACCCTGTTTTAAGAACAGTTCGGTTTAGCCGCCCTTTTATAGGAACTGCGGCATTTTCTTTCCCATACCCGGAAAAGGGCGGTTAAACCGAACTGTTCTCAAAACAGGGTCGGTTAAAACGATCTTTGATATCTGACCGGCAAGGGCGGATAATCCGATCGTCAGTTAAAACGAGGTCGAGGGGGTCTACTTGTTTTACTGTGTATTGGGGTTATTTGAGACATTTCTACAATAAAATTATTTTAGAAAATAGGATGATGATAATTACAGTTTATTTTAAGAATGAAGTTAATAGATCCTTGAATCAATAGAGCTCTTATTTTTAGGCGTTTAGAGCAGTGTTTCCCAACCTTTTGGTGCTCGCGTACCACCTACTATATTTTCAATATTTTGGCGTACCATCGCAAGGACCCCCCTCCCCCCACTACTGAGGGATCCCCTCCAAAACTGCCAATAGTTACCCTTCGGTGGTTTTGTTTTTTACAATAAAATTTGTATTATTTTACCTGCCAATGTACATTTTTAGATCTTATTTTTATTATAAGGACATTTTGACAAATTATATGCTCCTCTCAGCTCTGCTCAATAATTTTATAGTCAATTTGGTGAAAACAAACGAATAAATTTTAATAAGAATTTCGTAATGTAAAAAATATCTAGGTATACGGGGGAAATAATCTCTGTCTGTTATTTGGAACTTTACATATTCCTCCTATTTTACATTGAAAAATTAACATAGATAAACAATTCAAAGATATTTAAATATGCTGAATTTTTATCAATGATCTTATATCCAAGCATATTACAAAAATAATTTGTAAAAAGAACTACTCTTAAAATAAAAGAGTAACAATAGTTCCTAAAATGTGGTACGAAATGGAAATGTTATGACCAAAACAGATACTGAAAAAGTTAATAAAGTTAAGGCATTAAGTGCGACTTTATACTGTTCGACGGGACAGCGTGCGTCTGTAAACCTAGCATTTTACTTTGTACTACTATTCTCTTGCGTACCACCTGAAAGGCCTTCGCGTACCACCGGTTGAGAAACACTGGTTTAGAGGATTACCCGTTTTAACCGACCTTTCAGTCCTAACACCTAACAGTGTATATCATTCGACCCTTCGCCACTTACCGTGCCATTGGAGAATCGTACGTGTACCACATATGGCACACGTCGATTGGCAAGTCGGCCCGTGGTGATTTCAGTATGTCCCTTGGACGACGTGCGCTATTAAAATTCATGAATTTCACTCAAATTCACTTTCTAAGCAAAGTAAAGCAAACGGATATTTTTAAGATTTAGTTATAATTATGACTTAAGTTTGTCTTTTTGGTCAAGTTACTGTTTATTGCAACGAAAAGAAGCTGCACAATTTATTGGAATAAACAAATAATTCATTCATTCATTCATTCACCTTCAGTCCTAATTAATAGTGGGTGGACCCAATGTTGTCAGAAGAGCTGACTGATCAGTTTTTCTTTTGGTCATGTTAGTCCTCTTGTGGCCATATGCAACAGCTTTTTCTTTATTTTATTTTACTTTTTCAATCATTAAAAGCTACCAAAATTTTGATATTTTAATAATTAGAAATTTTGTTAATAAATATATATAGGAATCAAAATAACAAATACATTTATTCTGAAGTTTTAAATTCATAAATTAAAAAAGTCTTATCAAAGAATTAGTGGTAAAGTGTTAATAGTATTTTAAAATGTTTCAGAAGAACATGAACCAGGTGGAACAGAAAAGATATGATGATATGTCTGAGCAGATCTCCAAACTGTCTGACCAAGTCTCCAAACTGACTGAAATGATTGTTCGAGTTGAGGATTTACAATCCAAAATGGTTGAAGCTTTACTTCAGTTGATGAAGCAGAGCACTACTTACAACAAGTAAATTTGGCCCTGCCATGCAAACCATTCTACTTTAGTGGTGAGTATATCTCCAGTTTAACTATGACTGATGATAAACTAATAGATGTCCATTTTTATTAAGAAAAAATAAGATACACAATTCACAAAGAAATCAGTCAACAAATGTATGTTAATGAACAGTATATTACGTTACTAGGCTGGGAAGTAATATTTTACGGGACGAGCATGATAGTTTCTGCGCGTGGCGGAGGCGAGCAGGGGTGCCCAGAATGGGGGGGATATGGCACTCAGGACGCCATCAAAAGAAAGTTTGGGGGATTTTTTAATTTTGAAAAGGATGAAGTCTGATTGATTGAAAAATTCGAGTATGCTCAGAAGGATAATCATTAAAAATAACATCATAAAATATTATTGAACTATTATTAAACTGTGTTATGGAGCAAAGTATATATGCGTGTGTCTATCGAACGCGGAAAACGGCGGATTTAATTTTTGCGAACACCGTGATCGAAGTGTAAAAATCACGCGTAATATCGGCCGCGACGGTCGGCCAAAAAATGATTCAGCCGTTGATTCCAATCGTAAAGTAATTCAGTATTTATTTTGGACGCAGAATTACTTTTCATGGGTAAATTATTGAGAGATTCTTGTAACTGGTATACAGGGTGTCCCGTAACTATCTGGACAAGTGTATATAGCGTTATAGCTTAGATCAAGACAAACACATTTCACCATAGGAACATGGGTCTCTGGTGCCTAGTTTTCCGTCTGTCTGTCTGTATGTGTTTTTTACAAACAAATTCATAACTCCTAATCGGTTTGAGATAAAGCGTTGAGATTTAGCACAAATGTTCTTCCTATTAGGATGTATCTTTCTCTAAAATTACACCAAATTATCGTTAACCGTTTTAAAATGGCGGCCATTTTAATTTTTTGATGCCAAATTTCACGAAAACCATTAACCTAAATAAAAAATTGCAAGGTATATAAAAGTAAGTCCATTTTATGTAGTTCTCAATGATACCTTATTTGTTAAGATTGGATAAAGATTTACTGAGAAATTAGTTTTTTTCGTAATGCATGACCACTTTTTCCCGTATAAGCAATGTTAAAATACGGGGTGTTAAAAATCAGACTTTAACGGCTTATATCCACTTAACTATTGAGTTTAGGAAAAAATGTCAAAGAATAAAAAGTTCTTAAAATCAAGCATAGAATACAAGTAAGCAATAAAATACAGGGTGTTTCATAAGAAAAATCAAAGTTGTCCGCCATATTGGAAAATGGCGGCCATTTACAAGAAAATGGAATTCATATTTTTAAATGTCTTAAAAAAGTAGGAGAGGTCCCCATTTAAAGTTATCTCTAAATCCAATATTTTCTGAGATACCAATGGTGGCACAGTTAAGTTGGACACCCCTTAATTTTAACATTGTTTAAACGGAGAAAAGTGGTCAGGCATTACGAAAAAATTTAATTTCTCAGTAAATACTTGCCCAATCTCAACAAATAAGGTATCATTGAGAACTACACAAAATGGACTTACTTTTAAGTATCTTAGATTTTTTGTTTAAATTAACGGTTTTCGTGAAATTTGGCATCAAATAATTTAAATGGCCGCCATTTTGAAACGGTTAATGATATTTTGGTGTAATTTTAAATGAAGATAGATCCTAATAAGATAAACATTTGAGGAAAATCTCAACGCTTTACCTCAAACTGCTTAGGAGTTATGAGTTTGTTTGTAAAAAATACATACAGTCAGACAGACGGAAAACTAGGCACCATAGACCCATGTTCCTATGGTGAAATGTGTTTGTCTTGACCTAAGCTATAACGCTATATACGTTTGTCCAGATAGTTAAGGGACACCCTGTATATACAGATAACAAAAGTAATAGAAAACAGATTTTTTTGGTGATTGAAATTTCAAACATTAAATTGATATTTTATTAAGGTTTTGAAATATTAGTTAGTTTGTGAGGTATTTACTAATTAGTAGTGTTAAGAATATTTATAATTTATGGTGGTTGTAATTATGGAACGCATTTCCTTTTAAATAAGAGCCATAATAAAGTATATAATAAATAAATTACTAAGTTTGAAAATTATATGAATAAAAATACTAGGGAATAAAATACTATACCAATCAGCATTTAGCTTTCTGAATATCAAACTGTATTAGTATACAGTTTTAAAATTGTAATCATATTTTTTCTCAGATATTTTAGTGAACTATTCTCCAATACATTGAAATTTGAATGTGCAATCATAAAAAGTGTGTTATACATTATAAAGAATAACAGAAAGTGCATATGTTACATTAAATAAGGAATGGAGGTGTATGAATAGTGAATTTTGAAGTCGAGTCGATTAAAGTTAAAAAAAAATTCACGAGTTTCGAGCTTCTTTTGAGTTGAGTTTTTTAAAGATAAGAATATAACTGGCATTGCATTTCTATATAAATATCATATTAAAAATTATTATCATTGGTCTATAAATCGAACACAATGTAATATTTTTAGGTAACTAAACTTGAAGGTATTCATGAACCAAAAGCAAATATACAAATAATAAATTATACGAAATAAATTAACAAAACGTTTTATAAACTCACTATATAATTCCTTATTTGTTGTATCATCCAATCCTAGCTTAATAACTTGTTCAGGCTTACTGGTCCTCCCTTGTTTCAAATGAAATTACGGTACTGAAATCTAAAATTCATACCATCTTTAATATGCCTTCTTATCATAACTCAATATTTTATTTAAATGTTTTCTTTAAGTTATTCTCCCAGGTACACTACCGATCATGTAATGTTTTATCGAAAATGAGATTTAATGTACTCTGTCATAGTTTCTAAAACAAAAAAATCACTTGTAAAGAAAAAGAATGAGATAAAACCTCTAATCATAGAAAGGAATAGGTTGATATAAATTACTTTTCTTATTCTTAAAAACTCAAATGAAATCTTTAATTCCAGTTAAACAAATGAGGTTTTACTGATTGCAGAGAAAGATCAATTGACTGCATGAAAAATTACCTTAAAATTCTATCGCATGTACCCATTATAACTAAACGGCGGGAGTAACTAATAGCAGAAAGTCGAGTGTATAAATACTCGGCTCGAAAATACTCGATGAGTACTTGCCCCCCCCTCCAATAAATAATTATATAAACGATTTTTTAGTTTTAGGAAAGTAAGATCCCATCCCGATCTCATTCAAAATTTAATGTGGAGAAATATAATTACTTCTGTTTATTTCAAACACCACAAATTCTCGGTTATTGATTGGACCTGGATTTATTATGTATTGTGTTAGGTTCAGACTATAGCTAATAACGAAGGAGGGGGGGTGCTGTAAAAATTTGGGAAGAGGGATGTCAAATTTTGGGGGGGAGTGGTAATCCAAATTTAGGGGGGAGGGCACCATGAGGCTCGGGGGGGATGGGCACCCCTGGAGGCGAGTGTGGAATATTCATGCAAGTACGGTACTTACCGGCTGTGTAATGTTCGATAATTTTCATCATACTACTCAGGAAAAAGCATATTTTTAATTGTAACACATTCCTTGCATAAACCACTAAGTTTCTCAATTCCTCAAACCTAACCAACAAAATAAAGAAGTAAACAAACAAAATTTGCTACTGCTGCCACCACATTCTTCTAAAAAGTAACCTATAAACATGCATCAATCGTCGGTTTGCAGCAAATAAGCTGATTGTTTACTTCCGTTTTCTGTAATTGTTGTCCGGGCCTAGGATGGAAAGTTTTCTGAACTGTTATCGGCTATGGGTAACTTTTGAGCCAACAAAAACAAGCAGAAAATAGAAGTTTCTGAGCCAGTTTGATGAAAATTTAATCTAAATTCAAATTTCACCCTCTTTGGTCCTTTACCGCCTGTCCATTCTGAATTTCTTTGCTTGGCACCCAACTTCCTAAATAGAAGTAGGAGTAAAATTCCATGAGGAAATCCAGTTTCTGTCAAAGTAATCATATTTTCACAATGGATTTTTTTTCTTTGTTAAGCTGGTAAACGAGTGAACAGCTATTTTAACTTTCAAATAGTGTCAACACTGAACAAGAATGCAGCACACACTTCAGAATATATTGACTTATTGAGGAACAAAGCTGCTGGTTTTATGTACCTAAAAAAATAAACTAATAATAAAAAATAATAATTATTGTTATATTTTTTTTATCTAATAACATTGAAATCAATAATTAAAAGATGAGCACCTTCAAATTTCTATGCAGATGTGCAAATATTTTGCAGCTAAATGAATTACAGGTTCTAACAGCTGCTAAGTGGTGGACAGGAAAAAACAGTAATAACGCAGCTGATACTTTGTGACAGTTAAGGTTTTGAGGTTACGTCAACCCAACTTGCGTATGTTATGATTGTGTTTTTACATGTGAATGCAATAGTTGTGAATTCAAAAGTTGTTTAGCAAGAAGTGTGCAACGCGCCACTTTTCTGCACTCGAGAGAAATGTTTACGCAAGAGCTTGTGGCTTGTGCGGAATAGTTTCTCTCCAGTGCAGAAAAGTCACCTTTGCTCAGAAGTTGAATTTTAAATTTTTGCTACAGCCTTTAGATAACATTTAAAAAAATGTGTGCGAAATCTGTTTCCTAAATGATATCCTTTCGATATTAAAGGTCTCGATGTATCGAAAATGCGATACATGGATATTTACAAGAACTTGCCATCCCTACCAGCAACAATAAACTAACAGCTGATCAGCTGTTTCCACCTAGTGTTGCCAACATAATTCATGGATATAATACATATTCATGGATATACATCAACTGATGTGGATAATCAGTGGTATCCGTTACCCCCAAAAATAACATGTAAAATGTTTTAAAATGCTTAATGGCAAGTCAAAATTTTATTTAAGGCTACATTATGATGTTATAAATAGGATATTTAAAAAACTATATACATTATTTTAAGTTCTAACCTTGAAAAACTGTAAATTTTAGAATTTATCTTTCAATACTTGATTACTCAAAACTAAGTTTTCGTCGCTTAGAACGTTTTATGGGGGACCCCTTTAATTGACATTTATTTTATCTATATTATTAGAAACATTATATCACAACAATCAATAACTCAAGCCTATCAAGGCAACCTTACCTTACACGTTAGGATTAATATTATAGTTCCTTGCAATTACCTTAGGCTTATGAGAAAACTTAAAGCCGCTAAATACGCTATAATATCTTAATCCAATCCGAACTTGTTATCTGATCTGAACATAAGCTATCCGATTCAAATCCAGTCCGATCCAAAAATTTACTATCCGCACACCTCAACTTACTTCAATTGAATTCTTTCACATATCTACAATCTAATAGCAAAATTTCTTCTGAATAATCATAAGCTAGTTAATACAACTGAAACTATGGAAACGACAATAAACTGGATCACAGAATTAATGAGTTATTTATTTGTTCAATCGAGAGCCCTAACTGGTTTAGTTTTTAGTGCTATTTCTCCCATAATCTTGTATATTCACTACCTAACCAACAACTTACATATTAAGACTAAGTCTGCAAAACTGCAATATTTGATACTCTTGAATTTTATATTTTTTAAATGTTTTTACGTCGTGCCTGTTATTTTATGAAAATAAGTGTAAATACTGCATGTCAAACATTAAGTAAATATTCCAAAATCAATTTTCTCACATTACCATGGTGATTAATAGGAGTAAGTCATCAAAATGACCATTTACCCTAAATTATTGAAAATAACCTGTAGTCTTTTTTTTGTATAACATGCAGAATCCATAAGTTGCAAAAACATTACAAATTGACTTAGTTCAAGATTAAACTTTGCAGACTAAGTCCTAGGAAGGTTAGTCAGGAGAGCTGGTTTGCTTGTATGTGTGCATGTGTGCATGTGAGAAGAAAACAGTTTGCCTTCTGGCTAGGGGTTTTTTAGGGGTCATTCTGTTTTATTATGACTTACTGTTTCAGGTTTTCAAAGAAAACCAGCTGCACAAAAAGGATCTCCCGAACCTATAATTTGTTGGTTTGAATAGAAGTGTCTATATTTTAGTTCCAATAAATACAATAGTTAAATAAATTTTTTTAATAAACTATAATTAGGATTCTATCACCATTATTTTTAAGGTATTTTACCACATCAGATATATCTTTGTTTTTAATTTTATTGATTGTCTGTCAAAGCAGGTATAGTGAAACATTTTTAATTTTCTTATTTTATATATAATTTAAATGCAGTATTACCAATATGATTTTATTGAGGAATCCTCTGTTTCAGGATTTTTATTGTTATTTTCAATTAAGTAAAAGATTTATTATTAAATATTACCAAAAAGTTAAATTTTTATTTGTGTTTGGAAATAAATGTTTTTTACTATATTCATGTTTTCATTTTAATTATACCGTATCTTTAAATTGATATACACTGCACATTCTCTGTAGGCAGTGTTGTATGTTGCTGTTCCAGCAACCTTGCAAACTGACAATGTCCACCACCAGCCTGTCACCAACTACATAACTCCTGTCCCTACGAACCAAACTTATACCCTGCCCTAAACGCTACCAACAAGACAAAGCACAGAAAAGTTTTGAAAAAAATGTATTGAAATGTAAGTTTACATTGTCATATTTTGAGGTAATTGAGGAAATATTTTGGAACATAAAACCAGTGAAGGTGAATCTGTGTAGATTAAAGAAATTGTTCTCTAAGTTTAATTATTAAACTATATAGACCATAATTACAGACCATTATCACAACTTGAAACATTCAGAGTCTTTATTTAAGCAGATAGTTAAATTTTTTTGTTTTATTAAAAATACTCGCTTTTAATAATAAAAAATCACATGTTCAGCCTCTCTGAGAACCTGAATCACAACACCCAAAAATTTAATATTGAAGTCAATGTGATTTTGTCAGTGGTAATTTAGTATCTGTACATAGCTAATAGATAATGAAAAGTCTATACTAGTAAGTAAACAAATATACTTAAAGAAAAAGACAAAATGGTATCTTTGAGCAACAAACTAATTCATCTGTTATTTGAATACTTTCTTCTAAAACCAGTTAGCATGTGAATACTTAAAGTTAGCATGTGAATACTTAAATCTGTTAAAAGTAAAAAATCATTAGGCCTATATTAAGTTTTGCATTAATGGTTCTACTTGGAAGATAAGTGCATTAAGAAAAATAAGAAATTTAAAAAATGAGTCGAATAATGATCCTTAAGTGAGGATTGTGGTTGCAATAAAAATACTGTAATTTTTCAACAAAGCTTTATATACAAATCTGACAAAATCAACAAGAGCGCTGCAAAGTTTACAGAAATATATGACTGCACTAGTTATATGGAACTAATGGCTTTATGGCAACTTATAAATAGAAATGCACAGCTGCAAAGATAACTAAGCAGAAATAGAAATAACTTTCAATAATAACTTATCAGCACAAAATAATTCAATATGGTTTTAATATTGCATTTCAAAGGATTATACCTTTTGAGTATATATTATTATATTATTTGAACTTCATCATATCATCAGCTTTTTATAAAATGAGCAGATATCAAAAAATTTTAATTAGGTTCAGTTTGGATCAGATACTACTGTTAATTTTTATCTAATCAAAAACTGGTAAATTTTAATAAAGATCTGACTCTTGTATTTTTTTCATCCGACTTATAAAAGCTAAAAATGTTAAATGACAATTTTCATATTTGCTATGCATTTTTCTCATAATTTTTTTTACAAAATGTAAGGAATGGCAATTTTAACTTTCCCTCCTACACACATCCTGAAGATGCTGATAAGTGTTAGCAATTGATTCCCATTGTTGCACAATATCTTTTTCAAATAACAGTTGAGGCCACCCAATTATTTTCTACTTACCATATTCAGATTTTGGATGGAGGTCAAAGATTACTTGAGGCGACAGCAACACACTTGCTACGGTAATCTTCTTGCGCTATCCTTTTTTTTTTTTTGGATTCCGGGAACAAATTCGGTAAACTTATGATCCTCATCCCAGATCTGAATCCTTTTGGAATGGAAAGTGGAAAATAATTGGGTGGTCTCCACTGACATTTTCGATGCTTCAAATATTTATCACGTTTTTTCTTGTCAGATACACAACTCATTCAAACTTTGCATTTATCATTTAATTACTGGTATCCAGAAACACTATTTTTATCAACATAAACATAAAATAATTGGTGCTAAATTTGTTCGGTGAATGTTTACAGAAATCCACAATTCAAATGCTCTGTGAGTAACAAACAAAACAAGTTACACAGATATCACTTTTCTAGCATATAATATATATTTTATGATTCCATAACCTCTTACTTAATGAGATATTTTAATAAAAAAATTATTTTATGTATTTGATGAACTTGAAAATAAATACAAAATTCATGCTTTATACAAGTATATTTAGAGCGAGGTATATGTAAACCATATTCAAATATTCAACAAACTGTGCTTCAATCAAACAAAGTAGTAAGGAATTTACAAAACAATTATTTTTACTAAGAAATTAAAAAAGTTGTGCTAAACACTCATACCTGGTACGTTACTATAAATTGTAATTCTTTTAAGAGAATATTAAATTAAAAAGAAGTAAAGGCTCATCATCAATATGAACTACTTTAATTTCCTCTTAATAGTACTAAAAATTATATACTTTCACTTGTTTGGGTATTTTAATTGGAACATTCGTGTGATTATGAAACTAATAGTGTTTATAGAACAGAATTTTTTTTCATTCTCAAACGTGATGTAATTACAATCATTAAGATATTATAATAGAACAAATCAGTTAATAAGTATCAACATAGATGGTTGTGAAATAACATCTAAAATGTATTGAAGTCAACTCATACAGCGCCTACAAATATTGGAAAGGTCTAAATATTACATGTGTTGAACACTATAAACACTTCTCAAGCATCCATTCCTCATCTAGATTATAACAGAAGGGCAGTTAACATGAGCACTTTACACTATTACAGTTTTGAAATGTGGTAACTACATTTATCAAAACAGTAGCACACGGCTACATGTGAACTGAACAGCATTATTTAAAACCTGGCAATGAATCTAAACCCTGAGTTGTACATATATATATATATATATATATATAACAACAAAAGCAAAAAAAAGTAAAACTGTTATATATCTAAAATGTAAAACAGAAATATTGAGCCAGTTTTGAAGAAATATTCCAACCCTTAAAAGGATATGAGAAGAAAAATAAATAGTGAGGTCATTAGGCAATGGTCAAATAATTAAACTATTATTCAACTCTGAAGTAAAGTTTTTGTATTGTTAATTAATAAATTGACATTAAAAAATATGATTTAAAACATATCTATATGAACAATAAAACTGATGTAAAACAAGCCCAACGACAGTTTGAAGGTGATTAAACAATACCAAAATATAAGCTCCGTTTATTTTAAAGCATCAAAAGTAGATTTATTTGGTATTTAAAATAATAAATATTAAAAGAACCTCAACAGCACACTGTACTTTTGTAGCTTAAAACCTGCATGTTTTCCTGTTTAGCAAGAAACAGAACCAAATGAATGTGAAAACTGTCAACTCTTACATAATTATTACAGATTTAACAAAATTTATTTTATTTGTAAACAAAATAGAGAATTATGAATTGAAAGGGTAACACTTCACATAGAGAAAAAAATAAGGAAGAGAGTTACAGTGGTTGTTAACTTATCCTGCCCACTGGTTGAAACCTGAACAGTTAACTAGATATGTTTTATTTAATGTGTAACTGTAGCTTGTAGCTACTCAATTTCTGTGCTTGACAAAAAATGTATACTACATTTTTGTAAAAATTACAAATTGTGAAGTGACTAGACGAAGACAGTGAACACATTCTGGCATAAACTAAGAGAAGTATAGACTTAAAAATAAAGCTATTATAAAGCTACGCTGCTGAGGGTTCCGAAATTTTCAATAACAATGATTCATCGATAACATTATGTCTCCAAGTATTTACAATTAGACTGTATTCAAATCCGAGTAATACATCTTCTTAAAGCTACTTGACATTTAAAACTAAGGTCAAGGTACAAAAATGAACAAATAAAATTGATTTCATCGTACAAATAACACAAAATTAAATTTTGAAGTCGGATTTTAACAAAACATGTTTTTTAAACATTCTTCGAATATAAATAACAAATTTCCTACACCATTTAAATGTTTGACATTTAAATGTTTCTATGCTTTTTTTTAGCACTAGAGATGACAGATTTACCCTACAGATAGGACATTAGAGTATCACTTAACACCGAGCACTTTTTTCGTTGCGGCAACCACATCAGCTGGCTGAGGGAGGGCCGCGATCTCTAAACTCTTGGTGTATGGCATGGGGATGTCCGCACCAGTCACTCTGATCACCGGAGAGTCCAGGTGGTAGAACACTTCACCTAAACACAGACAATCATTTATCTTAAGGCATTTCAAGCCAGCCACCAAAATAAATCAACCTCAATTAATTATTAAAGGAGAAAAATCTCTTTGTGTTTTACTTCAAAAGCTACAAAAAAAAGAGGAAATAATAACATGACAATATATTAATGCACTAAACGTCAACGATACAGTCGATTTAAAAATCCATCTTTCTTTGAGATGAACGTGCTGCTTCGGTACAACAGTGCTAAATTTTAGTTTGAGAAAATTCCTTGTTTATAAGTAGCCAAGAGGCTCACCATCTCATTGACCGAGTATAGAACTCGGACAACGATCCATGTTTTGGTCGAGTTAAGAATTTATTTTGTTTTGATGGTCGTTTAATACCTTCGAGACTTATTTAGAAACTCGACTCTAGCCTGTGAAGGTAAACCTTGTAACGGTTAATCTAGCTAGAAAAGATCTCCCTTTACAAAACCAAATCCGAGGTACTAAAACTATTGCATCACTTTCTTATAATTGTAGTAGCGGTGAGCGAGTAGTGATTTTTCAAGTCACTACTCATCGTTGTTCCAAAAGAGCAAGCAGTTTTTTCAATTCTCTCAGTCGTAATACGTAATGCGCACTGCAATATGATTAGAACATTTGTAGGCCATCATAACATTGAGATTTGGCGGCCAAAAATGTTACCTAAATTTGACATTCGCAGTGCAGCATACAGTTGTTTAAATGAATGATCTTCCCGCCGCGATGTGACTGGAATTATTGACTGACGCAATTCCATCGAGATGTGTACCAACCACATATATGATCAAGAGATTAGTCAGATGCTAAGAAATTTGGCGGCCGAAATATGAACAAGACTTTTTTCTGCTGACATTTGAGTAATGACAAAAATAATGACAAACATGGCTATTTTGTTCAGTTTCATCTAAAAATTCAAATTTACCGATGAAAGTTTCAAATTCATTACTATTTCCGGACTATCCCCGACCTTACGAAATCCCAGACATTATCTTGACTTTTACACCGAATACCTGAAGGATAAACACCCCGTAATAATCCATATACTTACTCTCCATGATCCTGGCGCAAATTTCAGATCCGATGCCGGACTGAGGCCAGCCTTGCTCCACTGATATTAAGTGGTTGGTCTTCATCACAGATTTGCCCACGGTTTCGATGTCTAGTGGTCTAAGACTCCTCAGGTTGATCACTTCGGCTTCGATACCCTGACCCGCCAGTTCTTTAGCAGCATCCAACGATGTCTCCACAGCTTTTGAGTGGGCTACTAACGTTATGTGCTTTCCTATGAAAAAAATATGAGATTTATAATTTTATTTGGTAATTACCAAAAACTTTGAGAAGAGGTTAGAATTTCATTGTAATCTGTGAGGAAATCTTCGGTTCTTCATGAATCTTTTCCTCTTGAAAATAATAAAATACCAATTTTTAATTTAAAAGGGAAAAAGGGAAAAATAAACTTTTAATTCAAAGCTCTGGGTTATTTAGTATTTATTTGTTAAATTCCATTTAATCGATGCATAACTGATACCTCGAGTAATCAAGCTAAATAAAAATATAAAAAAACTAAAAAAAAAACTTGAAATAGTTTGGCTTAGTTTTTGACATCTTAACGAATTGAGCCATTTTATGTCCCAATGCTTAGCAATACTCTCATGTAAGTATGTTAGCCTAATTGTTTTGCCCTTAATACACTATATTATTGTGAAAGTCAGTTGAATTGGTGAGCACAGAGGTGATTATTGTTTTGTGTATTATAATTAAGTTTTGTGTCATTTTACCAGCACTGAAACACTCGACCGATGCATTTAATACATGTGCATTTACAAATAAAAGTTCTGTAACAAATAGGGATGGTCAGGTCATGAAATTTCAGGGAGTTTGATTTTAGAAAGCGATTTTTTCACTTTGGGAAATTTTTAGGACGGGATCGTTTTTGTTATCACAACAACCAACAACAAATGTAGCTCTGCAAAACTCGCAATCGGCTGCTGAAAACGATCTCGCATATTTGCCGATCGCAACTCAACGGCAATTGCAGCATTGCAAATCTCGTGATCGGCCGCAAAAACCATAGCGTGTTTTTACCAATCGTGGATGAACGGCTAAAATAGCTCTGCGCTATTCGTGAACGGCCGCAAAACACCCTGGCGATTGCAGATAAACAGCCAATGTAGCTTTACAACTCTTGATCGGCCGTATAAAACGATTGCACATATTTTCCGATAGCAAATAACCGGCATATCAAGCTTTGTAAAATTCGCGAATGGCCGTGTTTTTGGCGATCACGGATAAACGGCCGATGTTACTTTCGCGATCGATCGGCCGTGAAAAACGATTGCGCATATTTGCCAATCGCTGATAAACGACGAATGTAACGTTGAAAACTATCAATCGGGTGTGAAAACCAATCTTAGGTATTCACTGACAGCATTTAATCGACAGAGATAACTTGCTAGAAGGCGCGACAGTGATGACTGTTCATATTATCGGCCACATTGGTCGGCTACAAATTTTGGTTTTGCCCATTGATTCAATTTTCTTAACTAATTCAGATTTCATTCAATCCCAGGCAAAAGTATGATTATTTTTCATGAACAAGTAAAAAATATTTAGGCAGTTGACAAAAAGTAAAGAACCTGAGACTTTTAAATGAAATTTCAAATACATAGGTAATTAATACTTTATGTAACATAGGAAATATTAAGTTTGGGAGTTGTGAACTACAAAATTTAAAGTTTTAAGCTTGGAAAAACTAGTCTTTATGGTTATCATCTTGAAAATTAATTGATTTTTAATTTTTTACTGTAGTTTAAAGTGCTAGAAAAATTATGAGTCATTCCATATCACAAGAACTCCAAAGCCCAAAGTTTATAAAAATACAATGACATGTTTATTGATTATACATGACAGTATATAGTTAGCATGCAAAAACCACTCTAGTATTTTTCTTTTTGGCTTTGTGGAAACCAAACAATAAAAACAAAAACAAAAACTGTTTTATCAAACATAAAAAATGTATAATATATTTGTTATTTCTTCTATATTATTTCTGTTTTTCAATGCATTAAAATTAGAAAGAATAACAATTCTAATTCAATGAAAAATAATAATAAATAAACATTCATTTTACTAACCATTTTTATATAAGTTAGTATTTTATCTATAATCAACAATTTCATTGAGTTGCTAGTTTTTTTTTAATCTTGGTAAGTGTTTTTAAGGTTTGCTGTTTTACCAATTGCATATAAGCTAGTATTTTTTTTACTAAATTTATTTCTTGAAATTTTATGAGTTGGTACAGTACTTAATACAAACAGATATATACATATGACTTTTTTTAACCTAATGCTATTATTGTAATAAAGTAAAATAAATTCATGAATGAGCATTTCCCAAGGCTTTAGGGAAGACAAAAATCCCACCCCAAATTTGGAAGGGAAGAAAAAAATCCCATCCCAAACTAAAAATTTTTGGTTCGAATCGAATCGAATCGAATAGTTTATAACTATTCCGAATATCGAATATTTTCAAAACGAATATTTATGTTAATGGTTATTCGTTCAAATGAGATCAAATTTTAAATCGCAGCATGTAAGTATAAATACCCTTTCACAGCAAACCTGTATACTCAGCAAATTACCAAGCATTTTTGAGCAACTATTCAATAATTAATATAGGCATAATGTTATCAAAACAAAAGTGTTATTTCATTGTGTTTTCTTTACTCTTGTCCTTTACTTTCTCCCTCTCCTCCCTGTATTTATCTTATTTAATTATTAATAGCATTACAACAAGTCAAAATAATATAGGTCAAATATCAATTACTTAAGTACACAAAGGTACAACTAATCAATTGTTAAGAGTTTAGAAATTTATTGATTCCTCTTAAGCATAGGTAATATTCATTTGAATAAGCATAATTAGGCCTATAGTGGCAATTTCAGGAATTGGCTACTTAACAATTCCTTTTCTACTGCAACCTAAATTTGTTCACTTTTAGGCCTCTGCATCCCTTTGTTCCTTTTAATGAACCAATAAATTATTTGATCAGGGACTAGGCTTAAGGGATTAGACCAAAGAATTACATATAAAACTTGGTTCACCAACTACTTCATATTTGAAGAAAGCCTTACAATTTTGTTTGTGCATTAATGCCTGAGAACAAAGATTTTGATTCTCCTAAAGTAATACTATAAAATATAATAAAAAGCCAGACCAGTAAACTGGGCCTAAATTTTAAGATAGTTTACAATTGCCATTTACTTACAACAAAGTTGAATTATTTGTTTTACATTATAAACAGCAAGCAAATTCATTAATTATTATCATAAGCTTAAGTTGTCAAACCAACATTGTACCGTTATCTAAAAATGACCATTTTAATCACGTATCGAAAATAAACATGCTCCGCCTGATTCGTCAGATTTCAACAAAATAAAACCAATTTTTGATCATTCAACGTTTCTATTTCTACGTAATTGCTTATTTGAAAAATAAAGAAATCTGAGCGATTGAAACAAACACGCGATAGACGTTTTCGAGTTATGAAAAACAACTAAACTTCAAAAGCAAAAGCAGACGAAGTTTAGAACGACGACGAAATTCGAAAACGAAAAGACAAATAATAAACAGGTTCGCCAACTCTTTGCCAGCTCAAAATTATTGTACTTCATCGTATCAAAGTTGGAAGCGATGGTGATCCCGGATTCCGTTTAAGATATTTACGGCCTGAAAAAGTCGTACGAAACACCAACACGACTATTTATTAATGGGGTATTTACGGGACATTTCGTTTTGGCAACTGAAGACGACTCTGAACACTGTCGGTCATCGGTGAACTCTGATTGGTCTTGATTGCAATTCTCTCTTTTACCAACTCAACTGATGTTTCGTCGGTATCGGATACTAGTCAAGACAGAACTGATGAAGGATGGACTATTATTTTTTATATGATTTAATGCTGTGATACAAGAATTTATCTCACGAAAAAATTCGTTGTCGCGTCGGGTATTGTGCAGTATATTAACCTAAGTACTGCACGACTGATCAACACGGCAGAGGGAATTTGGTGGCAAAACTGCTATGTCAGTACAGCAGCTATTCATCTGTCGTCTGTCCACGTGAGGACGCAACTGTTTCTGATGTAAAAAATGGATTCGTAGTTGTTTGCAACAACAAAAAACGTACTTTTATTTTGAAAATGGGTACGTTTTCACCTACTTTCGATTTTATGCCAGTCCTTTAAATATTCGATTCGGTCATATCGAACTTCTTTGCAATCTCTAATTGAATCGAATATCGTGATATTCAATTCGAAAAGGTTCGAAGTTCGAATATTCGCACACCCCTACTAAAAATTCAATCCCGAACATCCCTAGTAACAAACTTGTGTGTTTGTTGCCCATGTGGGTGTCTTGTGTAGGTATATATAGATTGTAGGGGTGGGCGAGTAGTGGATTTTGAAGTCGAGTCGAGTCGAGTATTAAGCCAAAAACTCGAGTATCGAGTCGAGTCGAGTAGTTGTTTGTGAAAAGTAATTTAATTTTAATTTCAATTTTACTTATAAAATTGGTCTACTTTATTTAAGCTTATGTTTTTATATATTTCTTGGAAAAATAAAACTCTGATATTGTAATACCCCTACATTGCAGAAACCATACTTTTAAATGAATAAGTTGACTATGCTAAAAAATCACTCAAAATAACAAATCAGTTAATGTAACAAGATCAAAAATAAATTTATGTAGAATATGCATAGTTGTAAAATTTAAGCAGTAATAAGATTTAATTAATAGCCTACTATTTAAACAATCAAAAACAGTTTTATATTTTATCTAAAAATAATTGTTGGCCCTAATTAAAACCTTAGCAGAGAAATTGTGGAAGAAAGAACTAAAAACATCAGGGAGGAGAACTGTGCTTAGTAATTTGTTTACTTCTCTAAACCCAACCCCGCCCCCTTGCCTGACTGCTGAACTATTGTTTTTGACATCCAATTACTTGAGCATGACACAGCTGCGACCAGATAAGAATAAGACATCTCCCAATACAAAAATTATAAAACCTTAACTAATTGTTTTATGAAGTCCACTTTACCAATGAAGTCCACAATTTTCTTCACATTTTTACAAATCAAATGAGACAGAAATGAAGGCTGAGTATCATTTCAAAGATAAAATAATTACAAGTTTGAAGTAGGTCAGAGCTAAATATAGCTTCTGCAAGTTTTCAATTTCCGAATTCAGGGACATATCTCAGAATCTGGTATTTCTAGTAACTGTCAAAATCCATTCTTCTATGAGTTAATGAAATATTTTCGAGGTTACTGTTATGAAAAACTCGTGAACGGCTGCAAAAATCGATAGAGCATTTCTATCGGTCGCGGCTAAACGCGGATGTAGCTTTTCAAAACTCGCGATCTGCCACGAAATACGATCGCGCGTATTTGCCGATCGCCGAAAATCGGCAAATGTAGCGTTGCTAAAGTCGCAGTCGGCCGCGAAATACGAGCGTGCGTATTTGCCGATCGCCGAAAATTGGCAAATGTAGCCCCGAAAAGTCACGGTCAGCCGCGAAAAACGATCGCGTGTATTTGCCGATCGTAAATAAACTAAATGCAAATTTGCGAAACTAGCGATCGGCCGTAAAAGCCAGTAAAAGTCAGTGCTTTATTGTGAAACTAGCGAGGAGCTGCGATAAACAATTTGCCGATTGCGGATAAACCGCAGATGTAGCTTTGCGTTACTCGCGATCGTCTGTAAAATTTGATCGCACAAACGTAAATCGCACATAAATTCAGCCGCCGCGTAAACGGCGGGAGTAACTAACTACTCGACTCGGTTTTAGTCGAGTAGTTGGAATTACTCGACTCAAACCTCGAGAAGTAACAACTACTCTAGTAATTACTCGACTGTCGAGTACTCGCCCACCCCTAATAGATTGTATCTCTGACAATGTCAGTTGGGTAAATTTACTTAAATAGCAAGCATGTTTTTATTTAAGTTAATCAATCATAAGTGAAAAAGGCGTATTTTTTAAGGCATAAAGATTTAATTGAGTTGGATTATAATAATTATGGATTGAGTACTCAATACTCAAACTGAGATACTAAACAAAGCCTCTCAATTTTAAGTAAAGCCGTGAGGATAGGATATTTTATCATATCAGATTGGGATCAAAAACTTGTTTATATTACTTGGACTAACAACCATCTAAAAAAAGGATTGTATTCTTTCATTTGTGCTTAAAAACTAGTGTGTTTAAAAAGTGAGGGGTCTGTACCTGATCGTTCAATTTTCGCTTTTCCAATAGGAAGCAGAAAGTCTTTGGACAATGCTTCGTCAGACATGGGATACTGAGCCCCATAAAGAATTTCATTTTCTAGGAACACGACTGGATCTGGATCTCTGATGGCGGCTTTGAGGAGTCCTTTGCAGTCCTCTGAGTTGTACGGTGAGATCACCTGGCAACACAATTGAATTGTCTATACAAATTTATGAACGAGTTGGTTCTTTTCAGTCGCTGACACTAACAATTCTTAAGGATTTTTAATGTAATAAAAATCTTAATATTATAAAAGTAGCTACAGACCTGATCAAAAATAAGTAAATTTTGTGTTTAGAAAGACATAGTATAGCACGTAAATAAGGTTAAAGTTCCTGGCAAATAATCCCTGACCTTTAAATTTGATACTGCAACACAATACTTTAAGCTGATATCATATTTTTTTAGTGTTTATCATTATTAGAATACAAAATGCAACAAAATAATGTTTTTACTAAATTTATTTATTTCATTATGGCACAAACACTGTGAAATATACCAAATGATAAAGCAAAATGAAGACAGTTTTGAAAATAAATGTAAATATAACTGAATAAAAATGATATGGAATTCAATAAACCTTATGTTCTTGGCCTTAAGGAAAATATGGCTGCAAACTTTCAGCAATTAAAAGAATATTTAAACATATATATGACTGTAACATAAACAAACAAGTCAAAGAAAGTTCAATTCGCTGGGATCATAATGACTCAGCTTGTACAAAACCCTTTATGTTAGAGAGACTGTTGAAAGTATTGAATATACAGTGTGAGTTTTAATTGTCCCCCCCCCTTACATTTTTACATTTCTAAAAATAACTATCCCAGACCCTGCCCAAACATTATTGGGCAGTAAGTACCTCGTTTTGAGGGGGTACTCATTTTTGGCCGCCATCTTGGATCTGCCATATTGGATCCAAAATAATTTTTTCAAGTGTAAAAGTGGTGTTGTGACCCATCATTTCAAGCTAGTTGTTTCACTGATTACAATGCCGCAAACCATTTTTTAATATCTTGATTCGTTCTCAAGATATGAGTACTTTTAATTTATTTATTTTCAACCAATTTTAATATTACAAATTGATAAAATAGGCCCATAACCACAAAATAAAGCTAGATAGTGACGAATAACCACGATCAGTCATTGTTGAGCGATTTACACTTAACTTTCACCAATGTCAATTTTTTGGCCGTCATCTTGGATCCGCCATTTTGAAATGAGGTAAGTTATTTCAAATATGAAGTTGGTGTTGTGACCCATCATTTCAAACTAGTTTTTTGCGTCAAATTCAATGCCGCAACCCGTTTTTAGCTATAAAATTTAGTTTTTGAAAAATTCATATTTTTTGAGATTTTTATTAGAAATTTGTCAATATCTTGAAAACTAAATACGATAATTAAAAAAGGGTTGCGGCAATGAATTAGGCGCAAAAAACTAGGTTGAAATGATGGGTCACAACACCAACTTCATATTTGAAATAACTTACCTCATTTCAAAATGGCGGATCCAAGATGGCGGCCAAACAAATTACATTGGTGAAAGTTAAGTGTAAATCGCTCAACAATGACTGATCGTGGTTATTCATCATTATCTAGCATTATTTTGTGGTTATGGGCCTATTTTAACAATTTGTAATGTTAAAATTGGTTGAAAATAAATAAATTATAAGTACTCATATCTTGAGAACGAATCGAGATATTAAAAAACGGATTGTGGCATTGTAATCAATGAAAAAATCTAGCTTGAAATGATGGGTCACAACACCACTTTTACATTTGAAAAAATCATTTTGGATGCAATATGGCGGATCCAAGATGGCGGCCGAAAATGAGTACGCCCTCAAAACGAGGTACTTACTACCCAATAATGTTTGGGCAGGTTTTTGATCTAGTTATTTTTAGAAATGTAAAAAAAGTAAGGGGGGGGGACAATTAAAACTCACCCTGTATATTGCAGTTATTGGAACAATAGTGCATTTCAAAGCAAAAAATCACAATGGTTATTTATAAGCTTCTCACCCGAAAGCAGTACAACATGAACAGTTTGAAAAATGTTATTCCAACCTCAAAAAACATATCAAGCCTTGTAACTGTAGAGATCAAGAGGAAAAACTTTGGAAAACATTGATAGTTTTAGGGATTAACTCAAAAGACCTACAAACACATTTGCTACAACCCTGCAACAAAAACTACACGAGGTATGCTGAAAATTATCAGAATTTTTGGTTAACATGCAATTGATTATCATTAAAATAAAGTTTACTGCAAATTTTTAATCTTTTTTTTTCTACAGCCAAGGCCGTAGCCAATGGGGGGGTTAGGGGGTCACAACCCCCCCCCCCCCGAAATAGTAGAAATAGCCTTGAAATAGTAGGAAATGGGGGTGGTTAGGGGGTGAAAACCCCCCCTGAAATAGTCCAAAACCCCCCTCGAAATAGTTAAAAGCCCCCCGGGCAAATGCTTAGGGGTCCGGGATCAGACAAAATGTGGCGTAAATGACAATAAAGGGGCCGAAAAGCACGCACGTGAGAAAAAAAAAGGTCACCACTTTTGACGAGCCGGAAATTATGTCGCCAAGCCTGTCCAAACCCCCCCCCCCCCCCCGAAAAAATTTCCTGGCTACGGCTTTGTCTACAGCGTTAAGGAATCGAAAGTTTTTTGATGCGGCGCGGTCACTCCGCCAATCAACTTCTTTCGGCCATCAAGGTACAGTTTTAAGCACACCTTTAGTCCAGGACAGTGACTGTACCACGCTCCAAAACACTGGGAGTGCTGAGCCGCCACTCCTGAGGCAGCTCCGTTGGGCCCTCGGAACACGATCGGCACGTTCACCTGCCAACAACAAATTTAGAACATGAAGTCTGGATGAACAATCAGAACTGTAAAAAACATATTTTCATCATGCTGACACAGAAACATACTAATACATTTTCTCTTCCTTTTTGCTGTCTCGAAAGATACTCTTTGCCGATACCAGTCCAGAAAACAAGGAATATGTTATGATTAAAAATACTCCCGTTGCAGCAGACCTGCATACTCAGTGAATTTCAAATGTAAAACAACATATTTTAATCCAACATAGCGAGATTTGACATGATTTTGTAAGCTCCATAAGAATAACATGGGGAATGAGTATGCAGGTTTGCTGCTACAGGTATGTTTAAACTGGTTGGTTTTAATTTAATATTTAGTAGATCTGAACTAGAAGAAGCCATTTACCAAGTTTTATCAAGATATGTTGCGAAATAAGCTAGGTATAGAATTTTATTTTACTTATTTCCTATAAGGTTAACATTGAGACAACGTACTGTGTTTACCACTTTCAATACCTCGGTAACCAAGGGACATATAACAGTGATTCAAAATACTAAATTGTTTGTTTTTTTTAGCTAAATTCAATGGTGCCAACAAAAATTTGATCAATTTTATTTTTCTATGTGAAAAGCTCAAAAAACCATTTGTGGGGGGGTTTATCCCCCTTTACCCCCCCTTCCGGTGGTCCGATTGGGCTGGTTCACGAACTCGTCTGAGTGATTACCACTTTACACGTTTGTACCAAATTTCATTAAGATCGGACCATATTTACGGCCGCTATCGTGTTAACAGACATATATATATATATATAAAGATATATAGATATATATATATATATATTCAAAAGAATGATGTTTTTTGCTTCTGGGGACCCCAAAATGAAAAGTTAACATGGTCTCGGACTTAGGTCTTACCATGAGTACTACCGTAATAGCTTATTCCTTTAAGGAAATTCGCTAATACGTTAATCATCATACTGAGTAATGAGTACCGAGGGCTCGTGCGGAAACTATCATGCTTGTCCGGTAAAACAGTACTTTCCAGCCTAGTAACGTGATATGATACACTACCCGGCATGGGCTCTCCAGACATATACTTTATGTAATCATAACATGGTTGCACCCTAGAACTAATCAAGCAAAAGAGACTGGACGAATATTAAATTGTAAATTTTTTTAAGTTTACGACTTTATAAGTAGGCTAAACATTTGTAAATAGTAAATGGTCCAGTAAAACTAAAACTAACAAAGTTAATGATTTTGGTGACTGTTGAATGAGTACACAGTGAGATTTATTTTATCTAGAGCAAAATAAACCCAGAATTTGGTTTGAGTAGACAGGGAGAAAACCAGTGCGGCTCCCCCCCCTTTCGTCAACTCTTTCGGAAAGAAGAAGATACTGTTGGGACATTCTATCCCGGCCCAACATGAGGAATGTAAAGACTTTAATTAGGTATAGAATAATTAGAATAATTTCTTTAAATTAGGCCAAATAACATGAAGAAATAACTAATTACGGTTGTTAAACTCTTCAACCATTTTTCCAAATACAAATTATGGTAAAACTGAAAGGCCACTAAATTGTGCACTGGCAAAGCATTAAAAATTACTTCCTAAAATAAAAATGTTTTGTTTGATGATTGTTACCGATTCTTTATGAATTGACTAAGATCATATATCGGCCTAATTAATTGTAACTATGCATATAATAATTAAAGATAACAATTAAGTTTGTAATTGTAAATCTTTAAAAGTTAAAAAAACACACCTTAAGCATCGCTTACTTTCCAAGAGCTCTACTGACAGTTTTCAAATCAATAATTATATTTACCTTATAAGATAATTAAAATTATTATCAACAATTAGAATTATAACAATGTAGATGAAGAACTTCTCCAGACCAAGAAATTCTCTGGTGGGATTATTACACTAGAGATCAGAAACAATAGGGCAAAAATCAACTAGCTCAAAAGCATTCTAAACTTTTTGAGGCAAAACTAATAATAAAAAAACTGGAATAGTTTTAGGGATTAAAATGCCCTTATTATAATAATTAACAATCATTTAAATCCCTCTCTTCAATCAACATCTTTAAATAACTAAAGAAAATTTTAAAACACATTTAATTCTTTATCCAATTAAAACAAAGATTTCAACAGAAACTTTAATAGAATTATTTCTTTAAATTAGGCCAAATAACAAATAAATAAAAAACCTACCTATAAAGGTCTTAGTTTACACACAAAAAATATATCACATTAAATCCAATATGATTTATATTTAGAGAATAAAACAGTAACATACTACTTAATAATACCGATTACAATTACATGAATTTCAGATTTCATTCACTTTTTGAAAGAGATCATAATCTAATGACAAAACAGATGGCAAAGGCCAATCAAGGTCATGGGGTCAAGGACAAATCATTTCCCCAGCCAAATTAAATTAAATTTAAATTTAATTAAATGTGCCAATATGATGTATTTATCTTACACTCATAAAATCATGTTTAACTAACCACTAACCTAATTATAAGCATAACAACAATTAGTAATTGATAATGAAAATAAAATATTTTTTAAACCCTATAATAAAATGATATCAACCAAGCATAGTGTTTTAATTTATTTCTGGCGATTCAGCAAAAGAATATCACTGGTGAAGTTACAAGAAATATAAAAAAATCAATAATTAGGCTTATTTGCCAAATTGGAGTAGTTTTCCAGTGTAATGAAAGCTTTTCTTGAATAAATTAAAACAGTATTACTTTTTTATTAATTGGAAATAATTTTAACATTGTCCCTTAAGTTTCCATCAAGATTTATTGTTCACCTGTATTCAGGAAAATATATTTTATACTCTAAGTATATCAAGCAACAGAATCTTGCTCGTGAAGAATCATACAATCACTTTCAAGATCATGAGAATTTACTGACAACATTCCAAATTTTTAACCACTGTGGACTTAAAAATTTATAAAGATTATATTTTAGGTATTTTAAATGTACTTTTAGTAAACACCAGACACAATATTCAAGGTAGTGCTATTCAAATTGATGTAGATAAAGGCATAATAATGTTCATTATAGGGTTGCAATTGATCAAAAACCTTTCATATACATAAGGAAAAGACTTTTTAACCTATACATGAACCAGCATTGAAAATATGGTTCTTATGGTTCTGTGTTCCCCAAGGCTGTAAAATCAGCTGATTTGGAGATGTGCCACTTTCTGTCACTTGATGCATCTCCATGTTAATTATATAACGCCGCGCAACTCTGTTCAATTTATTACAACACCCAGGTCAGCTTGTAATAGAAAGACAATCAGCAGTGTTATAAAATATATAAAAGTAAAGGACTCATCCAAGTCATAGTAGTTATAATATACCAAAAGTAAGAGTACCAGTTGTGCAAAAACACAGCTTATTAAAATGTGATAAATCAAAGCGAAATTGTCCCTCTCCTAATGATTTAACTTTTACCGCCATTATCTTAAAATCAAAGATAAAAAAGTGTTAAGCTTAGAGAGACTAAGAAGTAACATTTAATTAAATGTTTATATCATTATTTTTAATATTTGTAGACATCTACTTACAAGTCACACCACTCTTTATACTTTGTGTGTTTGATGAATAAAGATATAATTGATTGATCGATTGAAAGACTCACCAATCCTGCAGACATGTAGAATGTTTTTGCTGCAGAGTTTATGACTTGATCGATAGCTTGCATTGAGAAGTTGAAAGTCATGAATTCACAGATTGGTCTGAGTCCAGCCTGAAAGAGAAACAAAAAATTAAGAGGTCAACCACAAACGAAAGAAATAGGCCATAGGCCTATTATATTATTGACTTTAGAGTAATAGATTACAAAGTAAGCTCTATTACTGTAATTTGTTTTAAATTATCTGCATCAAAATTTTGTTTGATTCTCTGTGCATTCAAAAAGTGATTTTAGTACTTTTGCAGGTTTAGATGTAAATATTTTTTTTTTTCTAAATGGCCTATCTGACAGTAAAATACGGTATACGCCTTCTAGTTCGACTTCGGTTGGATCGGCCGCTGGATGGTCCAGCCGGACCTAGGAGGATGTCTCATCCGTCATATCACCACACCACACCGCAGGGGAATGATCTTCGACAGGATAGATCTTGAATGTTTTGTTTCCGGCCATAGAAGTAAACTATTTATGTCAGTTCAGTTTACGGGCAAGTTTGTAATTGATGGACACGTTGACCTCAACCAACAAACGATGTTGTTATCCCTTAAATCAAAGGACTGTACAGTAAGATTTGGTCTGGGATTTCGTGTGTGTGTTTAGTTGCTGTTTAGTATTAGGACTGTTTACGGAAGTGAACATTGTGAGTAATTGAAAGATGTACAAGCACAAATTTACTTTGATAAAAATGTTCAATTTACTTATTCCTCATAATTGTTACCATTGGGACAACGTACTGTGTTCACCACTTTCAATATTTTGATTATTTTTATTTTTGCATGTAAAAAACTCAAAAAACCCCTTATAGGAGGGGTTTATCCCCCTTTACCCCCCCTTCCAGTGGTCCGATAGGGCTGGTTTATGAACTCGTCCGACTGATTACCACTTTAAATGTCTGTACTAAATTTCATTAAGATCAGACTATTTTTACGGCCGCTATCGTGCTCACAGACACATATAAATAAAGATAAATAGGTGTAAATCAATTTTGATGAATGGTGTTTTTTCATTCTGGGGGCCCCAGTATGAAAAGTTATGATGGTCCCGAGCTTAGGTCTTACCATGAGACCTACGGTAATAGCTTCTTTCCTATAGGGAAATTCTCTAAAACTAAAATGTTTATTGAGCTGAATCAATTATGTGAACCAAAATTTGATTACTTTAATTTTTATATGTAAAAAATGACCTTTTTGGGTGGTGTTATCCCTCCTTACACCCTCCAGTGGTCTAATTGGGCTGCCTTTTGAATTGGACCATTTTTTTACCATGCTTACAGATACATACAGATATATACAGTCTATCTGGCGCCAATTCTTGGGGCCCAGTCCACACATGGGGCGGGGAGTGGGTAGGCTGGGAGGAGAGGGGAGTAGTAGTGGCAGCGGCGGCCGACAGTGTACTAGCCTGGCTGCGTACATTCGGCAGCTCGAACATAGTTACTGCTTCTCTGACAATCGTTGTTCAGAGTATCAAGACGGTTTGATAAATACTTATGAAATATTTTACTATATTGAATGGAATTAAAACAGATCATTAATCGTCAATAAGAGTCACTGTTTTGTGGGTCGAAGTTTTTAGGACAACATGTAGTGACACGCAATTGTTGACGGCTGAGAGCAGAATGACAATGCTGCGCTCTAGCGACGCGTTGTCGCGCATGCGCACTAGCCGATTTTGCTACCGTGCACCCACCGCACTGGGCCCCAAGAATTGGTGTCAGTTACACTCTTGACTATCCGAGGCCCCTGGACTGGGCTACCTCAGATACCAGGAACCTCAGATGATACGGAGGTCACTTATATTTTGAGGTTAGGATGTCAGAAGACCACTATGTAATAGTGTACAATGCAATAGCAAGTCATACTTTTTACCAATTCACAGAGTTTAAAGGACTTTAAGTTACAAATAATTGATTTTAGGTGGTCATACAAAATATTCTTTTATGTTGTAATCTAAACTACAGTAGAACCCCTTATATCCGGCCTCGGGTTTACCGGTTCTCGGTTTATTCGGCCGCTTCTCAGAAGCCTACATCAATTCATAATTCTCACGCTTACCAACGCAAATTCCCTCTGTTTATCTCTTGGATATCTCTCTCTTTGTTTACGTTTTACTACCTCTTTATTTATTTATGGCTCCAGTTCAGAATGGCTACTAATCAGAATGAGGCTAATGTGAACGTGTACTGATACGTTCAGCAAGCTTTGTCTACAACACTCTCATAAGATCACACACAGTGAATTGGTCGCCGAATGTTTTGGCAAGTAGGATCCCCCCTAATTCGGCAATAGTGAACTTGAGTCAATAAACTACCGTTTTATATGTATCCAATGTGGTTATTAATTGTTTTGTTTTGTCAAGTCTCATTGTAGGCCTATGGCAAGCATGCAGATGAAAGTTATGGCAGTAGCAAATACTACCAAACAGGGAAATGATTTATAATTAATTCACAACCATGGGATCAATTAGTGTTCCAAGTAATGTGTACAGTTGGTTTTACTAACATGGGTATTTTTGAAATCATCCAAAAAGGGGACTTAAAGCTCTACTTAGGTCGTAATTCACTTGATACATATTTTTACTTAGGTATAAATTATTGTTTTCATAATAGGTTGGATTATCCAGCCAAATCATTATCCGGTCTGGGCTTGGTCCCGTGGAGGCCGGGTATGAGGGGTTCTACTGAAATAATTTTGGAGTAAAAAAATTAAGCATAAAGCTCCTTGGATATCCCAGAGTCTCGGATCTTGGATAATTGGGAATGTATTGTATAAAAATTTTAACGAATGGTGTTTTGGTATCTAAGGGCCTCAAAACAAAATTTTTTCACTGTCACGGGCTTAGGTCTCACTATGAAACCTTTGATAATTTTTTTTCTATCGGATAAATTTGATAAAATTCAAACGAATAGTGTTTTTGCATCTGGGGACTCCAAAACAAAAATTTATTATGGTCTCGAGTAGTGGTGTGCCAGTAAGTAGTTACTCCCGTCAGTTACCCAAAATTGGTATAGCCTACACCATTGAATTTTACAGCAAATTTTCACACAATAAATCCATCTTTAACCGCCATTGTTTAAACCTCATTTGTTTTACTTTAATTAGGACATTTTAACTTATTAAAAATTTATTTATATAACTTCATTGCTTTTTAAATTTAGCGTTATTTTTTAATCATTCTCTTTGACAGTAATTTTGTTTTGTTTTGTCAACTAAAAACATATATTACAAAGTAATTTTTTCTAAACTTGTAAATGAATACAAGTGTCTCTCTGTGAATAACTGAAGAAAAATATATTTAACAATTGAGTTAGACTAAGAAGGCTTTGCCTTCTAATATGCTTATTAGTTTGCCTGAATTTTAGACATTCCATTTGAAAACACAGATAAGCCTAAACAAGTCAGGATTGATAATCCAAGGAGTTTATATAACAAAATGGCATCCATATACATAATCAAAAAGTCCCCTACTTAAACATTTTCTCTAAATCTAATAGTACCACAGTTAACACATTCGCTGCGGGAAAAAAATTGTTTAACTTTTAACAGTGCTGAAAATTTTTGTTCATGGAATCACTTACCTATAAGGTTGTGTAGCCACAAAACGGTGTCCAAAAAAATCCCCTCGGCCTATGATGTCATCTGTGACGTAATAAGTTCGTGGCCCGAGATCGGGACATCAGCACCAGGGAACGACGCAACATGATTTTTGGCGCGTTTTATCACTATTATCACTTTTACAACTCATTCTATTGTTTTGAAAGTGTCGTGCTAGCGCAAAAACGTGAAACTAGCGCCACGGTGTACTCCTCGGCTCTAGTTTCGTCGCTGTCAGGGATTTTGTTAGGTGGACGGTGATCAAGGTCACTGACACTCGTATCATCCAATATTTCCAGTACGTCATAATTTATGTATTTTTCAATGAACCTGACATATTATAATAAAAACAATCACAGAAAAGTACGATTCAATTCTGCACATCAATAACAACACCAAAAAATCGCCTCAAAATACGTTGGAATCACAAGCATGAAATTAAAACCCCGCTAAAAAATATGGCGCGCCCGGACCGCGAAAGGTGGGACCGCAGGTGGGCGGGGTTACTGTAGAGGGGGCACAGCCAATAGAAACACTCCAAGTTGTTCACTAGCCGCCACGCAGCTGCTTTTGTGTCGGCCGACCTCGTGCCCGAGATCGGGACACACGCACCCGGAATCACCGCGCATGTCCCAATATCGGAACACACGCAGCGAATGTGTTAAGTTGGACACCCTGTATATTTGCTCTTAGATCACAAATGTATTTAAGCTGAGTAGTCTAATAATATTACACATTGTTTTTGCTTAATAATAATAATTTTAATTTTTGACATGATGATTTAAAAATACAGTGGCTATTATATTATTAAGATTGCTTTTACTTCACAGTATTAATCGGTTTAAACGGGAGTAAGATTATTCTTAGTTATTTTTTTTTTTATATAGGAGTCAAGTGAAGTGACTTACATTTTTTTTCTTTTACTTTGCAAGGACATGTTTGAGATATAAATACTATTAATATTTAAAGTAAATTGTTATGTTAAAGTAGTTGAAAATGGTTTCTTTAAGGAAATATAATATTTTAGTTTTTTACAGGGAAAAAGACCCTGATATTATATAGCTGTCTAAGGTTTAAGTTAATTCATTATTTTTCTATGTTGAAAATCCTTTAAAATTAAAACATGCTACAGATTCGATTGCCTGCTCCTACAGTATTTATTTGGTAGAAATCATTGTAACTTGTGTTTTTAGTTAATGCAGTAATTGAGACTTGTTTTAAACTGTTCATTTCTTGCATTCCACAGAAGCAGCATTATTTATTTATTATTCATTCTTTTATTTATTTATTGGTTAACAGAATCAATTTTTGTTATATATGGTATGTAGTGTGATATCTTATTTATAGCATTAAGAGAGTTATTCAGTGTCCTATAATGCAAGTTATTAATTATTATTTAAATTTGAATTTGTTTTGGAAATAAAATTAGAAAAAGTAAATTATTTTAAATTGCATCCTGCCAGGGGTGGCGCAGGGAGGGAAATCATTTCTCAAGTTTTATACATTTCTTTGTATATATTTGTTTTTTTCATTGTTCAAAAAAAATTGTTAGTTGATGAAAGACAATACAGACTATATAGCCAATTTTAGGAACATTACTAGTTCAAGTATAAGCAGTTCTCACGTCGATACATTTTTCTCTGATGGAACAGATTATCTACGATGTATTTATTTAAATATAAGAAGCTATAGAAAAAATTTTGATAGTTTCTTGTTATACTTAGAAAGTTGGGCGGTTAAATGGGATTTGATTATGTTGGGGGAAACATGGCTTGATTCTGAAAAAGGTGGGGTGCAACTTGATGGGTATAAAATGTACAAAACAAATAGGGGTGCGAATCGAAACGACGGTGTGGTTGTGTATGTGAGGGAGGGAGTGAGTGTGAGTGAATGTAGAGAGCTGGAGCTGGGCGGCGTGTTTGGCCTGAGTCTCGACATCACTTATCACGGCAGGCGATCTGACCTGCTGATAGTCTACAGGACTCACGACAGTGACCTTGACAACTTTACTGAAGCGCTGCGACAATATTACGACCACATGACTAGGGATAAGACATATATACTCATGGGCGATATAAATGCAAACTTAATTGTGACGAACAAAAAAACAGAGCACTACTTAGACTTACTCTTTGATAAAGGTTTTGTGAGTGGTGTCAATGAACCCACTAGAGTTACTGATGACAGCAAGACGTGTTTAGATCACATTTTTGTAAATCACGTAAATACTGACGATTTGAAGACTGCTGTGATCAAGACCGACGTCACAGACCATTACTGTGTGGCTCTGGAAGTATCGCACAAGCGCATGCGCACACAACCAGAGGACGTAAATTCATCATTCATAGACAAAGCTCAGATGGGACAATTAGTTGACAATTGTGACTGGACCCAAGTTACAGATATCTGTGAAGTAAATCAAAGTTGTAATAAATTTGTTTCTCTTCTCAATGAATTTAGTGAAAGTTCGCGTAAACCCCAATCTAAAAAATCTCATCGATTAAAAAAATTAAAGCCGTGGATTACCGAGGGACTGATAAAATCAATTAGAACTCGAGATAAATTAAGTAAAAGATTAAAAACTCAACCTTTCAATGTTGATTTGAGGCATTTTTATATAAGCTATCGAAACAGACTTAATGTTCTTATCCATAATACGAAAAATAATTATTACAGATCTAAATTAAACAGTTCAGCAAATAACCCTAAGATGTTTTGGAGTACTGTCAATGAAATTTCAGGTAGAATAGTAAAAAAAGACGTTTTTCCACTTGAACAATTTACTGCAAACAAAAACAAGGACGGAGGTGACTTAAGGCGGCAGGTGGCCAACGAATTCAATGAATATTTTTCCCAAGTTGGCAGCAACTTGGCCACTAAAATCAATTCGACTGGTCCACCTGTCGTCAACGACGCAGACTATACTATAGACAATAACTTAACTTTCCACACCATCACTAAGGACCAGTTACTGCACTACGTCTCGGGCCTGCGCGGCGGCTCAGCCCCCGGCTGCGACGGCATATCGGCCGATTTTTTAAAAAAACATTTCCAGTCGTTGTGTGGACCGTTACTTCATATCATAAATTCTAGCATTGTGCCCGGCGTGTTCCCCGACGCTTTCAAGATTGCCAAAGTTATTCCTCTTTACAAATCAAATGACATTACAGTTAAATCAAATTTTCGCCCGATTAGTTTACTTAGTGTTTTTTCAAAGGTTTTAGAAAAAGTAATTAAAGACCAACTTTCTAATTACCTGGAAACAAACAGATTAATAACCGAAAATCAGTTTGGGTTCAGGAAATCCAAAAGTGTTTCAGACGCGCTCTTCAAAATTACTACAGATATTAATTCAGCTCTTGACAGAAATAAACGTTGCCAAATATTATTTTTAGATTTAGCTAAGGCATTTGACACGATAGATAGACAGATATTGCTGGAAAAACTAAATGTAATAGGGGTTAGGGGTATGGCATACAATTGGTTTAGGAGTTATTTTGAGAGTAGGAGACAAGTAACATCAATAAATGGGGTCATTAGTGAAACTAAAAACATAGATTACGGGGTTATTCAAGGTAGTACGTTGGGTCCTTTACTGTTCTTAATCTACATAAACAATCTGGCCAAAATAAATATTTCAGGTAAATTGTATCTCTTTGCTGACGATACAGCAATTTTACATGAAGGTGACAACTGGGATTCAGTTTTTCATTCAGCATTGAGAGATCTATCAACAATTAAATCTTGGTTTGATCAAAATTTATTAACACTTAACATATCAAAAACCAAATGTATGCCAATAGCTCTAAGAGATAGGTCAGATACAAGAATAACCAGTCTCAAACTTCATGTTTGCGGAAACACTGATTCATTAAATTGTGGGTGCGAATCTATTGAAAGAGTTCATACATATAAATACTTGGGTGTTATGTTGGACAGTAGAATGTCATGGAATGCACATGTTAGATTTATTAATAACAAACTCAGGAAATTAATTTATGCTTTCCACCAACTCAGTAACATTTTAACATTAAAAGAAATCAAAACAATTTACTTTGCATATGCACAGTCTATTTTAGAGGGAGGGATATTGGCTTGGGGTGGGGCGTACAATTCAACAATCAAACCTTTATCAGTCACACAAAAATCCATCCTCAAGGCAGCAATGAGAAGGTGCCGGCGATATCCGACGGACGCTTTGTTCGATGAAGTCAAAGTTCTAGACGTTAGACAACTTTTTATTCGAGCAGTTCTTTGTAATATATATAAAAATTCATCTAGCATTTTTCAAACTCCAAGTCATGATTATCTTACCAGAAGCAAAGAAAGTGCAGGAATTCAAATGCCAAAATTAAGTAAAACTTTTTCAACAACTAATTCATTTTATGTATCTCACGTCCTGTACAAAAATCTTCCAAACTCATTAAAAAACATGGATTTATCTTTTTCAGTCTTTAAAGTAAAAATCAATAACTGGCTACACTCGATTGGAAGAGAACATTCAGATAATTTAATCACTTCTGTATATAGACGATAACGAACCGGTATGCTGTGAATGCTTGAATTTGTGAGTGAATGGGATGTGCTGGTGTGAGTTTGCGGGTATGCGAGGTTTGTTGTGGGAGTGTGTGTGTGTATGTGTGTGTGTGTGTGTGTGTGTGTGTGCGTGTGTATGTGTGTGTGTGTATGTATGTGTGTGCTCGCGAGTGAGAGTGAGCGTTGGTGAGTGTGCGGAGTGAGTCGGGTCCGTTTGTCCACTGGCGGGGAGGGGGGCGGGGGGGTCCATACATACCTTTGTCCGTCTGTCTGTCCTTATCAAGTTGCACCAAGAATACCAAGAATACAAAACAACGAGAATATAGTTGCCTTGTTAAAAAAAAATCATTCTTCATTATTTTTGTTTTAACTTTGAGATGTGATTTCCATTATTTTTTATGCTTTCTTTAAATTCTCAGCTCAAAAACTATTAAAAAAAAAACTAAGCATGATAACGACACACTCTCTCACGCACGGGCTGTAATGCCTATGTGAGAGAAATTTCTTATGTATCATAGCCAAGTCAATTTAATTTATTTGTAAATATTTAATTTGTAAAAAAATGTGCGCTATGACTGATACTTGTATTGTAAATATTTTCCGAAATAAAGCTGATTTGATTTGATATTCTAATCTTCAAAGAACTGTACCTGAAAAAAAACTTGAAAATTGCATATATATTTAAAATTTGACATGATTTGACTTCAAAAATCACTCCTCGCACACCCCTAGTCTAAGGCTTAGATCTATCCATGACACCTAAGATAATAGCTTCTTCCCTAAATGAGGAATTCGCTGATAAAACTTGGAAAAACGTAATAATTTGAATCAGATAGGCTTGATAAAGTTATTAGAACTTTAAAAAGCACAATGCCTTACAGTTTTGAAATGACTTGTAATTAATGCAGGCGTGTCCCATGTCAATGTAAAATAACATATAACAACACATCTATCGCATTTTTAGATACAGGATTTTTTTTTAAACGCAACCCATTTTTAAGATTGAATAATGTGCATATAAATATGAAATGAATACTGATTTATTGATCTTTACATTTTTTACAAGCTATTATTTACGTTTGATCACATTTAGTTTATATTATGTGCTCAAACAATCCGCCACTGGCATTTGTATGAAGTTGTGCTATCTCCAACGAATTCCCGACACGTGTTGTAAGCTAACTCTTTGAATTTCTTGCATTAAATTTATTATATTTGTTTTGAGGTGCTGAATATCATGTGAATCGTTTTCGTAGGCCTTACTTTTTATGTATCCCCAAAGAAAATAATATTGTGGGTTCAAATCCGGGGATCTTGGGGGAAATAATCCTTTATTGATCAAATAAAATTTTGGATTGTGTTAAAAAAACACCCTGTATTTGTAACAAAAAATGCCTGAAATATTTAACGGAAATTTTCATTAGGCCTATACATTAATTTCCACACTCTTATTAGGAGATATAAATACATCACCTGTAGCTACTGTATAATTAAATCGGCAGTGAGTACATTTTTTTAGAGAAGATATAAAGAATAAATTTACTAACTTATCAACATATTACCATGGCAGCTCCAACAGCAATCCCAGCAAACCCGAGTTCCGTGATCGGAGTGTCAATGACTCGTTTGTCTCCGTACTTCTTCCAAAGCCCTCTGGAGACCTTGTAGGCTCCGTCGTACAGGGCGACTTCTTCTCCCAATATGAACACCCGCTCATCTCTCTCCATCTCCTCGTCTAGGGCTGAGTTGAGAGCGTCTCTCACAGTCATCTGTCAATACAAGGCGAATTAATAATTGGAGCTGAAAGCATCTCACAGTCAAAGTGATTGTTTTAACCCTTGGGGGGCGCTTACGTTTTTTTCAGGAGAGGGCGCATGCTGAGGTTAGCTCCACATTGTTGAAATATATTTTTTTAAATTAGTAAAACATAATTTCTTAATCCAAGTTCAATGCCAAAAGTTAGTTTAGTATTCTCTTATAAGGTAATAAAAATACTGCGGGTAGTTATACTTTTTATGAATTATACTGTTCATAAACCTTTGGTGTAATTTACTGATAAACCTGTTACTTATAAATTTATCACGGGAAAGGGCGCAAGCAGGTATGAGTTCCGCACACAAATTACGGGAGCGATAGTAAAACATAATTTTTTAATCCAAGTTCAATGCCAAAAATTAATTCAACATTCTTTTAAAAGGTAATAAAAAAATTACGGTTAAATAATTATACTTTTGATGTAATTTACTGATAAACCTGATACTTATGAATTTATCACGGGAGAGGGCGCAAGTTGAGATGAACTCCACACATAAATAACGGAAGCAAGAGCTTCAGAAATATTTCACAGCAATTATGAAACACAGTCTACTAAGACCCAAATACATTTATTACCAAACATACGTAAAAAAATACAAAATTAGATTGATCTGTAGGGGGGACCTACAGGGGTGCCTACAGAGGGGGACAATGACGCCAAATGTGTCATAAAATTTTTTGGGGGGGATTTTTTTTATTAACTTGTTAAGTGCACAATTCATACGAGTGGTGTTAAAACAAAAACAAAGGAATAAATATGTGTGAGAAGTGCCGGACTGTTTTTCATTGTTACGTGCAAAAAGTGCTGGGGCTTTTTTGGCAAAAATGTAAGCGTTCAGAAACAAATCTACTAAAACTTTATTTATTAACATTTTTAACAAATCTTTTTTCCTTTGTTTCTAAATACTTTTATTATTTAAAAATGACAAGAAGTAAGACAAATCTCATGTTACTGGTACAAATAAATGTTAATAACTTAAAAAGAAATTCCATCGTATTCATTTTTTATGTTGCAACGAGTCATTTATTTGAGGGGGGTAAGGCCGACTTGATTTCGTTGCTGGCCGGCCGGTGAGCGACGACGGCAGCGGGCAACAAGCTGTGGCTGTGGCACGGACAGGATGCAGCGGCGGTGGCGGACCTGTCCCAGTGACTCAGGTTGGCTGCAAGCGGTGGTGGCTGCACCCTGACCCAGCGATAAGGCTTATCGCCTGGGTTGGCCACGACCCTGGCCGGAGAGGGCAGTTCGTCCTGAGATCGTGTACGGTACGGGTCGAGCGGTCTTTCGTTGTGGTGTACGAGTGCGTACGAGTTGTGTCGAGTGTGACGGTTGTGGATTGAGTAGGGTAGTGTGACCCGCTTTGGTGAGTGACACCGATTATTTTATTATTACAGTGGAACCTGGATAATTCGAACCTCAAGGGACCAGCCAAAAACTTCGAATTATCCATAAATTCGAATTAAAGAAGTTCTAAAGAATTAGGCCAAAACATTAAAACTTCACATTGTGAATTTAACCTCTATATCAAATTGACACTCTAGGATAAATTCATCAACAAACGCTAATTATAAGGGTTCAAAAACAGTAATCATGAAACAGAAATAACAACCCTAAAGTATAAACTAAGTACGACGCTACGTACGACAATACAAAGAAACATTTCTGATAGAAAAAATCCAGTACCTTCTGCTACTTCTGAGCTTGATACAGGCTACCAACTTAACTTCGTGTAACATCGACAATTACACGCTCACTGACTGTCCGCTAAAGTGAGTGTTTTATAGGTCCGAGATTTTGTCGACATGGTCACTACACTTATTTAATGTTACTTAAAAACTTTTAAACACTTAAAAACAAGACTTTGCACAAATAAAAAAAACACTTTGTTTGAAGGACGATCGAAAACAACATAATGCTGCACTGGAATTCGGAAGTTAGTTTGGCTGGTGGGGGGTGGGAAGGGGGTCGCAGTGTTGAGTAGCCTTTGTGTCGACGTAGAAAACTGCGCATTAGGTCTGGCCAAGGCCGACTCTACTGGCGCATGGCTCGTCTGCCGGGAGCCGTTCTGCACAGAATCAAGCGCGAAAAGACTAGTGGCGCTGCCACGGCGAGCGCAACCCTTTTCCGAAGCCAGTCAGCGTTCTGTACTGTTTTAATTTACATTATTGGTGTCGAGTTACAAGCGATGTTGGGGAGGGTGGGAAGCCTGGGAGGTGGAGGGGATGAGTCATTTGACCATAACCTGACACGCCATATGTCTGACGTTAATTTTTTATTGAACGTCGTAGTAAAACGTGTTTTTCAATGAATTTGTAACTATTTTCAGTCTAGAATGAAACTGATGTACCTTAATTTGGCACTTAAAAAATTCGAATTATCCAAAATAAAATTCGAATTATCCATGATTTTTTAGCATTGTTTAGATACAAAATGCCAGGGACCAAGAAAAATATTCGAATTAAAGAAGATTTCGAATTATACAAGTTCGAATTATCCAGGTTCCACTGTATTGAATAATAATATTATTTAGTTGTGAATATGGTCTGACGGATTTAGTCGAGAGATTTTAATTGAAATATTTAACCTTTTAGTTGTCTCGAGACCCTGCCCAGACACATTCTGGTGTAGGGGATGATTAATTAGAGAGCCGTCTAGGCAAAGTTAATTATTATTGAAATCAGAATTTGATAAGTCAAAGTTCTAGTCAAAGTTTAGAATAGAATATCCTGGTGAATATCTATTTTTGAATATTTGGACTTGACTGTTAACTTGATAACTGCAGAGGCCTGACGCCGTCAGACCTGTTTGAACAAGAGAAGTTGCATATGGCCAATTAGAGGTCCGACTGTAATAAATTAATTGGTCAATTAATTTATTTATATTGCTAGACAACTAAATTTCTTGATTGAATTTTCTTTTGCCAATTTGACCTGGCCGAATATTTATTTTAGTAAACTATTTTTACTGTGGCCATCATGTTGACCGTTAGGTTGTAGTTTGGTAGTTGGAGACCAACCAGAACATGTTTTGGCATAAGTAATTTCAGTGAATCAGAATATTAGAGTTGTTAGCTTTTTATATTTACAGTCTGGACAGAAGAACAGTCATATAAATATTTCAGAGTTTTGTTACTGTATACTTTTGTTTGGATTGCGCATTGCGGCGCTAGCGTGCGTATGACTTGTCCGTGTAGGTTGTAGGCCCCGAGTTTAAATTAAGACGTTGTGGGCAATATACCTCACGTGTTTCGGTATTATTTTGGGTGTGTTGTTGGGTGTTTGTGAATTCAAGGAGACCCACGTGAACCCGAGTTACGTCACGCTGATAGGAACCCTCCCCCTTTCAGGTTTGGCCGTGATTACGCTTCGTGTGCGTTGCACTTGATTTGTTTTGGTTGTGTATGAGCCGGACCTGAATCAGCAGAGAGTCTGCGTGTCCCTGAGAGCCATTTGAACCCTGGAATAGCCCAGCAATTGTAGGCTGAGCCATCTGTGGCAGACTCCTTAGTGACAATTTTCGTTCAGAGGAAAAATTTGTCATAATGTTTACACTAAAAAAACATATTTAGGTTTTACTCTTATACAATTTTCATTAATTTTATGTGAAACTACATAAAAACAAGTAAAAAATATGAATAAAACACCAATTTACTGTAATAGGTTATGAATTAATAAAATAAAATGATAACCTTGCAATAATGCAGAGTTGAACAACGTCACTAAGCAACCTTTTTCAAACAGTATTAGTATTCCATATTTACACTAAAAACATCAACCACGATTTATGGCCGTGATGAGGAGTGGCAATAGTGCCTGATGTTTTCTAGATGACAAATAAAGCTTTTCTACCTTACAATTAGGTGCAAATATAGAACATTTGACCTGAATTTATTTTTTTCCTATTTCGGTAAGCGATAAAATAAAATTCTTTCTCACCACACACAGATGTGCGCGTGCGCGTGCACGCACACACACGTTCAACCATTGATTGGAGTTTAATAATGGTAATAGTCATAGTCATAGTCAAATATCTTTATTTATTTCTATGTACATGTGGTACAATAAATATGTCAACACTTAAGAACTATCTAAAACTACATTGACAGTTAAGTTACATGGATATTTGCAGCAGGTAATTAATAGGCTTCTGTTATAATACAAGGTACAAAAAACAAAAATCAATTCAGTTACTGTACAAAAAACAAGAATAAAAATAAAGTTACTTCAGAGAGAGGTGGATAGCTCATCCAATGATCAAAGAACTTTATTTATTAAATATTCTTTCAACAATTTGTTGAATTTTACACCTTTTTCATTTTTAATTTCTTTTGGAATATGTTTTAAGAATTTATTGCAAATATAGGAAGGTTTCTTTTCCAAGAATTTCAGTCTGTGCTTCTCAGGGACCTCATTTTCCCCCCTAGTGTTATATACGTATGAGTTTGTTCTTTAAAATTTATATCTTCTATTTTTTTATTCTTTGCTACAAGAACAGTCTCAAAAACATACTGACCATAAACTGTGAGAATTTTTAATAGGTAAAGGCATGTTTACTTCTTTGACATAATAATTTGGTCAATCTAAAGAACTTTCCACTTAACTTGTGAAAAAAACCATGTGAATAAAGGTATGTTGAAACCTATTCTAAAATAAATTTTTTATTTACCTTTGGCAAGGAAATTAACTTAGTAAATACTTATTTATCTTTTATTATAAAAGCTGCTTTTCCTTAGAAGCAAAAAAATTCAAATTTTCCAAAATTTTCCTTAGAAGGTAAAATGGTTTAAAAATATTTAATTATAGTTCAATATGTTTAGCACTGGGTTAGTGTACCGGGTAGGCCATAACAGTTCACCTGTAACTTTTTCCTATAATTGTTCAAACATCAATCCCTCACTACCCTTACCCAAACATTGTTGGGTGGTCAATACTTCATTTTAAATGGGTACAACTAGATCTTTTCAACAACTACAATAATGCAATCGTTTTTTTATGATGATTGGTTCACTCTTGGACTGACCTATTTTATCTATTTTTAATAATAATAAGTTATCATATCTTGAGAACCAATAAAGATATTAAAAAACGGGACTTCGGCAATGTAACCTGTGAAAAAATCTAGTTTAAAAAAATGGGTCACAACACCACTTTTACATTTTGAAAAACTATTTTGAACCCAAAATGGCAGATCCAAAATGAATGCCTAAAGTGAGTAACCACCCAAAATTAAGTATTCCCTACCCAACAATACTTGGGGTTGATGTGGGAATGATATTTGAAAAAATAAAGGAAAAAGTTGGGGAGGGGACATCTCCTAATTTATGGGACATCCTCGTAATAGTCCCCATGACTAGTGCAGGGACTGCTATTTATGACTATGAAAGACCAAATTTGTGAGTTACATTTATACAGATTTGGAGGAAAAACCAATGCTTCAAAAACTTGTAATTTACAAACCAAAATAAGACAATTACTTTGATAGAAAACGTTGGTCTAATTCTTTGATCCAAGGTCAATGTCTATCAACTCACAGAGATAAGTAGAGATATAATTTTGCCATTTAACATAGTAACAGCTATGAATTAAAAACAGTATTCTGAAAATTGATTTTTCAACTAAATAAAATTACCAAATGAGTAAAGCAAGCAAACAACTTTAAATGTATACTATAACTATCGTAACAGATAATGTGGCTTCACCCACTGAGAGGATAGCTGATTTCACTTACAATATACTATGCATTACGCAAATAAAAAAACCAATTATTTAATTATATAATATATAAATTTAATTGTAATAATATATAATAATATGTTATTAAATATATTATTATTATATTATATAAAATAATAATATAAAATATTTAATCATATATCTGAACTGTAATTTTAAGGCATGGAATTCACACCCTTAAGGTAAACTATGAAGGCTGGTGATTTCACCCCAGGTTGAAAGGAGGAGGTGAAACGTTTCTGTTTCCCTCAAGATGTGCAAATGTTATGAATTTGCTACCATTTACTAACACGCTCTTAATTTGCAATAAATACTAAAATTTCCAGACTGATAAATAATAAATGAAAAAAATAAACTATGAAGATTGGACCACTTATAGTTCGGTCGCCAAGCCATGTGACCTTGAAGTGTGGTCCGACTCAAATTTTGTGATTGATTCTAGTAATACTTTGTTGAACTGAACAAGAATATGGTGGATGCCAGAATGGCACACCTGGGCAATTTTGAATACCGAAGGTCAAAGTTCACAGGGCCAAAAATGTAGAAAAATATATTGAAAAAAATTGTTTTTTTGATAATCAAAATTGAAAGATATTTAAAAATAATTTTTGTTTACTATCATTTTTTGTTGGATATCAAAAATAACCATATAATTGGAAAGAACATAATTTAATTGACTTACTGTCCAATTTTGACATAATTATAATGAGCGGTCTTTAAGTTCTGCCTCCCAGAAGACAGCGATGTTGGCGAAGGTTGAGTTGAACGTGTCGCCTTCGCTAGCGGCCACACCCGGTCGCCACATGTACGGCAAGCCTTATACAGCGCGCTGCGGCGGTTATGTTAGGTTGGGTTATCATAAATATGTTAGTAGGACTTTCCTCGTTTGTTAACGAATCAAACGATACCAGATGAGTCAAACTTTCTACGGTGACAGGTGATGCGCGCACTCCGGTCAACGACCTGACCTTGGCATACTTGGAAGGGATTTGGAGGGCAAAAGTATAACTCATCAGGTATCGTTAGATTCTTAACGAAACTAGAAAAGTCCTACAAACATATTTATGATAACCCAACCTAAACATAACCGCCACAGCGCGCTGTGTAAGGATGGCCTTTGTATAGTACCAAAGTACCCAAATCTTGCCAAATTGAAACTTAATTGAATTGAATCAAACCTAACCTACCCAAACGTAATCTTACCTTACCAAATATAACTTAACCCTTACACATCTTAACTAAACTTAATGTCACATCCTAAATACACTTGGCTATGAAAAACTAAGTTAAACCTACCAAATACCAAACACTTAAGGGTCAAGAAAGGTTTAGGTTACTTTTAAGGGCTTTATATTTGCCATTTTTTCAATGAAAACGATGTATTTTTTACCCTTGATTAATCGGCTGATAAATGAAATTTATTATACCTCAAAAACCTGTGAATGTATTTTTAAATAGCTATATTTTCATCACCATGCATAATCAGACCAAATGCCTCACATCGAACACCGTCTGCTCTAACATCGGATTTCAACTTCCTAACATCGAACGGCTGAGAAATGAGGAAGATTTTGAATGTTTACATCTCTATTAACATTATAAATCACGTTTAAGAACCATGAAAACTCAAAAGTGATTATTTATTCAAAAGTATTTAACTTTAGGGTCTATTACAAACGAAAATCCTTGATTAACTTAGTAGAACTGCCTGGTCTGACGTCAGGTCACTCACTGACAAACAATGGCTTGACGTCATCGTCGTCACTGACTGAATCCACAAATTATTCCAAGTTAAAACTTCAAACCAGTTCAGTCCAAATGAGATATATTTTGGAATGAACTTTTCTTACAACTTGGCAGACTTCAAAATATTTCATGAACCTTATTTTCAACATAAGTATTGCGTAATACTTTCCAACAGTAGGCCTGCCAAATTAAACTTGAGTGAAGAATTGAAAAATACCAGAGTATAATTATAAAGACCTCCACGCCTATAATAACTTACATAATTGAGCAAAAGATTGAAAAATAACATCAATTATGCCATTTGTAGTAAAGAAATCAATGCTATAAAGAAGAAGAAACAACTTATCCAAAGACGTAAGTTCCATTTAAAAATGACTCAAGTACATGCTCACCGGGTCAAGACGAATGCTTATATGAACACCGTGATAAAAAAACTGTATTCATAAACCTCGTAATATGTGATAAAATACTATTAGTGAATACAAGAAGACACAAATTTTAATTTACAGGAAGTTAAAACATGAAATTTGATGCTATACGGAGCATAGGAAAAAGTTTAAACACCCCGTACGACATAATGCAAACTGTACACTGCAGACTAAAAAAAGTCCGAACACCTTGGAAATTATATTCGTCAAAAACTATTAATATTTTCATCTTAAAACAAATTTTATCAGATATATTTTCCATCGAAAACATTCATCACAATGAAATGCTTCTCAAACTAATAATATAACTTATTGAACTTGACCAGTTCCTTAGCGAAAACACTAGCGAAATCGGTGACTCCCGCCGAACTGCCAACTTGCCGATCGTTCACGGCCACCTAGATTACAATGATTTTCAATGACGTCCGACAATGAGTACGTTTTCAAAAACCAAAGACCACGGAAAACGTCAGTGTATTCTCTTTGACGATCCCTTGAAGCAGACGCCTATAATTTTGTTAAAAGTCACCGCGTTTGATATATAGCAGTGTTCGACGATTGGTAGGTTGACCTTAGACGGACTCATCAAAAACTAATTAAAAATAACTTGGGGCTATTTTGAGCAAATGTACAGCTTTTCCAGCACTCTTCTTCCTGTAACTCCATAAATATATGGAGGGTTTTCCACCCTTTAGCGCAGAAAATTAATTTCCGGAGTCAAGGTGTCATTTCCTATATTTCAAAAAAAAAATTCATTTTCGGGTGGAGCACCGGAAAGTAAACAACCTGACTTTCGGCTTGACTTATTTTGGTTATAAGTTAATTATGGTGCCTACAAGTTTCATATTTGCTCTTCTGTCTTTACAGTTTGTTTACTAATTATTGTTTAACTTTTGTGTTTTAATCAGGTTTAATAACTGAACTTCTCAATATACAACGTGGGAAAGACCATTTTCGTTTTCGCATTAGACTACGTGCTTAGGTTTCGGTAATTCGATATCTACTATCAACTCAATCGATGTACTGTTACGACAACGATCAGTAATGAAGGAAACATCGATAACAAGCAATAACCAAAACCATTCATAAATATATATTATTTGATTATCTCACATTTACTAAAACATACCCAACCTAAACATGATAACACTGGATTGAAGATGATGAAGCTTGCCAAAAGCTAAATTAAAACGTTACTAACATATAGTCACTAAACATCTTACCTTATTATTTCTTATCATCCGCCATTTTGTGCAGATACTATTGAAAGATAAATTTCCATTGAGTAAAAAAAAATTCGGCAATAAATACATTGGAATCAGTTGTCGAGTTCTACCCAACAAACTACATATCGAAGTTCGTCTACCGGTACGGTAGATCCTTTGGTTTTGTGTTCTTTGAAATCAGATGTTGTATCGTCTGCTATAGAAACAAGCAGCAGAAGATCAGATACGAAACTTGTACCTTAATTATTTATATTTTATTGAAATAGGTTGGATTAAAAATGGATATGTTAGTTTAGGTCAGGTTAGTTTATGATGGAATCAATACAAAATTTCCTACAGGCCTAGTTTGAAAAAAAATCAATTTCCAGTGGAGAACTGGAAAATGCATTATTACCAAGATAGTGATTCAACAGCTTAATGTTTAATAGATATCAAGCAGTTGTTGTGATCACAACGACTAACAACTGTCTCGAGGGCAAATCCCAATTGGCATCATAGGCCCTATCATGATAAATGAGAAGATACATAGGCCTACCTGTTGTGCACATGTTGTCCTGGAAGTGGAGAATCCACGTTTCATACATACTTCAGCAGTTTTCTGGAACAAAAACGAATATGACTATAGGAAGATGCACCCCTGAATTAACTAAGCTAATATGTCCTAATTAAATAACCAACCTTCAACATCCTCAATGAACTGAAAGATGCCATGACATTGGACTGATAGATCAAAGACCAACTGCCAACCTCTCAACCTCTACATTTCACTTCAACGACCTTTAAGATATAGGATGCTGATGCTGTTTCCAAACGGATTTTGGAAATACTAGCTACTAATTACTAATTACTAAATACAATCTATCTCAGCCTTATCTTATCTTACGAAATACAAAGTCAATTTTATTAGTTTACAAGCATCTTGAGAAAATGGTTCAATCAAAATGTTTTGACAATGAACATCAGCAAAACCAAATGCTTGCCAATTGCACTGCGAGCCGCGAGTGAGCCGCCCGCAGACCTCAGATTGGTGCTACATACTTGTGGCCCAGTACCCTCCACCTCTTGTGACTGCAGAGAAATTGAACGTGTTGACCACTACAAATATCTCGGGGTGATTATAGATTCCAGACTAAAATGGGACTCTCATATAAATTACCTTAAATCTAAACTCAGAAAATTTATATTTGTTTTTAACCAACTTAGTGAAATCTTAAATGAAACCGAAATTAAAACAATATACTTTGCATATGTTCAATCACTCTTACAATATGGAATTATTGCTTGGGGAGGGGTCGGAATGTCTATCTTAAATTCTTTAGAGGTGGTGCATAAGTCAATCATAAAAGCTGGGTTTAAAAAACATAAACGATTTCCTTCTAATTTATTGTTTAGAGAAACTAAGTTATATTCTATTAGACAACTATTCATAAAAAATCTTTTTGTTTACATACATTCGCATATGGATGCGATAATTACACCTACAACGCATAATTATCGAACAAGGAATGCCGTTAACATAGGCTCGCAGGTCCCACGAGCAGTTAGGGCTATCAGTCATTCAAATCCATTTTTTATTGCAAACTTTCTCTTCAGAAACATCCCCCCTGAGTTAAGGAATGCCCAGGCATCTACTGATGTCTATAAAAAGCGCATCTCTGACTGGCTGTTGGAGGCAGGTCCTGAGAGTGCTGAGTCCCTCATACGATCTGAATACTTGATTTAACATCAACTGTACTACTACTCAAGAACATACTTGATGACCTAACCATGCCTCCGCTTGTCTGCCCTTATTTGGCTTCCCCATAGTTCTGCTTGTAGTTATTATTTATTTTTTATTTTTTTTTATTATATTTTTCATTCCATCATTTAAAAAAATGCATCCTTTTATTTATTTTTATTTGTGAATATGACTATCTCTAGATATTTTTGCAAGGCAATTCCTCTTAGTTAAAACTAAAACTGTTTGCTTGATAAAGTGTTGAGTACTTTTTTTTAAGTAGCTGTCTATCCTATTTAATTTAATCATTTTAATTATAGTATATTCTTTATTTTTTTCATTTTTCTAGTCAAATTTATTTTCTACTTTGTGTAAGACACTATTTTCTTTGAGATAAGAACACTCTCACGCACAGGTCTTTTATATGACCTATGTGAGAATTTTTTTTCCTGTGATGTATAAGTGTATTTTTTGTTAGTATTTTCTTGGAAATAAATTTGATTTTGATTTGATTTGATTTGATTTGATCTTCGTTTATAAGCAACTCCGGGGGGGTTTATTTCAAAACGTGTTTTATAAAAACCAACTATAAATTACTAGCTACTAGTTTACAAGTTTCAATCTCCAAGAAAAATACCACTATTTAATTAATTATAATAGCGTTTTTCATGCAAGCTTATTACTTGGACATTGTAGCTACTGTAGTTCCCTTACTAGTATCTTCACGGTTCTAAAACGAAGTATCAGTAATACTCTAAATACTAAGTTAATACTATTAATTTACCAACATCGCTTTGAAAAATAGCCCCTTAGGGGCCGTCCATATATTACCTCATCGCTTTTTGGCCATTTTTGGACCCCCCTCCCAACAATCATCCTACCGTCATAATCCGCCTGACCCCCCCCCCCACCCATTGAAAAATGACGTCTTAGGGGACAAAATTCTGAAATAAAGCCAGTCTTTGGGAAAGAGCTATTAAAGGGTTCTTCTATGGGTTGTTAAAACGTTCAAATTTTGTTTTAAACCCATTTTGGGCTAATTTATCGGACGATTCAGACCAGACTTTTTGAACTTTGTTGTACTACAATATTTACTGTAGTGACGGACGCTGACGCTGACGCTGCCTATAAATCTAATAACATATTGATCATTAAAATATTCAATTACTGTAGCATTGTTTGACCTGAAGCTAAAATGACTATTAAAACGGATATTGTAAATCTATAACAAAGTCCCTTATGTTTTAATTTGATGAATCCAAATTGAATTAATTCATTTTTGCTACCTTAATTAATTATTATTAAAACTGAATGTTGGAAATGACGTCATCTCAGCGTTAACCCCCATGCACATCATCCTACCGTCATTTCTTTTCTGGACCCCTCCCCCCTATTTTCAGATGACGTAATTTATGGACGGCCCCTTATCTATCTAATTTTGTAAAAAATAAGCTTTTTTCTTAGACTAGTCCCTAGTCTAAGCTTTATTGGGCTCAATATTGGCAGCCATGTTGCCGTTTCATCAAAATAACAAGGAAGTTAAGAGACTGGAGGTAACGCACATTAGTATTCTGTGCCGTATGAATTTTTCATGAAGACAGTATGACACTCACTTGACTTCACTTTATTTTACTATCATCAGTACTGCCATACTAATCACAGGAAATTTCAATCAGTCATATATTCAAGGTACCTTATAAGGTTACAGCCACATAGAGTAATAATGAACTTCATAAAGAGCTGGCACTCCCATGTTAACTCGGTGGTAAGGGAACAGTAGCGCTGTCTGATAAAAGTGCCACGAACTAAAAGGTCGATGCGATATATCGATCGTCGTCGTCGTCTGCTTTGTTTATATTTTCGTTTTCTTGTTTTGTTTGCTAGACTTTCAATTTTAATGGCTTTACAGGTGTTTGCCACTGGTGCAAGTTTTTTCGTGAAATACTGTCCTACGTAATTCATATTGTGGTTAAAGCGATTGATAGAAAATAAATATATAGATGTTTACATCAAGCACCTATTAAAAATTAACTAAATCAATTTTTATTAAGTGCTTTTATGTAAACATCTACGTATTTATTTTCTATAAATCGCTTTAAACACAATATGAATCACTCAGTACAGTATTTCGCGAAACAACTTGCACTAGTGGTAAACACCCTTTAGGTATTTTCCCACAATCAAATTCCAACTCGTTTTGGTTGAGTACACGTCGTGACATAAAATCAGGGGAAACGGAATAGGAAGTTAGCAGATCGTTATCGTGGTTTTGATTGGCTGATTCAGTGAAGAAGAAGAAAACCATGTTTTTACAACGACATCTAACTAAAGTGCTTCGAACTAACCCGCTCCAATAAGCTTACCACTTGGCTCCATTTAAGTGTCAGACCGGTGCCAACACCTAGTGTTCTAGGAGCTGTTGTCTAAGCATGGGTTCTCAAACGAGGGTGTAGGCCTTACCTCCCACTCCACTAAAGCTTTATGGCGCCCCCCCCGAAATCGGCTAATCCCCCCTTCGTTATTAAAATAAACTTTAATCTCGTCTGTGATGATCTGTAATGTAATCAATATTACAATATTTAGGATTTTAAAAATATTTTAATTTTTTAAATTGATTTCCTCGAAACGTTCTTGGAGGTCTGTCAATTTACTTGCCATTTTAAAGCTTAGTTTACAAGGATGAAAAATTTAGAATCCGAACAAAACAGGTTAAAGTGCTTGACAAGATCTATGGGCGTGATTTAGAGTTGAAAAGGAGGTGTAGTTGCGCCCCCGATAATTTGGAAACACTATAATTATTTCATTGATAATCCAATATTACTGATTTAGTTCGTGGCTTGAAGTTATCAGTTCAATTCTCGGATCTTTCGTCACAGGAATCTCACAGTCATTTGCGGCCACCAAATCGCTGTTACAGTATCATTGTCTATGAATCTCTGGTAATTTTGTGTCAGTCATATTCTGGTAAATCCCTTGGTTATATCTTAATAACCAAGGTGTAGGTCATATTCTGGTGTATCGTAATAGTGATGTCAAAAATCTTTCTGTCGCATTACGACTGAAAAATGTTGGTCATACTGCGGCAGACGAACCTATTGCATAGAGTAATAATGAACTTCGTAAAGAGATGTCACTTCCATGTTAACTCGGTGGTAAGGGAACAGTAGCTCTTTCTGATAAAAGTGCCACAAACTAAAAAGATCGATGCGATATATCGATCGTCGTCGTCTGCTTTGTTTATATTTTTGTTTTCTTGTTTTGTTTGCTAGACTTTCAATTTTAATGGCTTTAAGGGTGTTTGCCACTGGTTTAAGCACTAAGAACTAAGTACTGTACTAAGTTAATTTTTATTAAGTGCTTTTATGTAAACATCTACGTATTTATTTTCTATCAGTAGCTTTAAGCACAATATGAATCACGCAGTTCAGTATTTCGCGAAACAACTTACACTAGTGGCAAACGTACTTTAGGTATTTTCCCACACTCAAATTAATTCCAACTCGTTTTGGTTGTGTACACGTCGTGACAGAAAATCAGAGGAAACGGAATAGGAAGTTAGCAGATCGTTATCGTGATTTTGATTGGCTGATTCAGTGAAGAAGAAGAAAACTATATTTTTACAACGACATCTAACTAAAGTGTTTCGAACTAATCCGCTCCAATAAGCTTACCTCTTGGCTCCATTTAAGTGTCAGACCGGTGCCTATTGTTCGTATTGTGGTCGTCAATTCTTCGGGCCGTACCGCAAGAAAAATATTTCGATTACTTCGCGGACGACATGATTTCAGTTGTGTCCCTATATAGACAAATCTTTAAGATCTATAGCGATCGGAAAATTTCTCGCGGCCATATTTTACAGCAATAAAATCTTTATACGTTAAGTCAGGGCCGAAAATTTTGATCGTATTATGGCAGACACAAAGGTTTCTTGGTCGCTCATCGTGGTCATCAGAACTCCGTAACCCTATCGCGATTGTCAAATATCCAACTGTAAAACCCAGCTTATAACACGTTGTTTCTAAAGGAGGTTGGAATATTATAGAGGCAGGTTTTTTTAATTCTTGCCCCCCAATCAAAATACTGAAGTTACGCTCATGACAAGATCAGAAACTAGCATTCCATGATCATACCAAAATGAGCTCAATTCCGGAAAGAAGTAAAATAGATATCATTTTTTACCAGCATGTTGATTTAGCATTACCTTTCCAATTTGATACGGGTTTACGAAGGAAATTTTAAGATCATAAAACGCGCAAGACCTCGATTTCTGGAACGATCCATATATTTAGATAAAAAAATAAAATCCCTAATTTCCCTAATTTGTCCCTGATTTAAAGATCTTCGATCTTAATTCCAGCAAAAACAAACTTCGTGACTAATTGGCATTCGATTCAGTTGAGACCAACGAAACAATGAGCAACTGTTTAGCCATCCAGTGTTCTTTTCTTTCGATAATTTTGTGTTGGATATGACGGGCAAATATTGAAAAAATTCAAACGTGTGTTTTCTAGCCCTCTGAGCGCCATATTTCCCTTCCCTTCTGGGTACACCTGACTTCTCGCCATAAATACACACAATTAATTTAACACACTTTATTGCCGACCGCATTGCAAGAACGGGCCGGCGCGCTCCCGCTTCCCCCTACTACAACGCGGGTTCCGCGTTGCAGCGTATGGATTGAGATATACGGAGGAACACTCTGTTGGCTTTGAACCGCTTTCACATAAAAGATAAGACCGTAATTGGCAAAGACCATACCCATACCACAAATTAACTTTTAAACTCAATTTCTGATGTAAAATGTTTGTTGAAAAGGGAAAACAAACTTAGTTTTAGTTCCTCGGAACTAAAGACTCTTGAGCTTGAAATTCTATGTGATGAGCACAATCTTGACGTGTTTTGCATCTCTGAGCACTGGTTGGTTGAGGAAGAGATCTGTTTCTATGGTCATGTTGGAAGCTTGAGACTTGCTTCCAGTTTTTGCCGCACGTCTCCCTGAGGTGGCACGGCTGTATTTCTCCACGAGAAATGGGACTATACTACTCTAGATAGTGTTAGTGAAGAATTGAACTGTGAATTGAGTGGAATCATAGTTAACGATCTGTCTATTGTCATTGTTACCATGTATCGCTCCCCCAGTGGTAGTTTTGAAAGATTTATGTATCTGTTGGAATTATGTCTGAGCTATCTTATTACCTTAGGACTGAATATTTTGATTGGTACTGATCATAATTTCAACCCACTCACCCACCCAAATGAGGCGTTGGAATTTAGAAATACTCTCCGAACCTTTAATATATATTTCAGTATAAATGAACCGACAAGAGGACCTTCTCCTCTGGACCCCATTCTGACTAATTTAGACAGTTGGAGATATTCGGCCTCTGTGAGTGGTGAGTCGATATCTGATCACAAACATGTTTTCTTAAACCTGAAAGACTATACGAATGATCTTGTTCAGGTTAATTCTACTGTTTCAGTTTCCTATAGGAAGTTCAATGACAGCAATTACAACTGTTTTTAGGATACCTATTGAACTTGGCTGAACTTTTGCCGTCTGAATTGAGGTTGCTCAGTGCTGACCAGTATTTTAACTGTTTTTTGATTATTTTAAACAAATATTTGATTGTAGCTTCCCATTTGTCCACAAAAAATGTGGCCTCTCGGTGGGTGATCGGAAGCAAACTAAGCGCTTATCTTGTAAGACGTGGTATACACCGGAACCCTCAAATCTGAAAAGTCTTATATTGGTCATAAGGGACCTTTCAAAGAGCAGTCCCTTGTTGTTACCTGACTTGCAGAGACTAAGGAAGGTATATCGCTCCAAGATCAAGGAGGCTAAGCAAGCTGCAGTTGCTGCTATCATCTCCGAGTCCTCGAACCCTTGCAAGGCTGCCTGGGATCACATCAACAAGAGTAAGATGTCCCCTTCTCCCCCTGCTAAGGATTTTTGTACCGCAGATGAGTTTAATACTTTTTTTGTTGAGTCTGTTGATGTGCTAGTTCGTTCCTGTAACCTGGACCCATCCGGTACCTCTCCTTTGGACTCCGCTGAGTGCCCAGATTTTGTTCCTCCCAATCTGTCAGGTTTTTCCTGGAAACCTGTTACCTCTGATAAGATTTTGAAAATTGTTAATAACTTTAAGACATCGAAAAGTGTAGATGTTTATGGTATGTCCGTTGAACTACTTAAGAATAGTATTCATATGGTTGTTCCAATTTTGGCTGAAATTATCAACTTGTCACTGAGGGAGGGGGTTTTCCCGGACACTTTGAAAGTCAGTAGGACTGTTCCTGTTTTCAAGAAAGGGGATAAAAGTAGTTTGAATAGTTACAGACCCATTTCGTTAATTCCAATCTTTGCCAAAGTTTTCGAGGCTGCAATGTTGGAGCAGCTGTATGACTACTTTGAAGACCATCAGCTCATTATGTCAATGCCCAATATGGGTTTAGAAAGGGTAGATCCACTGTTCAGGCGGTGGATTGTTTGATCCAAGTTATTCTTAATGCCTTTGAAGCCAGACAGACAACTTCTGTTATCCTATGTGATCTGTCCCGTGCATTTGACTGTGTGTCTCACCCTATCTTGCTATCCAAATTGGAGAATTATGGTGTAGTGGAGATGCTCTGGAGATAATTAGTTCATATCTATCTGGGAGACGCCAGGTAGTCTCATGGAATGGCAGTGTCTCAGATCCCTTGTTCATTAGACATGGCGTGCCCCAAGGATCTATATTTGGTCCATTTCTTTTCATTGTTTTTATTAATGATATTTACTACAGTGTAGCTGGTAATGTGTTAATGTATGCTGATGACACATCTTTTTATTGTAGTGATCCTGATTCTCATGTATCCATAATGGCTGTACAGGAACTGCTTGAACAAGCTTCTGATTGGTTTAGGGATAATAAGTTGACCCTGAACCAGAGTAAAACCCAGTTAATATGTTTCAGCCGTGGGAATGGTTTAGATACCGATGAAGCTGTGAAGCTGCTTGGTTTCACGCAGGATCCGCAGCTTAATTGGGCGCCTCACATTGAAACAATCTGTTGTAATTAAATTGAGTAGAGTGATGTACCTGCTCAGACGGTTGAAAATTGACCTTTCTCAAGAATTTGTGCGTCTGGCATACTTCGCCTTTTTCCACTCACATATCCTTTATGGTACCAGACTTTGTTGCCACTCTTCTGGTGTTCACAAAATTTTGTTGCTCCAAAAAAAGCTGTCAGGATCTTGTGTGGAGCCTCGCTGCTCGAACACTGCAAGCCCCTGTTTGTTAAGCTTGAGATAATGACAGTGTTCAATGTCTATATTTACCAATGCCTTGTAGCAACAAAGGGTAATGAAGCTAATCTCACCTTGAATTGTAATGTTCACAGCTACCAAACTAGACATAACCTGGATTTGTTTAGAAACCGTGTAAGGTTAACTAAGTCGCTCAACTGTTTTCCTGTTGCAGGTGTTAGGTTTTATAATGCCATGCCTATGCAAGTGAGACTGTTGCCCAGTAATAAGTTTGAGAGGAGGGTGAAGACTTGGCTGTTTGCAAACCCATTCTATAGCCTACAGGAATTTTGGAATGCAAATCTGGACACTTTACGTGCGATATAGACTGACTGAATATTGTTTTGAATTGAACTAGGGCTGTCTCTGAGGTATGAGCATGCTGGTTTGCTTTCTGAATTTTATTTTATTTTTTGTTTTGGTTTTTTGAGTGCTGTTTTTTATTTTTTTTTGTTTTCTTGCCTTGGACTGGTTTGCTGCATGGTTTGAAGCATGGACTTTTTGCATGGACTGCTTTTGTTAGTCAAGAGTTTTTTTTTCATTCTATTATTTTGTAATTAGGTTAAGTACGTGGCCTATTGTACACAAGTATCGAATGGTCGAATAAATCTTTGAATCTTTGAACTATCTTATCGAGATTAACGTTAGAATGTAAAAAAGAGTCATACAAATAATCCACTTCACCGCCTTAAATGCTTTAGGCGCTTGTTTAAAGGAACATACTTTTTGCAATAGTTTTAGTTTCACAACGTTTTCAAGAGTAGCAGTGCAATTTGCCATTTGATAATAACTTTTCATACGTTGGTAGACCGCATCATTGTCGAAAAAAATAAACGATGTTTCTCGCCCGTCTGTGACTTGACTTAGATTGTTTGAGGCGTTTAATATTAATTAGTTATGGTGTTACTGGAAATTTGTAATAGTCAAGTCTTAAATTAACATAAAGAATTAATTTTTTAAATAGTGTTTCATTGTGGGGTAATCATATCAACAAACTTCCAGCCAGAATTTAATTTAATATTTTGAAGGTAAGTTTGCAAATCATCGTGTCCTAGACCTCATACTTATAACCTGTTGAATTTTAAGCTATGACCATAACTATTTAAATTCTTCCCTTTGAATAATGTTATTATTCGAGTATATTATTTTTTTAATGGATCACAAATCATTACATTGCATTAAAGTGTGTAAGTTATTGCAGCCATGATTTTCTTAAAATACAATCATTCAAAATAAGAGACTCCCCATACGTTATAACTGACAGGTGTGTTCAAGTAACTGTCAAAGTGTAGCCTATTTAACTTACGTTACAAACTATTTAAATGAATTGGTATTCATTTCCATTGATTCATTCTCTTAAGTTTTGTGAATCAGGTGTATCTTTTATCACATACCTGGTGGTACTCAAAACCAAAGCTTTCTGAAATTAGCCTACAGATTTATGAAATCCTAACCTAGGTTTTTACCATGTAACGACTGATATTTTGCCCTGTGATTGCTGTTATTGTTTATCCAAGCCTTTGATATATTTAAGACTTATACTCAAGATTTTGATTTTTCTCATACGAAGTTAGGTGTTAAAATGTTTTATTTATACATACTATTGGTAAGTGGCTAATTATTAATTTCTTCCATGTCATACCTCTCTGGCGTATGCCTACTTTGAAACTTTCTTAAAATGCAATCTGGATGGGTGGAGGTTGTATAATAAATTTGTGAAGCTCACATAATGGTTAAAATTAATGAATTTAGCCATGATTTTACGAAAATTAAAATGTTAAGGCCCTATTGAATAAAAAAAACACAACATTATTTTGTTAAGGCCTAGTAATTTTCAAGTATAAATCATGTAGACCTGAATAACATAACTATTTAAATTACCTGCATTCTAAATTAGTCAGGACTATCCTGTATCACACAAGTTCAAACAGATAATAGTCTAAGATTAAGTTAATTTTATTTTTTTACCTTCCAAAACAGCCTTATCATGGCCTTTACTTGAATGGAAATAAATATCAAGATGATATTGCACGAGTTGAATCAAGTCACAAGCCTCAGACAATGTATCGGCTGTTAAACACTCTTGCTGGGACAGCGCGAGAAAGGTGAGTGCGGGAATATACACTATGCGGTCAGATGCCTTGTTGTACTTTCCTGCACATTCGTAATTGCCCTTTCCCAGTGAGATTGTACTTACGTAGAGTATAGGGCCTACACGCTACAGATAGACAGCTATAACCTGGCACTTGGGTCTGGCGAGACCGAAAGGGAAGGTGGTGGAGATCCCTTACTATTCCTATTCTCAGAACAGCTGTTTCTGAGAACCCATGTACCAGGTTTCAGCTGTTTGACTGTACTGAACTGAATGAAATAGGCCCAAGGACTGGAAAACTGTGCTTAGGAAGACGTGGAATTCCTATCACAACACAAATAAAAATCCAGTAGGCTACTGTTAGGATGACATCGTCGGCTGATATTTCATTTGTCCCAGCGTCGGAGTACTGAGAGCGTTAGATTATCAAGGATCAGCTGTAGGCTTACTTGATAGGCCTAATAATTTATTTGCCATATAACAGTTTTCCCATTTATGGTTAGGCCTGTAGAAATTTTTGAATAGATTTTTTTTGGGCATTAAGGTAAACAACCCAATCGCCGGCACCCCCCCCCCCCCCCCCCCAAACGCCGACAGCCATACATTTAACTCGGTATAAAAAGACTACTGGTACATAAACTTAGTTTTGCAACACTTACTGGCTGCTTGAGTGGGTTATCCAACTGTCAAACACGATGTAAATTACGATTTGGTAACTCCCTGTCCAATTTTAGTGGTCATAGGAAAGTTGTCTGTACAGTTTTTTCCTGTCGTCGGCCGAATTTGCTGTTGAAACTCTTAAGCAAAAAGATAGATATATAAGATTTTATGGTGTGGTACGTAGGGTCCCGCAAACCCGGAATTTGATAACCCAGAATTCTGATAACTCGGAAAGCCTGCCAGAGCAATAAAGTGCACTGAGATTCAAGGCCAGAGCATGGTGTGACACATATAAAACAGTTTTGGTTTTTCTTTAAGTTTATTTGTAACTGATAATATCATTTTGTATTTTTTACCATGCAATAGATAACATGATTTTTTATAGAAATAACAGAAACTATACTTATTTTTACTCATTTCCTGATAACTCGGTCCACATTAGTCTAGGTTTGTGGGACTCTACTGTAGGATAAAATATGATACAATTGTATATTATTTGCAATATGTTAATACTACATTTTGGTATGAGTTTCATTCTTAAATTCAATAAAAGTATGTTAACAAAACGTTTGCCGGTGTACGGGTATTTGCAGACGCCCGCAGCCGCAAGCCCGGCAGATGAAACCGGCACTGCGCCAAGGGTCATATCAGTGCGTCTCTATTCCGGTTTGATTGTAAAATCAATTATTAGAATGTAGTTATTAATATAATAATAAAAATTCTCGATAGAAATTATCATAATACGTTTGTAAAACATAAGAAAACATATTCGCTTAACATCTGCTTTGACTTAGGCCTAACCACTTCAGACAATGAAAGTTAAACAAATGTGACGTGGCTGGCGAACGAATTAAAGCTTTTGTTGTTGCAAGAGCAACTTAGAGCGAGGAATGCCGAATGCACCATGTATACTCTGCATGGTGCCTTGACCCGGCTCAAGTACACTCTCGTTGGGTCAGGACGAATGCGAGAATTAAAATGCATTCAGCATGCTTCGTTTTATGTTGCTCTTGTTAGGACTTGTCCTTCAAGATCCTCGCCGAACATTCGGGGAAGTCGCACTGCCGAACATTCTGGGAAATCGCACTCAGCATAAGAGCTCTTAAGCCATCAAATGCCAGGCCCAATTCACACCAAACGGGCGCAGTATTCCCAGACGTATGATAATTATCGTACTTAAACGATATTTTTGAGTGTGGTATGATCCAAATTTTCTCTGGTACGGTAGTTTGATGATGTTTTGAAGCCTATTTTATATTTCAATTTTGAAGGATAATCTATAATTAAATGTTAGGGCCTAAGCCCTACTGAAAATTATTTTTCTTCAGTAGGTATTACAAGCTTTTCTTGAATGCCTTTGTGCGATTTTTACATTTAACTTATTTGGTAAAATTACAAAATTTATTGGTAAAGTACAATAATTTTAGCAAATTTACGATAATGTTCCTTGTTTGGTGCGGTGATGGGCGTTTTTGAACCTGGTAACACTGAACAGGTGGGTTACCCTTAACCGCCATGCTCGAGTTAGATCGTGGTATTATTCTGTACGCACCCCGCCACGCATGAGTAGGGCTGCCATACGTCCTGGTTTGACCGGGACAGTCCCGGTATTTTGCTCTTGTACCGGTGTCCCGGCCGGGTTTCCTGATATCCCGGTCAGTTTTTAAATTGCGATGCTATTAAATAATGAACTAAACCTGTACTTGAACAAGTTTGCCGAGCAAACGAAGAAAGAAGAAAAAATTCTTATATAATATCTGTACTTTTGTTTTTAAGTTGTATTTCATTCGCATAAAATACATTTGTATTTTTCATCGAAGTAAAATAAATTAATTGTAAGTTTTGTTTCATGTAATGAATTACTATCCAAATTTACCATTGTAAAAATTGCTTTGTCACAACAAAAAAATAAAAATAACTTTTTTCTCAAATCATTAAAATTCCCGTTTTTTCTCTAAAACTTTTATAAATTTTTACTAGATTATAAGTTTGTTCAAAAGTAAATTTTACCTTAGTATATTTACCTAAAACTTATTAGTTTGACTCAATAATCTGGACACAAAATAGGTCTGCTTGAAGTTAACTTTTACTGCAAAAATTAACTAGAATTAACCCTTTTCCTCCAAACTTTCCAAAAATTTCCGGGGAAGGACCCCCGGACCCCCCTCACCATGGGGGGCCATACCCCCCAAACCCCCCGGTGTGTCACACACTGGAGCATCCTTGGTTAGCTGTCCCGGTTTGACCGCTTGAAAATATGGCAGGCCTACGCATAAGATATCTCATGCATCACCCTTGCTTCGTTGACCGCCTCGCCCGAGTTTACTATGATTTGACTTTCTCAGCTGATTTATGTTGGTACAACTGTTCTGCTTGGTTTTTTTCTCCTGCTAAGACTGTACAGTTGACCCTGACGAGTTGCAGACCTTTTTGTGCTGCACTCTAGTGGATTTTTCTGGAACAACGTCCATGCCTGAGATCTGCAGTATCGTGCTCGTCGCGTCAAGACAAAAACCTGGCATTTTCGTGTTGATCGTGTAATTAAACTGCATGCCAATAAAAACTGCAGGGGCTAATTACTCAGTGCTTAAGGAGTTAATGGGACGTAAGTTAAATGGGTCCTAATGAATGTCCTGTGTTGTTCTTATTGTAGTCGTCTGTTGTCTATTTGTTTTGCACGTATTCATAATACCTTACTAAAAGATTAGTTTTAAAGATTGGTTTGGTAAGTTAGAAGTTATTTTTTATTGTAATGGTCATAAAAATATGTCAAATGGGTTTAAATAAGGGTCAAATACTGAGGTGCCGGGATTGGGCAGTCAGATGTCGGAATTGAGGTTATGGTTTGCCGGAGTTGGGCAGAGGAGGGAAAATGGTTTCATAAGGTTTAAATAGAAAAAAACACAGGGTTTTTCCGTCATATTCATTAAGATTTATAATAGTATTGGGCAGGAAGAATGCAATTTAAATATATTTTTTGATGATTATTCATTGATTTATTATGTTTATCATCAAATTCGTCTGTGACTCCACCTTAACCTGCTAGCAATTGGGTTGTTTATTTTACAGTTTTGAATTCAGTAATGTGTCAAGTGTTCAAACATATTCTATTTAGGGACTTGTTTGGAACCGTTTTTATTAAAAAAAAAAAAAAAACATAGCCTAACAAAAATTATATCCTGTATGCACGGTGTCCACATTCTGGAAAGTCAGGGATAGTCAGGGAAATACATTTTGATCATAGAAAATCAGGGAAGTTTATGTTGAATCAGGGAAATAAGAAATTATATCTACTGCAAAATTACGAGGGTGTTTGGCATCATTGGTGGATGTTTCCTACCTGTGTATCATTGTTTAACCATTGTAGAAATTTAATTAATTAGCATTCATTTGACTTAGAATTACTAATAATCAAATAATTTGATGAAATATTACTATTCAGAGAACTATGTATTCAATCTAATGCTAAAACAGAAATATCATAAGTCACAATGCTTACCTAATCTAGATATAGAATAATTTTGTAATATTAATTAAGATTACAACTAAACATTCCTAAGAGTAAATTGTAAAAAATAGATTCTAAACTTGCAATTAATGGGTACTTTTAATGAATAAAAAAATTAGCCTAAATGAAAATCTGGAAGGAAAAAGAAAGTGGGGAGAGAAGTAGGGCTATATGAAGAAGGAAACTGGATTTTTCTTTTTTCCTTTACTCCTTTTTTTTAATATTCAGACTATGTGTATCCACCTTTCAGACAAGGGGTGTTTAAGTCCAAATTGAATTTAAATTATATACCGGTAACACATATTATTTTAAAGGAAGAAAGCCAAAACAAAAACATGAAAGGAATATACGATATATATAGATCAGTGAAGCTAAATACTATGCTATCGACATTGAAAATTTAAGCGAGAATCGTCCATTAGAAATACAGGGGAAAATTAAAACCCTTGAAAAAAATTAGAACTAAAGGCCTTGATCCAAAGTGAGTTTTAAAAATCTAAGAAGCCTAAATCCTCCTGAGGCATGTATTGATCACCAAAAACTGGTTATTTGAAATCAGTGCACTCGGAATTTTGTGATTTGCAAATAGAGAAATTGTACTTTTTGTTCAGAACTCATCCAAAATTCTATTTATGTAGATCAGTGTCTATACATAGTAAAAATACATTTTTGTAAGTGGTATTTTTTCCGATACAAATGTAAAATTTCATAGAATTTATCTGAAATGTTTGTCTAAAATTCTTGATGACGGTTTAGTGGCCAGTGGTCAGGGAAAATTTGGGAAAATTATTATGAAATTTTTTGCGGACACCCTGTGTACAACCATTGCTTATAATATAGTAGGCCTAAATAGTATATTTTTACTAGTCTATAGATAACAAGTATTTTTGACACATGTATTTATACTAGGCTTATTATTAATTTGAAACAAAAGTGGTGTGTCTGTCTTGGTAGGCAAGAAGAAGAAGAAGAAGACAGAAGAAGGTAAGAAGACATTTGGGTACTTTGGTATTATACGGAGGCCACCCTTATACCGCACACTGCGGCGGTTATGTTAGGTTATGTTATCATAAATATGTCAGTAGAACTTTCCTTGTCTCATTACAAATCGAACAATACCAGATTAGTCAAACGTTCACCTGCCAAATCCCCTTCAAGTAGGCCTAGGTCAGGTTGTTGACGGAGTGTGTGCATCACTTGTCTATAGGATTTGGCGGGCTAAAGTATGACTTATCCAGTATCGTTTGATTTGTAACGAAACGAGGAAAGTCCTACTAACATATTTATGATAACCTAACATAACATAACCACCGCAGCGCCCTGTATAAGGGTGGCGATCGGGTGTTGCCGCTTTACCTCGCCGACATCGCTGCCTTCTGGGAGGCAAAACTCAAAGACCGATCATCATAATTATGTCAAATTTGGACAGTAAGTCAATTAAAGTATGTTCTCTCCAATTTTGTAGTTATTATTGGTATCCAGCTAAAAAAAGCCTCTCTAAAAATGGTGGCCTCCATATAATACCAAGTACTGACAGTTGCATGATTAATAGATATACAAAAGAGTCTATTGAAGAGACCGGCTTTCTGTATTAAGAGTTATAAAGACTTTATTTTATTTATTATATTTTTTTTAGGATCCAATGGTGCCAACATGGCTAATCAACAGAAACCTAAATCAGGAAGTTTTGTAAGTATGATTAATGCTTAGTAGAAGTATTGTGGCGAAGTAAAATTTGTTATAACATGAAAAAAATTCTTTTCTAATATCTTTTTGGAAATCTAAGGCTCAATCACAAGTAACCTTTAAAAAGGTCTCAACAATTTTTTAACTACTGGCCAGGATACAAATGAACGTTTGTATCCTACTAGTCTGTCTCCTTCATTAAGCCATTGACGTTAAATTCGAAGGTATAACCATTGACTATGAATGTAGAAGTCTTCTACATTCATAGTCAATGGTATAACAGAAAAGTGCCTTAAAATGTAGTGGTGGGATGTAAGTTGTACCTTAATACCTATTCAATAAAGCTCATCAAAGCTTAGGCCTTATCAACAGCAAGTTTGCAGGGTAAATCTGATCCATTTATTGGGAGAAATTAGGTTACCTGGGAAAATTCTAGGCGTTACAGGTACCGTAGGTATTTTGACCTCAGATAAATATCAAATGCATATGGACAAATAAATTCCTTTTGATTTCCCATTGGTTTTTAATATATTGGGTGGTCTTGCCAATCATGGCTTTCTTATCCAAGAAGGCCTCAGCTACCTTTATTATATTTTTTAGGTCCTTCAAAAACTTAACTATGCCAAAATTTACATTAACACCAAAATGCAATATGGGCAGAAAATTTCCAAAAAATCTCATACGAGGCTACTGAAAAAATAGGCAGGAAGTTTGCATTGACAATCTGTATTATTTATCTATCTGTATATTATTATTTATGTGCTATAACTTTTTACAAACCTGAGTGGGTTTTCATGATAATTTGTGGTAATAGGCATTAAACAAATTGCTATGATATCTGTCATTGATGATATCATGCTTAGCTGTTATAAATGAACAGGGGCCTTATCCCAGGATTCACCAGCCTAATCATTTATTTGTAGAATATTGCTTCTCAAAGCCTATTGTGTCTTACTGTTAGTTATCTAGCAGCTTTTAAAGGTACAAATCCTCAGTGGAACCTATCTACCATTGGAAAATTCACTTTGACCAGCTTGAATTACAAATCAATTTAATGACTATGAAATATTTTTCTTTGGTTTGACATTTTGGTAGATTGTATAAATCATGAATGGACAGTATAAAATTCAATGCTGTTTATTAATATCACTCTATGCTTATTATTTGAAACCATCTGTTAACCATTATATACTGATCGCATAAATTCACTTGTAAATGTTACTTGTACCTGGAATAATAGTAATTAGAAAACCCAACTAAAATAAAAAGTAACCACTTTCCTTCACACCTTTGACTTTAATAAAGTGTTTATTAATAACTTTTTCGTTATACTGCCTCAAAAACAGATGTTTTTAATGCATGTTTTCCGGACCTAAATACACTCTTTTTATTCCTTGGAATTAAAAGCTGATGTACTCGATACCAGCTGACGCTTTATAGTCCTGGGACTATAAAAGTCAAAAAGTGCCGAGTACGTCGTAATAATCGAACAATATTCATTCGATTACAAATAATCGAAACATTCATCCTTACTATCGAAACATTCATTGTTGTCATTTTAATCAATTTGTGAAACCCGCTCATTTCACCAATCGATTATTACATGCATTCGATACGTCGATAGTTGTTCATTGTTGTCAGTCTACCCTAACACAAATGAAACAGACAATCAGCTGATTGCTTCAAATAGCTAGAACAAGACGGTGGCATCTTTTAAAGGCATCTTCAAAGGTAAACAAGCTGTAACATTTTGGTTTTCTTAAGTAGTTTACGTATTGTATTGAGCAATATAACGAAAAATATAGTTCATCACACGGACCTAAAGTTGCTTTTCGTTACTCGGTCATTTTTCAACCTCGGCTTACAGCCTCGGTTGTAGAACTTGACCTTGTACGAAAAGCGTCACTTTAGGTCCTGTAAAATTTGGTAAAAGAGAAATGAGAATTAACTCGTAGTACCTGGCTAAAATGTCACATTACTGCCATAAGAGTTATTTTAACATAATAAGGTTTTCATTCCAAAAAGTATTCTTGAATAAAACTTCTTCCTTCTCTTCTGCACGACTTCCACAGAGCAAATTAAAAAGGTTACTGTAGTATAAGAAAATGCCTTCCTTAAATAACTCACTGTATACAAAACTTGGAGTAAAAATCTTTTAATTGAGAGCAGTACAAGAAGTGTAAACTTCGTGTTAAGTGCTTTAATATTGTTTTTACAAAACTTTTTTTAATAAAATTTATTTATTTATTTTTATTTATTTCCATTAGCACATGACATCAATTTTCTTGACAGTTGGTTTGTCCATAAATTACATTGTAAATTACTTGATATATAACTATAACTATATATATATAAATATATATATATATATATATATATATATATATATATATTTTCAAAACTGAAAATTTACAATTTAAATACCTTCTGCGTTACCCAAATGTTAATAACCAAGTCTAAATATTTATTTATATGTATAGTAGCTCAAGGTAAAATTCATTTAAGATCTAAACGGTTTCTTTCTTAATTTTGATTTTTTTCTAAACATTTTAATCATTAAACATGTGATCTGTTAGGTTTGATAGTTTTTCAAGTTTTTGTCAAATTGTTTTTGTCGATGGGTGTTGAAATCAAACCGTTAATTGATGATCTCACCAGCTAGACTTCTCTTCACATTACTTTCTATTGTATACTGTTATCAGAAACCGTAAAGCATAAAATAATGTGTCAGATAACTTGGCACACCTTATTAGGCCTACTCATTTTGTTTCAAAACAATGAATGCTGGTTATTTTCACAGGTAAATTAAAATATTCTTTGTTGTTATTGAATTGATTTTTTAAAACAAATTCAAAAGTTATCGTTTTTTTTACTGAATTTGTTCAATTTTCAAGCAGTCTCATCGTAACAGCCAGTGTAATGGCATTGCGCAGATGAGGAAGTAATGAGAATTTATCACTATTGCTTTAGTAATGGCTGAATTGATTCCAAAGTGTTTGAATTTTGTCATATGAAAATATGATAGGCATAATTAATTTTCTTCATATAAATCTTAGCCAGGTTAGTTTTTATCCTTAAATATGTTAAATTTTCACTTAAAGATTTTTTAAAACACTGATTTTAGGGCCAATAATTTATATAAAGCATGTATGTAAAGCTATATTTTCAACCAAAGGAACATAAGTCTACAACCTACAAAACTTTTTTTTAGATATCTTCTATTGGATGGTTACGATTTGAAGACAGTTATGTCATTTATTCAAAAGTTAATGTTACTTAACTTATTGCTTTAAAAGTAAAATCCCAAATTAATTATTTTTTATTCCAAAGCTATTTAATCAGAGTTTGTTGTGGTTTGTCTGTTTTACTTTTCAAAATGCCAGTTGCATTTTTATTTGTTACTATACAAAGAACTACACTGCTGGCCCGCCCAGAAAACACTAAAGTAATATAGATGAAAGGAAAAAAAAACATAAATAGAATAATTCATAATATACTAATGTAACTTTCTTCTTTATATAGTACAAGATGTATAATGCCTTACCAAGTAAGTTCACTTCATTAGAAGAAAAGTTTTTTAAAGCAAAAGTTAAGAAAGTGTTACTTGACAATCGATATTATGCAGTGACTGAATTTTTTGAAGGCATCGCCACAATATAGTGTACACTGCCATCACAAAGTATTAAACATATGTATATTAGTTTTTAGTATTGTTGACGCTATCTATCTGGCCTAGGCTGGTCATTGATAAAGAGGAGGTAATAAGGTAATACACTCCTGGTTATTCGAGGTTGTCGGGACCGAGGCTGCCTCGGATAGAATCTCAGATAATACGGAGGCTGTCTATATTTTGAGGTTTGAGAGTTACAAGACCACAATAGGAAGTTTATTGCTGGTAAAATACGTGTTATAGTATCTAGGCCGGTAAAACAGAATTTCTAGTCAAAATATTATTTGAATACTATACCAATATTTAAAAACAACGATGAGTAAGAAAATAAAATTCGTATATTTGGGCAAGTCAGACTCACCATTGTTTGACAATAGTGAACTCCCGCCTTGCATCCAGCAGAAGACGACTCGGTCAGTTCCTCCCCTAATGGTTTTTATTCAAAACACAAATTTAGGTTATTCGTAGTATGTATCATAAATTAATAGGCCCTACTTCGAATGTTTATTTAAATTATAAACTTGTATAAAAGAATAAACTAACAAATTACATATAATTTACATTTACTTTACCAAAAACCAATGACAATCACCTTATTAACGTAAAAATAATATATTCTTTAGCTTAGAATGACCTCGGATGATCCGAAGTCTGGGATAACCGATAAAACGATAGCTTGGATAATCAGGAGTGTACGGTATACCGAATTACATGATTGGGCCATGCTGATAAGATTTACTGAACTTTTTAGGAGCCAAGCTTTTAAGAAAATTTTGAGTTATCAATATATGAGGTAAAAACTACAAATATTCCTGGTAGGGTTTTGTCAATACCAATGGAAATTAAAATCATACTCATGAAAGGTAGTCTGTAACTTCATCTGAAAGTTATATTTTTTTGCAATAGCACCATAAATTTAAAAAATCGAGAACCTTGCTGGGGTTTTCTACTTTGTCCTTACAATAAAATCAAAATGCCTTTATTTTACATTCATTGAGAATTGCAATAAATAGGCCTTCTACAGGTATATTTAAAAGTTACAAAGCTATATTGAAGATACTGGAAACAAAGATAATGGTTTCTTGCTGGTAGGCTCTAAGTAGGTGGAAGGGGTTATCAGCAATAAATAATTTTGGGGCTCTATCCTTGAAGTTGAAGGTACATTGTTAAATGTTGAAGTAAGTTCGTAGGATATTAAATATATTATTTTAGAGGTTTTTACTTAAAAGTAGGTATTTTTGTTAAATGTAAGTCACAGTAAAAAAGTAGCCTAAAAATTTAACAATTACAAACTTCAAAAGAACCACAGATTTAGTTACTTTTAGTTTGGGCCCATTGAATTTGATTTGCTAAGTCTGCATAGGCACTGAAGCATAATTTTAGCTTTGTTGCTTCCCACATTGTCTGAAAGTAGAAGATGACCAAGCTCCCAAAAACACCTACCTGGATGTTTTCCAGTTTCTAGCTTTTGGCTCAGTTCCATAAGCTAAGTTTTGTTTCAGTTTCAAAATATATTTGTTAAGTATCCTTCAGGTTTTCATAGTTGGTCTAGTTAATTTTTGGATATTTTATTTGTTCATGCTCATACTGCAACATTCTCAAGTTTCTGCTAAAGCTTGTCAGTTTCTAGAAAAATCACTCATCACCATTAATAACATTATTTTCCAGGCTAAGTTTAGTATTCATATAGCCACCCTATATGGCCACATATTTCAATTAATGGCAAGAAATCATAACTCACCTTTCTCATTCTAATGTGTTATTAAAAGAAATCAAATTGAAATCATGTGGCGTAAAAATTGAACAATTAATAATTTAAAGAAAAGGTTAAAAGTAAAAAGTTTAAAGATAAAAGATTACATATTCTTACTTCTGGATGGTCAAATGTTTATTATATTGACTAACATATTCTTACTCCTGGATGGTAAAAAGTTTATTATATTGACTATTCAATAGCTGCACATCAGTGGTGAGGCGTGAAGTTTTTGCTAGGTCATCGCATACGGTAATTCTTTCAACAGAAACAATGTAACAAATTTAAGGAAATACAGTAAAAAAGCCATTTGTGAGTAGCCCTGCTGTAATTTAAAACATTAAACTGTCTTGTGTAGGACCAATTCCTATTGGAAACTACGACAAATAAATTTACCTAGGTCTGCCTTTTTGATTTTTAAGTAGTTTCTCTTCAAAATAAGAGAACTGAACGGGCTTTCTTTAATTTTTACAACTATGTCCTTGTCTTCTACCATTATTATTTAATGAACTTACATTCTTTCCACAGCTGCAACAGCGGAGAAGCGCACAGTAACTTAAAAATTACAACTTAAAAACTCACAAAAACCAACATAACACAGAGCAATGTATACTGACATTTTAGATCCCAGACTACGGTTGAGAATCGTAAACCATACCGCAGTGTTTCAACACTGCCAACTGTATACAACTGTAACGTTCCTACGATGTGTAAACTGCCCCTAATCCATTTATAATTGGTACCAAAGTAACAGTGAGGTTCACACCTTAAATTTGATACCACAGTGGTATTTTTTTAGTTGACTATATTTTTGTGAACGGCTGATATGAGATTTTACTTTGTTTTCATCCTGGCGCCGCATGGATAAAAAAGTCCTCTCCCACAAAAATGAGTTGTCAACCAAACTATGGCAGCTAGTTTAAAAAAAAAAAAAATTGTAATTCTTTGGCAATAATTTTTACAGGGTATCTATTGATACTGGAAATCCTGTAATTATACTGGAATTTTATTTTGATACTGAAAATATTGGAATTATACTGGAATTTCAAATTTGGCTCTGGAATTTTGTTGAAACACAAGTGATGAAATCCGTTAAACATATTTTTGTCCAATACATTCTGATATAAAAAGCTCGACAGAAATTTTTGAGCAATGTGTGTTTGCAAACATAAAATAAACCAACTTGTAATTCAGTTAAATCACTAAACATCCTTAATCAGATTTACCATTTTATTTGTTGTATTTTTTTTAAGATTGGAGATGTTCTTAACATTTCCTACTTTCATATAGCTTATTCACATTTATATATTATTTTTCATAAAACAAATGATGTGATATAAAAGTGAGAGACTGTGTCGAAAGATACTCATAGTTAATTAGGACTTTTGTTTCCCAAATTTAGTATATTTTATTTTAGTAATAAATTATGTATTTGTTGTAAACTCTACTTCTAGTAATATGTAAGTCAGGAGAAGAAATGTAAAGCTTTGCGTGTTTAAAAATTATCAGTTTTGTATTTCTTTGTATTATTGATTATTACTTTTTTTCTGCAAACTGTTACTTTTGATTTATGCTTTTAATTTTGCATTAATTATTTGGGTAATAAAGTGCGAGGAACGTAGGGCTATAAGGGGGGTTGAAATGCCCTCATAAAAATTAGATATGTATTTTCTTTGATGAGTTTTTATTATATTATTTATCTTATTTGTCAATGCTGTGAATCAGTTATTTAATTTTAACAATAAACAATATTTATATTGGTAAAAAATTTATTAATGGTGCTCCTTAGTTAGATAAATAGTTAGCGTGTGATACTGGAACTTTGGAAATTTTTACTTGAAATACTGTAAATATACTGGAATTTTTAAATTTAAAAAATTCCAGTATATTTCAAGTATTTGATCTGATTTATCAGATATCAGTAGACAACCTATTTTACCATTTTTTATCTTACCTGCTGACCTAAAAATAAAAAAGTAGCAGCAGACTACTTGTTTCACGTTCAGTTTTAAAATAAATTTAAAAAATTTTACTTTGTTTTATTTTTTTAAATAGAAAAAAACATATATTTGAAATATTTATTGATACCATAACAGTCTAAAACTAATTGACTTCTCACCTGCAAAATTTCAACCATTTAGCTCCATCCTCAGTGATATAAACTACGAGTTATTTGCAAGCGGAGCAGAAACCTGAATAGCGGCGGTCCCCCAGTTCCTTCAATATCTAAAATGCAGCCACAGCCGTCGGCTCGCGTTGCGGAGCCCAGATGATGATCCAGTTTGTTTATACATCAATAATTAGGATTTAGGCCTACCCAGGTTTTTTTTTAAACCTGTAGTAACTTGTAACCGGAGAATCATTTACTGCGATTACAATCATATGCGTTTCATGTCTTTAGCATTTAAAGTGCGTTAAGTTGAAAACAGTAGTTGAATATCATCAATATTTTGTGGTTTTTAGGTTTATTAACACATAGTTATTTAACAGACAGTTGATTAATTTGGGTTTTTTGGCAGTTTGACACCTTTTTGGGCCGCAAGAAGCCAGGCTCGGCTAGGTCGGGCGGCCAGCTCTCCCGTCCTCACTCAGATTCAGATTTCAATGAGTTGGACGAACAAGTCGAATCTATTGAGCATCTTGATGAAGATGCTCTCAACGAAAGATTCGAGAGAATGCTGGTTAGTAATGTTTTGACATGAAGATTTCCAAGATAGGCTACCTTAAGATATGATTGTTGTCATTGTTAAGATTTTCTTGAGAGATAGCAGTGTTTAATGAAGCATATTTCAGCTAAGCATTGCTAAGCTGGTGCTATAACACCAGTTTTGTTTTTTTTTTTTCATAGAGGTGTATGCCTATGTTAATACATTAACACACACTGGATAATACATTAACATTTGACAATCAATTGGCGATCACTTAAATAACTCTGTAACCAGCTGAGCAGTGGCCCACAAACACCATAACCAGAAAGCGTGGAGATCAGAAGATGATGAGCTTGGAGAAGATCCTGTTGAAAGTAGTTGTTGTTGGTGTAGTATTGTTTTGTTGTCAAAAGTAGCTTTGACCTAAATTCAACAAGAACAAAAGTTTTTAATTCATTTGAATTGTTCTAATTTAAACCAAATAGCAACTCAATATTAGAGCATTTGTTTATGTTTTATCAGAGTTATTTAATCATTTTTATTTAAAATGCTATGCTTATTGGTAGCTAATCAAAATTTAAATTATACACACACACAAAATCATTAAATCCAAACCATGTTGCCTCTACATACAAAAATACTTTTTAAAAAAAGCTTAGGGTTCTATTAAAACCAGTAAAAATGCAAAGGCCTGTATGATAAATACAACAAAAATATTTATTTATGAAAACAGTTGTCTTTTTATTTGGTGTATATTGAGGAAAATTTTATATATTATCCTTTGAAATGCCGATTATATTATTTCATATCACGTGATATTATAAAAATTTATGTCATTACCTTACCTATATTATTTTGATAAAAAATCTATTTACAATTTTAGGATGACAGAAACTTGACAGAAGAAATGAAGGAGCCTCTGCGGAAACAAGTGCTCCAAAACAAAAAGAGCATGCTCATTAACCATTACAGAAATGCTGCCAATGTAAGTATTTTTTTGATTTCCTTTTAATTAATTAAATATAAGTTTTATTTTTGAAAATGTTTGTAATTTACAAACTTGGTAAAAATGGTTGAAAATGCCACCAAATTTTTTCGAAAATAAATAATCTTTTTCTAGATAGCCTAAGATATTACTTTTTTAGTGTTAAGGTCCTCAATCGCAAGAATCATTAGAAAAGATTTCATTCATATTTTTAATCATGTGCCTTGAATGGAAGTTGCAAACTAGCTCCATTTTTGTTGCAACAGGACTAAAAATCCAGTCCTCCGAAGCGGTGGCTCGTGGCTTAGAGCCAAAGCGCTGACATTGAGCGTCAAAAGTCGCTGGTTTGATCCCAGTGGCGGCTGACTCCTGTTCCAACATATTGAGCGGTCACCTCTAGCTAGCTTGTGTGACTGTTACCGCTTTGGTATCTCACTGAGTTTGACCCTGGTTTACATGACACCCAGTATAGTGGACAGTAACACCTTCAAACAATAGAGAACAAAAGAATTTTTATCTACTGTCTTACTGTTTGGTCATCGTGTAAACAGGCCTTTAGAGCACCACACAATCTTATTTGTCCATAGTGACGGGCAGTTGAGGCTTTTTTTTATTTAAAAAAATCTGTCTATACTGGCAAGGCTAATGTTGCCTCTTGCCAGAAAGTTATTGAAAACTATAAATAAAAAAAAGTCATCCTGGAAAATTACATGAGATGAACAGCTCTCCTCTGTTTCACCATGATTCAAAAAGTATTTTTAGAATAAGCTGCAATACAATCAAATGATATACAGACAATTAAATCGGTTTCCACTAGGTGTGTGTGATGCAGAATTTTTCTTTATAGTTTGATGCATGATTTTATTCACAAAATCCAAAGCAATGTGGAATGAAATTGATGCAGAGTGAAATTCTACACCCCAAAAAGGCCTGTATGATGAAGCTGGCAGGGTATGTTTGCTGAGTGCTACAGCCAAAGTAATTAAATTAAACTCAAGTTAGATTTTGAGTATCGTTCCATAGTGTAGTCATGCTAGTTGATGTAAGCTAAAATGAGAGATATAATCCAAGTATGGTCTTTTTTCCTGGGACTGTACTAATTGAAACTGTGGGATTATTTTGGCGCAAGACATAAACATTCCATTCAAAGTGATTGCATGGTTTTACCAATAGCGCTTAAACCGCAGAAATACTTGGTATTTTACAAAAAATACTGTGGGTAAACTACAGAAATAAATTCCAAATTGACAAAAACAGCCTTGAAGTACCTGCACATTTTTATTGATTGCAATTAATTAGCGGATATAACTGCATCGAATGTCAGTCGAATTAAAATTTCGATGCATCACACACCCCTAGTAGGCACCTGTAGATTAGAGTATTTCACCTTTTACATATGTGCTAAAGTTTCCTGTAGTTAGTGTCATATTCCTGAAGATCAGATGAAAACCAAACCAAATATTTTTCAAGTATATTTTTATAGGAAAATAAATCAAAATTCGACAAACCTAATGAGTACATTACGTACCTGGATCAACCCGATCTCAGCATCAACAAAATCCACAACTGCCTCGAGTCACTCAGAATTGCACTGACCAACAATCCTCTCAGCTGGGTCGAAGAGTTTGGCACCGAGGGTCTCAAGAAAGTCCTATCCACACTCAATCTTTGTTATCGCAAGTAAGTTGGTTTCTGTTCCTTTCATATAAGTCAGTTATAGTTTTATCTTTTCCTAGGTTGTTGTTACTGTTAACTTTATCTGATAGGTTTATGAGATAAAATCCAGTTTTATGAAACTGGAAAATTGAAGTTTTAATGAAACTTCAATTTAAAGTCGATGGCCTTTAATTTTTTTTTTTAACTTCATTTTAAAGTCGATAGCCTTTAATTTATCGTTAGCAAACCTATTAAAACCCCTTACTAAACCCCAAACATTCCTTAGCGGTGTTAGAATCCCTTACTAAACCCCAAACATTTTTACAGCGACTACAAGTATGACAAGATCCAGTGCGAATGCCTCAAGTGTCTGCGGGCTATAATGAACAACACCGCCGGCATGAAGCAAGTGTTCAGCCAGAAGGAGGCCCTGACGATCGTAGCGCAGTCTCTGGATGCCAACAAGCCAGCGGTGATGCTGGAGGCGGTTCGGGTGTTGGCAGCAGTGTGTCTCGTGCCGCCCGACGGCCACGAGAGAGTGCTCGAAGCCATCACCATGAGCGGGGAGATGAGGCGGCAGACCAACCGGTTCCAACCCATCGTCGACGCCCTGGTCAAGGGCAATGTCCAGCTGAGGGTAAGCATAACAGTCTACCGGTCCTCCCGAGTCCTTTGAAAGTCCTCCTTTGAGAAAAGGTCCTTCAAGTCCTCCAAAAGTCCTCTTTTTGACCTGAAAGTTCACCAATTTATCAAAATATTGTGATTTTCAATATTTTTATTCCACTTTTTTTAATGTTACAAATATACCACCATAAAGCACAAAATTTGATGACTTGTTATTAACTTTGTTAGTTTTCTTGAAATCTTGAGAGGTATGAGGTATAAACTTTGTGTCTCTTCTTGTATCAGATAATGACTAAATTGTTTAAAGTAATTGGTTGTAATCCTTTTAGTGCTGCGGGTCTCGTCCCAATTCCCACCGTTGAGGTAGCTTCAGTGCCAAGGGTCTCGTTGCGAAATCCATGGTTCCTTGCGAAAAGTGTCAGAGTCTCATACCGAAACTGTTATATTGATATATATATTATATATTCTCGCTTATACTGGCTGCGATCTGTGCTAAACGCCTTTCTACCAAACAGTCTTTCGTCTCAAGTTACTTTTTTTCTAAACTGAGTTTAGCTTTAGCTGAAACAACATAACTGCTAGCACAAGTAAACAATTCATTTCCTATAGCGGTGTTGCAATTACGTTCGTGCAATTTTTAGACTGTGTTATTGTTTTATCTGTTGGATTATTATTGAAACATAGTTAGTATTTTATTTTGTGGAGTTTTTCAAAGGTTAAATGATGTTTATAAAAAACGCAATGGAATAAAATGGAATACAAATACTGTTAGATGTAGGTTGCTTGGTAACTGTGTTCAACTCAGTTACATTATTGCAAGTTTATTGTTTTATTTTGTCAATTCATAAGCCATGAAAGTAAATTGATGTTTTATGCATAGGTTTTTATTGTTTTTTTATCCACTTTCTTTTAAAAATGTAAAAATTGCCTAACTTTAAAAGCTAAATATATTTTTTAGAGGTAAGCAAGAAAAATAAACATGATGTAAATTTACTAACACTATTTTGTACCTATCTGAAACATAAACTCCTCCTCTCTTCTTGTAATTTTAAAGTAATACAAGTATTAAGAAGTAAAGAAAAAAATTAATAAATACATTATTGATGATTTTTTCCTGAACGCTTACATTTTTTTGCCATAAAAGGCCTGGCACTTTTTGGATGTAACAACGAAAAAAGGTCTGGCACTTTTCACGTATAATTACATTGTGTCTTATAGCACTAAAAGGGTTAATTGATTTAAAACAATATATTTCATAAACAATAGGCTACCACACAAAGAAATGTGTGGAGGGTCCTTAAAAGACCCCTTTTTACTGAATTTGACATGGTAGACTACTACCATGGTAAAAAAAAACGCAATGCATTTGGTGTAGTTACTAAAAACGTCGTGTGGGTTGTGTAACTTAAAATTTTAAAAAAAGGAATTAATTTTGTAAAGGTATGTTTAAATTTATGTTGGTTCAAAATTCAAATAGCCCTGTCAACTATATGAAAAGTTCAGTTTCTCCCCTCTAACTTTAAACAAAGTAGGCATGATGATTTTGCCCTTTTTATAAAAATTCAATCCTGCTAGTACACTTATTTCTTATTGGTCGCTGAATTAAAGGAGAAAATAAAAAAATATAGTTAGCTATTTTGCGTTTTATTTGGCAATATCTTTATGAAGCAGGTTAATAAGTTTTTTTTTAACTAGATACCTTCAGATTCCGAGCTTTAAAATCTGTGATTTTTACAAAATTATCTTGTAGAATAAATTTTTTCCCAATTAAAATATATATTCAAAAGAAAATAGGCCTAAGTATATAAAAAATGTATCTGTAAAATTCTTTGGTGCAGCTTTAAATTGTAGCTCAAAGTTGTTTTTGCAATAGTGATGAAAATAATACTCAATACTATTGAACCACAAGCAAATCAAATACAGGGTGTCCAACTTAACTGTGCCACTATTGGTATCTCAGAAAAATATTGGATTTAGAGAAAACCTTAAATGGGGGACTTCGCCTACTTTTTAAAGACATTTAAAAATATGAATTCCATTTCTTATAAATGGCCGCCATTTTCCAATATGGCGGATGACTGTGATTTTTTTCTTATGGAACACCCTTTATTTTATTGCTTATTTGAATTCTACTCTTAATTTTAAGAACTTATCACTTTTTGTTATTTTCCCTCAACCCAATGGTTAAGGAGATATAAGAAGATAAACTTTGGTTTTCCTCATTTAAAATGCATTGTGTCCATTTTAACAGTGCTATCCCAATGTAATCCTTATAGAATACAAAACTATTCAAAATTATTCAATGAGTGAATTTCTTCTAAAACTATTTCTATGATTTAATCTAAACTAAAATCACGTTTTAAGGGACTTTAGTTCTTTGGTATTTTTTCTTTAACCCAACCATAATCTAAATACTGAGTACCGACAATAACGCAATGCATTTCTTATGGGAAAGAGTCTAACTTTAAAGACTTATACTGTATCTTCTTAACTATTGGGTTTAGGACAAAATGTCAAAGAATAATGAGTTCTTCAAATTAAGTGTAGAATCCAAATACACCTTCAAATAGAGTGTTTCCCTAAGAAAAATCAGAGTTATCTGCCATATTGGAAAATGGCGGCCATTTAGAAGAAATGGAATTTATATTTTTCAAATGTCTGAAAAAAGTAGGTGAAGTCTCCCATTTAAAGATTTCTCTAAATCTAATAGTTAATCTAAAAGTTATCGTTGGTGGCACAGCTGTTGGACACCTTGTATATTATTGTCAGGACTCCCTTTCCCTTTGGGCTTAAGGTACATTACATCCTAGTCCTTATAGGCCTCCTAGAAATGTGTTCCTAATAAAAAAAATTGTTTCCTAGAAATGTATTCCTAATAACAATTGTTTTTCCTAGCTGTAATGTTTTGTTATTTAGTCTTGCAAGAATCACTAATTTTTTTTAATTTTGTTATGTTTAGATAGTGTGCCTTCAACTCATCAACGCTATCGTCACCTGTCCTGATGGTCCTGATGAATTGGAATTTCGTCTCCATCTTAGGAATGAAATTATGAGAGCTGGATTGATAGACATTTTAGATGTGAGTGTTATTCATTAACTTTTACTTTCTTTTGATTTCCTGTCATAGACAGCATGAGCATTTATTCACTAGTGGTTATCTTGAATATATATATATATATATATATATATATATATATATATATATATATATATAGTTAAAAACTTCATCATATTCAGTATTTTTTATAGTAAAGTTACAAGTCTTGTGATTCTTTATAATAATATCAAAGACAATTGCAAAATAATTGATAGACAAATCCAACTTATTTATGTGCTCTATTACCTCTTAATAAGTGAAAATTACTTATTATTTCATCAATAAAACTTGTTACAAAACTTTATTCAGCAATCTTTGGTTTTCAGTGAACAAACAGTAAATATTATGACTTTTAGGTGAAGTAGTGTATGTCCTGATTTAAAAAAGGAGCATCAAACTTAAAGCTTTCTCATTGTATTCAGTAAACTCTGTTTGCAGTACTATTTCACCTATTGTTAATTGCATGAATTTGTTTTAATTTATAATTTACAGCAATCATGAATTTTTATAATCGCTTCCCGTGACTAATCTACCAATGTCGCTTGCTGCCACTCTACAACAGCTCTCGCCTTGAGAATGTGTGGGCGCAAGGGCCTTTCAGCCCATGGTCCCTCCCTGTACGGTATACCAGTGCCAGATTTGCCGCTGGGCCCACCAAGCCCGGGCTTAGTACCACGCACCGAGAGGGGGGTTTAGGGCCACACACGGTAGAAAATAAGGTATTTTGAGTCAATTTGTGGGGATAATTATGCTCCTGAATTTCCATAAAAATTTCATTTTCGACAATGCCATCAGGTCTCAAGGGGGCCTTACAGAAATCTAAGCATAGGGCCGTGGCGGCCATAAATCTGGCACTGCAGTATACATGTAGAAAAACTGTTTCATGCCTTAATTTAGCGTTTAGAATATTTACGGATCTTTTCGAATATCCAAAAATAGTATGGAAACATTCCTCTACTTAATTATCTTAAAGTAGTCGCAATTTGAAAAGTTATTCTTCATCTGCCAAAATACAAGAGTATTATGGAAACATTCTTCTACTTAATTATCTTAAAGTAATACAATTTGAAAAGTTATTCTTCATCTGCCAAAATACAAGAGTATCATGATTTACTATACAAGAACAGTAGAAGCAACAGTAGTGATATTACTAGTGATGTGCGATACGGCCAAGTATTGAGATACGGAGGTGTGTATCTTATTGTCCGTATTGTATCGAAACCCTGTAGTGTATCGTCCGTATCATATCGCCTATAAATATTGAAAACGATACATATCGAATCGTATCGACCAAAACAATTAAAAATAACAGGCAGCTAGATACTGTAACATCCCCAGTCGCAGCCAGACCTGCATACTCAGCGAATTTCAATTGCTTCTATAAATGAATTAAAGTGGTGCCTCACATCACCTTTACGGTGATGGGTGCGTGGTGGGTGATGCCTGACACTGACCGACAGTAGTAACGAATGACGATGAATGAACTGACAATTTGACAACAAAAATTATAAAATGGAATGAAAATAAAAACAAAACAATATTTTCTCAATCTGTTTTTCTCCTTATTTCGATTCTTTCCCGAATTTCCCATGAAAATTCAAAAATATCGTAAATATCGTCGACACAGGATCAAAAATCGTTTTTGCCGATACGATATGTATCGTTTTCAAAATATCGTATCGAAACATCGTATCGTTCATTGCGATATTCCGATATGATACAATACGTATCACACATCAATAGATATTACTGTTACCATGACATAACATTATTATGTTTAGGTACCTCATTAGTGTATGAACATCTTAGTGCTCAACATCTGTCAACACTTTCAAGTTTCTTTTTTCTTTTAGACATTAGAAAAAGAAACAGAACAGGGAGATGAACAGTTGAGTGTCCAGTTGAAGATCTTCTTAGACCATAAGGAGGAGGATTATTACGAGCTTCTCCAGAGGTTTGATAATGTGCGACTCGACGTAGATGATGTCAACGATTGCTTCGAAGTCGTCAAGAACCTTGTCATGGACTCCCCTGCTGAGCCGTACCTCCTCTCTATCTTGCAGCATTTGCTTTTCATCCGAGACGATGCTGTCATTAGGTAAAACTCTATTTGGAAAATTCCTATGTCACGATTGTTTTCAAGGTGCTAAATTACAAAAGAAGTTCATATTTTGTTTTGTTTTGTGGGTGTAGACTCAAAAAAATATATATGATTCAGATACAATTCCAATAATGTTGTAGATACATTTACATCATACTACTAAGAAACAGCTGTTTTCTTTGCCTTATTGTTGGCAGGAAAGTTACTCTATTCTTCTTTGATAACTGCTCGGTAAATTTATTGTGCACTTTTTTCAGGAATGCAAGTAAATAAACAGCTGATTGCAACAATACTACAACAAATGTTTATTCTAGGTCAGGTTTGAAAAGGTTAGAATTTAAATACAGTGGTTAATGCAAAAATCATGATATATATATATTTTTTTTTTTGTCGTATGATGTAAAATATTGTAGGTAACACAGTATTTACCGGGCTGGTAAAAAAATATATTATTTTGTAAATCATATTATACAAAAGCACCAAATTATTAATTAATATCCATAATGCAATACTATACAAGACCTATACAATACCTTATTGTTCTCATTGTTTCTTGCAAAAACATTGTTAAATTGGGAAATTGTTGAAAATTTGGCTATTTTTTACTCAAGCTCATAAGCCGCAAATAGTTTGTAACGTTTCCTTTCAATTTAAAATAATTTCTAGTTAATTATAATTTTAATAAATAACAAACAAAAAAAATAATTTTTTCTAAATAAAAGGTTGCATTATTCCAAATAGAAATCACACAAAATCAATCCAAAGTAAGTACCAATGGTACATAAAAATTACATATTGTAAATTGTAATAAATTCTAGGAGTATTAAGGATTCTTCGTTTGAAATTCATTGTTGGTGATGGTGATTTTATATTTTGATTAGGATTTTTGCGGACATTTGCCATCACTGATTAGTAAAAAACGTTTCACCACGTTTCGGGATCTGGAATCTGATCCCGTCTTCAGGTGGAAGAAAACCTAGAACATAACAAGATTAGTAACACATAGCCAGGAAAACCTGGACAAAAACACAGCTAAAACAGAGAACTGGAAAAGCAGTCATGAAAACAATAAGCTGAAAAAAAATAATAAAAAATAAAAATAAAAAATAAAAAATATAAGTATTAAGGAGTTATGTTTTTTCAACCTAAAGGAATATACATAAAATTAAGCTATTTGAAATATGAAAATGAAATATGTTTTATATTGATCTTTAACATATATATACAGTAAAGGAAAACGTAAAATGAACATTATATTAACTGAACTTAATAACTTCTGTAACAAAACACCCCTGTTGCAGTAGACCTGCAAATTCAGAGTATTTCAAACGCTTAAATAAATCATTAAGATGGAGCTTCAAATCAAGTAAAATCAACTTAAATCCTAAAATGAGCATGCAACAATTTCCTCCTTAAGAATAACATGGTTAATGAGTATGCAGGTTTGCTGCCATGGAAATTCGAAATTGAGCGATTTTTTGCAATACAGTAGATATAACAGCTAGATGAAGCCATCATTCAGATATATTGAGAGATAAGCGAGATATAGAATTTTTGTTATTTCATATAAGGCATACACGGGACATCATACAGTGTTTTTAACACTAGCGATATCTCGGTAATCAATTGACATAGAGTAACAATTCAAAATTCTTTTGTTTTAAAAAAAAAAAAAAAATTATTTGTTTCTCCAAGCTAAATTCAGTGTCCAGAGCAGAATTTTATAACTTTTTGAATTTCTTTGTAAAAAATCCCAAATCCTTTTTGGAGGGGTTTATCCCCCCTTTTCCCCCTTCCAGAAGTCCAATCAAGCTGGTTTTCGAACTCGTCCGAATAATCACTACTTTACATGTCTGTGCCAAATGTAATTCAGATCAGACCAGCTATTGTGCTTAAAGACACCTACATTATATGTATATATAAAAATATATACTGTATATATGTATATATATATATTTATTGAAGAAATTGAACAAATGGTGTTTATGCAATCCGGGGACCTCAAAATGAAAATGATGGTCTCAGGCTTAGATCTTACCATGTATTCAGTGCTGTTCATCATGTGATCCATAACATGATTTCAGGCCAGCTTATTACAAGCTAATAGAAGAATGTGTCTCCCAGATAGTTTTGCACAGAGGGGGATGTGACCCTGACTTCACCATGACTCGAAGATTTAACATCGATGTTCAGCCTCTTATTGACACTCTTGTTGGTACGTGACATTGTATTTAACTTTAAGGTATAGTTTTTTGATACACTCAACTTATCAATATGTGAATCAATCAGTTATAATTTATGTAGCCTTTATTAAAAATTTTACCAACAGCGCTTACTGTGGATGATACAAAATATGATAACATTTCTCATGATTTCACTTATTTTTTTGGAATAACTCAAATTAAAGCTTTAAAAATCCCGTAGTATAGTACAGTGCACGAAATAGTGCAGGCAGCAAAAACTGTAAACTCATCAAATTGCCTGCTAAACCTCACCTGAAATGACTAAATAAAATGTGTGATGTAGTCAATTCACTACACAAACAAATAAATAGCTTATATGAAAGCTTATATGTATAGATTTCGCTAGCAGTGCACTCACTCACCTGCCCTATTTGGTGCTCACAATTATAGTAATACCTCTGAAAAATTAACAGCGTTCAAACTGTATACATGGTTCCTAAAAATATCACACAGAGCTTCCACTTTTGCTAACAAATTGTAATGCTTGGTAGAAAAGTTTATAATTTCATAAATTGAACGTAAAAGTTGATTTTTTTAACCCTGTTGAGATTTTGATGGATTTATTCTGGAAAGACGTTTTTAAGCTCTGGGTGCTGTTATTGAAAGCTTGGCCTGTACACTGAATAGCCACTAGGTTCGACTGATTTGCCACACTATTCATGGCAAACATCCGACTGTCCGAAAGTGGCATTGTGGATTTGCGATCTTAAGCACTATTCTGAATTGTGACGTTGAAGTTGTTCAGAATGTGCACAGGTTCAATTCACAGCATGTACAGTTTCTATTAACATGTTCACTGCAGCGAAGTTTCACAAGTCACCACTAGGTAGCAGCACCACTTAGACAACTCAGGCCATCAGTTTTGTCAGTCGGAGGGAAAACGATCGACCAATAAGCATTCAGGAAGCCTCCCATGGTGGGTAAATCACAGGAAATTTTAAAACCAAATTAAACAGAGTACAACCTGGACAAAATATTTCCCAACTACTCGGGTGTGGTGCTTCACAGAGAATGAATGAAGTATGGCGCTTTTCAGGCTGCAGCGAGGTCCTATGGAGAGCCATATGTGCAGTGTAAGTGTTAAGCTTTCACATGCGTGACTCAGTTGGCATGAAGGCCCACCTAAATTAATAGAATGCAAGGCCAGGGGTGTCCGCCTTTGGATGGAAGTTGATGGCATTCATACTTCGATTACTGATTGCACAGACATCTGTTTTTAATATTTTATAACTTTTCTTTTTTGTAACTTGATTTGGTAATTTTTGGTAAATGTGAAAATTAAAAATGGATTCGAAAAAATAACATAAAAACTGGGATGAAAAATTAAATAAAAATTAAAAAGAACAAAAACTTAGAATATGAATAAAAACTAAAATGCCCTGGGTTAATTTATAGAAGTATTTTTGTAGAAAAATCAAAAGTAGAAGTGGAGAGGCGCTTGGAGGAGATGGAAAGGAAACTGGAAGAAGCACTGTTAATGAGGCAAGAGGCTGAAGCAAAACAAGTTTTAGCTGAAAAAGCTCTGCAAGAGTACATGGCCAGTGGGGGCGTTCCCAGCAAGGTAATGGGTCTTTCAATCCTAAATTGTTATCTGATTTTTGTATCCATATTCTAAACCAGTAATTTTAGCTTAGAACATTTGTATTATCCTATGTATTAGAATAAATGAAAGATATACTGATGGAAAAGATAAAAGTTTGTTAATTTTTGTTTAGTACAAACGTTTTTAGATATGATAGAAGAAATGAGTATTTTATTTTGGACAAAATAAACTGACAAAAATCTTTGATGTATGGATTTCAATGTTTGATTTATACTTATTTTAATTCGTACAAAGTTAATTTTTTTATAATGAAAATTTTTTTTTAATAATAATTTTTTTTTATAAATGTCAAATATTTTTGTTTGTTAATTTTTATTCCATAATATTTACTAGGGATGGACGGGATTGGATTTTCAGTTCGGGACGGGATTTTTTCTTCCCTCTCTTAAATTCGGGATGGGACGGGATTTTTGTCTTCCTTAAATCTTCGGGAAATGCTCGTTCACAAATTTATTTTCTGTATTGCAATAATAGCATTAAGTTAAAAACAATGTCATACCATATGTAAAAGTTTGTACCGTCCCAACTCAAAAAATTTCAAAAAATAAATTTAATTGAAAAAATACCAACTTATATGCAATTGACAAAATGGCAAACATTAGAATCATATTTTTTTTTAAATTAGTAACTCAATGAAATTGTTAATTATGAATAAAATACTAACTTATGTAAAAATGGTAAATAAATGTATTGATTATTTATTATTATTTTTCATTAAATTATAATTTGTATTCTTTCCAATTTGAATGCATTGAAAAATAGGAATAGTATAAAAATAAGAAATAAATAAATATAATATACATTTTTTAACGTTTCATAGAAACACAATAGTTTTTAAGTTTCTGCTTTTTGTTTATTGTTTGTGAGAGTACTGTATAGTTTGAAACATTTTTTAATGTTTTTGTTCTCTGATTTGTATTTCATAAATCCGTTTGATTTTTCTAGGGAGGGCTTCCTCCTCCACCTACCGGCCTCATGATCGGCCCCAGGCCCCCGCCACCCCCTCCGATGCCAGGAGGAGGACCCCCGCCCCCGCCTCCCCCTCCCATACCTGGCTCAGGTTGCCCTCCCCCTCCACCCATGCCGGGTATGGGCCCCCCGCCACCACCCCCACCCCCCGGCATGGGACCCCCGCCTCCCCCCATGATGGGAGGGTTCATGGCTCCCCCACCTATGAAAGCTCCAGACGTTCTTCCTCATGGATTGAAACCCAAGAAGAAGTGGGAAATCGAAGGATTGAAAAGAGCGAATTGGAATACTGTAAGTGATAAGTCAGTGTATTTTTTTACACTTGACAATGTTAAGTGTAACATTTTAGTGTAATGTCACGGGTGGAGCTTTACCAGGAGTGTTGTTAATCCTTGTTGATTATTCATTAATCCTGAGGTCTATTAGATGGGATTACAGCATCGCCTCTTCTCCATAAGCTTGAATTAACAACTCAAGAGTCTCACTAGGTGATTTTTAAGCAAAACACAGAACTTTTTGTTCAAGCGCTGTTCATGAAATGCCATTCTTAAAAAATCGACGATGTACAGGAACGCGAAAAGTGCTTTCCAATGCTGCACTACGGCAAGTCAGCTATACCCCCACTACCGATATGCCCTCCCCAGGAATCCAACTACCAACTACTGCAAGATGAATTTCCCGCTGGCAATTGCGCTAAAAGACTACAAAAATTCATTCCGGGAACTTTTTGACTGTACCTTGTAGTACGTAAATAATAGTGAAATACTTATTTAAATATCTATTACGATTTACTTTTTGTTGATCTTTAACCAAAAGTCTACAACTCATTGAAATGAATTGTTGGCCAAAGGTCCTGCAGGCAGCCTATTTCACTTTCGTGATGAATTAATACCCTACTGTTTTAATTACTTTTATGATGACCTTACAAGTGATTTAAATGACCCTAAAACTACATTACACTATTTTTTCTTTTGGGAGAACTGATATTGGTCATTGGCTACTGAATGTATTTCAGATAAAACCGCAGAAGTTATCGGAAAAGTCTTTTTGGGTCAAAGTTCAGGAAGAGAAGCTTGCATCTCCTGATATTCTTGATGGACTGGCAGCCAAATTCTCTTCTAAACCAGCTATGAGGAAAGTCGATGATGTAATTGACAAGTAAGTAGTTTCCACAGTTTGTAAATCAATTATTCTAAAAGGTACACTTCATTGATAGTTATATTCAGGTTTGAATGGTTCAAAGGGGATAAGGAGACTGTGTTTAATTCTCATATTAAAGGAGTTATACTTTTTGTGAAATGGTAATAAAAGCTACATTTCTAAGCTTACCTAACATTATTTGTCTTGCCATGTCAATGCTGGATTGTGTAAGAGGTAATTCTCAATCCACCTTAATGCAAAAATATTACAAACTCATATAATTATATTCCCAGCAGTGCTGCAGACTCTGGGCAAACTAATGAGTTGAAAAATGGGAGTTCCGAGATTCAATTTTTTGTCTTAAAGTTTGATATTTTATGAAGTATTATTATTCGCTGATAAATTGGTTATTTTGGAGAAGTCTTTCTCAGCCGATGAAATGTTTTTATGCTTTTCAGGGGAGGTACACTTAAAAAAGTAAAAGCCTTAAAAGTATTAGAACCAAAAGCTGCCCAAAACCTGTCAATTCTTCTTGGTGGAAGTTTAAAACACCTAAGTTACACAGTAAGTATAATTTCATTTCTTGTTAGAATATGTTTGATGTACAGTGCTCTGAAAATGCCATTTCCAACTCACAACATTGGTCGGCTCTCAAATGATAATCATATCAAATAAATCAATTAATGTAATTTATTCACATCAACTGCCTTCAAAAATCTGTTCTTCTAGTTCAGATCTACTCAATATTGAATTTAAACCATCCAGTTTTAATTTATCTGTTGCAGCAAACCTGCACTAATTCCCCATGTTATTTTTGTGGAGCTTACAAAGTAGGGATGTGTTGAATCTGAATCTCGATTCTTGAATCCATCAAATCTTTGGAAAAAATTCGGATTTGAGATTTGATTGGCGAGATTCAAGAATTGAATCCTTCGAAACTGCCAACCTTTATCACATAGTTATTGTTTTAACAGAAATCACTTGTGTCGATCAGGAACGTGAAGGTCATAAGCCTATTACCATCAGTGGCCTAGCTACATGGATGATAAAAATAAATAAACATCGGTCACTGGATAACACCAATATTTCAACTGATAAGAGAAAGGATGGAGGGACAGGATTCAACAAAAAACTATTTCTCGGGATCCGGAAACAGGAAACACGACTATATTTAGCTCTGGCTCATCTCGTACACATACATTTACCTTATTTTTAATCATGATATATCTTTTAAATGGAATACGCACAGCTTTCATTTCTGCCTCATTTGGTTTGAAAAAATTAGAAGTAAAATATGAGGCGTCATTGGTTTTCATACGACCAGTAGTTTAGCTTTCGGTGTTTTTGTATTGAGCAGATATTATCTCCCTCTTATCTAATTAGGGCTGGCCCAAAATAAGTTAAAAATTTACAACAAGCAAAAATACAACATAATAAAATAAAATATATTTTACCGGCAATAACGTGCCAAAGAGTAATTATGAGCATTGTTAGAGGATCCCTCAGGGCGAGGGTGGGGGGTTCCTAGCTTTGGTATGCCTAAATATTGAAAATTTGGTACGTGGAAAAGGTTAGGAACCACTGGATTAGAGTATTAAAAGCAAAATAATAAATCCATCCCTGCACACAGATTGATCTATGTTACAGCCATATGAGGTTCAAGTGAATAAATTGATCAACTGTCTTATGTATTACAAACAGTATTTAAGAATTGGATTGTTTTAGGATGTGAAGAAGTGCATCTTACAATGTGATACAACCGTCCTATCAGATAATGTTTTAGAACAACTAATCACGTACCTGCCCCCACCTGATCAACTTAAGCGTTTGTCCGAACTGAACTGTGATCCTGATGAACTAACCGAAGCTGAACACTTTGCTGTCACAGTAAGTTTTTATAGTATATTTATCTGTTATCACTTACATCTACACATTTTGTCACTATGCTAAGGTGGCAGACTTATGTTTATTTATATCTTAGATGTTTCAAATCTTAAGTCATTTAAGGGAGCGGCCTTGTGTAGTGGTTAAAATAAATGGTGTCTCACCTTAAATAAGTGGTATAAGTGGCATCTCTAAGTGGTCCTGATAAGGCTTGGTCACTAGGCTCTACGAATTCAAATCTGTCTTAAGTGCTTGGCTAAAAAATAAAGCCTTTTACTGTGTAAATCAGTATTTGTCCTGTGATACTAGTGATTTATTATTCTAAATTATTTTATTGTTGTCTTTTAGAGTAAACAAACCTTTTTGTTGATGATTTTTAACTTTTATATTGTTGTTTTTGAAGTTATTTTTATATTAATATTTTTATTTTATTCCCTATTTGTTTAATTTTTTACCATTGTTTTATAAATGTTAGCTGTTATTAGTTTTAAACTTGTTATTAATATTTTTTCATGGCTATAATAAGGGAAGTGGACAGATTAGTTATTATATTAATAAGTTTTGTTGTTGATTGCATGTATGTTTAAATGCTTAAAGACAAATTAAGATTCTGAATCTTAAAACGCAGGACTTCGGTCATGATTGGGGCCGGGTTGCTGTTGTATTGCGTCGATTGCTCATTTACATAAACCTTGATGGCAGAATACCTTTAATGTAATCGGCAGATTTTACCACATTTTTTTGGATTCTGCAGAAACAAATCACAAAGCTGTCGCCAGCCAGTTCATTGTTTGTGGGCTCATGCCCCATGTCTTCCCAACTGCTCTTCTCATCATCATAAGCGAGGTCTGAAAACGTTGTGTCAAATTCAAGTGAGCTTGTCATCCAACCTAGATACACCTAGGTACTTGAACTCTCTCTCTCTCTACCTGGATCTGATTGCTGAAGAGAGTTGGTACTCTGCCAATATCACCCTTCCTCTTCCTCGTAAATGGTACCATTAACCCTTTAACCTCCACTGGGACTTTAAAGTCCCATTCAACAAAACTCTGTTTATTTTAAAATGAGAAGGAAATACCATTCTGTTGACCACTGGGACTGGCTAGTCCCATGTTTGTTGGAATTTTAGAGTCGATTCTTCGTGCATTTGGCAGCACTGATAATCCCACCATCTGTTTTGTTGTCATGGTGACTGAGTGACCAATACATGTATTGTTGCGCCTTTTTATCTGCTTGTATTAAGTTGAAATACAAAAGGAAAATTCATATTTCAGATATATTTCTTGTCCAAATATATTCAATTCATGTTTTTATTGTTTTGCAATGTCATTGTTGTCATACAAAATAAAATATTTGCAAAAAATATGATGGGACTTTTATGTCCCATTGGGCACAACGGCCAAGGGTTTTCTGATAACTTTTTGTTTATTTATGCAATATATTTTAGTATTTTTTAGTTATTATATATAATATTTATATGTATAATTTGTATATTTAAAAATTATCATACATTATTTATAAATATTATATTATCATTATTACTATTATATATTTTTATGTGTATAAATTTGATTTGTGTATATATATATTATATGTAATTATTTTATTTTTTTATTTTATATATTTATTTAATTTTATATTATGATTTTTAATATCATAAAATATACTAAATTATTGAAAAGTTGCTCTATAGCAACTTGGTAGTGTAGGTTATTCTACCCTTATGATATTCATCTAATGGAAAGACATTTTTCAAATAAGGATTCAAAGGGAAGTCCACAGCATGTTTTTTGTAGCGGACTTTATGCCCAATGGGACTACTAAGTCCTGTTAACATTTTTATCAATAAAATGTTTATAAATTTTTTTCAACATATGTTGTTTAAAAGTTTTTGTTTATTTTGATACTATATATACCAAAAAAAACATACATTTTCCTGATTAAAAAAAATTTTTGATGGGTGTTATTAAAGTCTTTATTGGATTGACTCAGACCTTCCTGGTTGCATAATTTCTTAACTATGGACAATGCCCTCTACATGAGTTCCAGGCAAGTGTCCATAAACTCCCCAAGTGTCCATAAATTTCCCTCTGATCAGCACAACAATATCGTCTGCATATCCTTGAGCATACATACCCTGTGTGTTGAGTTTCGAGAAAAGATCATCTACCACCAGATTCCATAGGTTGTGAAAGAATGCCACCCTGTGGACATCCTCTTTGGGCCTTGACCTCTCACCGTTCCACACAAAGACAATTGCGCTCTCCTGCTTTTGAGAATGTTGCTTACCCATCTCACATTAAGGAGTTAGTTATCCTCATTCCTTGGTGCTAGCTTTTAACAGTAGATTGAGTGCTCATGTTGTCAAAAGCTCCTTCTATATCAAGAAATACAGCCCCTGCTGTTTCCTTGTTAGTAGAGATAGCCCTTTCAATCTTGCAAACCAGAGCATGAAGAACTGTTTCAATCGATTTTTCTTTCTGATTGCAATGCTGATTCGGATGCTAAGGATAGCTCACAAGGACCTTGTCATTTACATTATGCATATCCACCATTTACTCCGTGGTCTTCAGGAGAAATTACGTAAGGCTAATAGGTCTTAAAGCCTTAGGAACAGCATTTGTGTCCCTCCCACGTTTCAGTAAAAAAACCACCATTGAGGTTCTCCATACTGTTGGTATTACCCCTCTGGCTTAGCTAGTCCTGACTAGACACACCAAGTAGAGTATCAACTGGTCCCCACCCTTCTGCAGAAAAGCAAGATGGATGCCATCGGTACCAGGAGATTGAAATGGTTGAAATGCCCTGAGGGCCCATTTTAAACCTTTAAAGGTGATGACAGCAAACCCAGTCTTCCCTTTTCATTCGCACCCTAGTCTCCCTCTCCACCTCATCTTAAACTGTGTTTAGCGGTTGCACGGAGCCTGGAAAGTGAGCACTCAAAAGGCACACCAGTGTCTCATCCGGGCCGTCCTTGTGTGTATCATCCTCTTTGAGCATAATGCCCAGAGAATTGACTTGGCCTTGAGTCAGGACTCTGGAGTTTTGCACAGTCAGAGACACTGACGATGTTCAAACAGATTTCTCTCCATGACTCTTTCTTGGCTTTTCTGATCACCATATTATAGTAGACAGTGAGTACCTCGAAGTAGTAGTTCAAGTTTCCTATTCACTCAGCACCACTGTTTTGTCTGTGAATCTTCTTTTTCAAAGCTTTCAACCCACTGTTTGGCCAACAGGCATTCCTACACATGTTTTCACAGTCTCGGGACAGTCACGCCCCCCGGCATTTGTACACAGTGCATAAATGTCATATTTATATCAAGACCATGGACTCGGGCATCTTAATTGGCACCCCTGGGATACCAATCCCCCAATCCCCTGGGGGGATTGGGTTCTACACATTTACGCAGCTCGTTGGTTGTTCAGAAGACACCCCCACCCCCTTGACCCCTAAGCATGGGTTGATGTGCACATCAGATTTGATTAATCACTAAATTTCGAGTTTCAACTTAGTCCTTTTTTCCATAACTGGATTGTGGGTGTATTAAATAATTCCTTCTTTATAGAATAATCGGTTTTAAAATCCCAAATTAAGCCTTTGAAGAATAATAAAAAAACATATTTTTGTTTTTAGCTGGCTGAAATAAAAAGACTGCTGCCAAGGCTGAAATCGATGAGGTTTCGTCTTCACCATACAGAAATAGTGCAAGATATTAAACCTGTAAGTTGAGACAGGAAAAATAGACTGCTTGCTGTTTCATTTATTTTTTGTTTTGTTTTGCTTTATCGTAGCTTTTGCATGTTAATGAAGTATGCATGCATTTGCTTTTGCTTGCTTACAAGGCATGTTTTGCTCAAATAAATCTTATTTTTCTGCTTTGTGTATTCTCATTTTCTACCTTCGTACTCCTGTAACTGATGATTTTTATATTTTGCCAATTGGCTGCTGGCCAATTACTGCATAACAATCAAGGTACTATTAACTTTATAATAATTTTAGTTAGACATATTTTATTATTGTTTGATTTTTTTTTAGACCTCACAAAAACATTTGTTAAACATATGTTGTCTTGTTATATCTCATTTTCCAACTGGCTTTCAACTGTTTTGTTTGTTATCATGTAACAACATCGACAAAGTAACGTAAAAAAGGCTATTGTTTTTTACTATAATTTACCTTCAGTTACAGCCTTGAGCTCATAAGGCCTAATTTTATCTGTTTAATAGTTCATAAATAGTTCTTCTTACTGCAACTAAAATTGTAATTTAGCAGGGTTAAGTATTTTACAAAATTAATTAATTAATGAGTCAGCATGAAAAAATTCAAATCAGCTAAAATGAGTAAACATGATTACCTATATCACTGTATATTGCCATGATAATGACTTGATTGCAAAATATAAGCCGAAACAAATTAAATTCATCGACAGATAAGCAATCTTATTATTATATTATTACCAATACTTTATAAGAATTCAAAAGTGTAATTTTATTTTTAAAATACAAAGAGAAATGTAGAATCATATCATTTCAAGGGGGAAAACCCTTCCACCAGTTAACATCGGAAAAGCTAGTACAGTTTTCATTTATTTAGGGGAAGTTTTATTGTTTAATCTGCTTGATTTATGTTTTCCTAAAAATGTTCATTTTATGTAGTGTATAAATCAAGAATATTTGTCCAAAAAAATATTTAATTTGGAGGAAAACATTGTCAAAAATGATCTGCCCAGGGTTTTTAAGAGATGACTACAGGATTTTTTGAATCTATCAGTTCAAAGGAGAATTTAAAATATTTTACTGACAATACTCTGAAACCAAGTCAGTGCCATTATTTACAAAAGGTAATGATATTCTAGTAGTTGAGACTAGACTCAACTGTTGTCGGGATTGCATCTTTCACCGGAATAAGTTTTTAGCGTTTTGTGCTCGTGTTATGTCCATATTTGCATCAACTGATGATAATCATCAATTAATTGAAGATGACAAGATAATTAACATCCTTGAGTGTCTGAAGATTAAATTTTTATTGTCAAAACTAGCTGCACAATTGTACAACATGGGATTACCTTTAAGCAGGTATTTACACCACTATTAGTATTTTTATATTTTATTGTACAGCATATACACCTAATCTCTATTTAAAAATATAATATCAATTTTATTTTTTCAGGACATTGTGGCAGCAACTGCTGCTTGTGAAGAAGTTAAACAAAGTAAAAAGTTTGCTCAAATTTTGGAGTTGATTTTACTGTTGGGAAATGTTATGAACAGTGGATCAAGAAACGGGCAAGCCTTTGGATTTGAAATCAGTTATTTACCTAAGGTGAAATTTTTAAAAACTTATTACTTTATAAATTTTGTTTGGCCACTAAGCAACATTTTTATTCAGTGTGTGTAGCATTAGTAAAAACTGTAATTGGCTCTGCATGGAACTTAAACACTATTGCCCGCTCACCCCATAGACTTAGGTATTGGCTATATGATTCTGCCCTTTGGTTATCAGCCCAAATGATTATCACTTTCTGCAGTTATTAGGATTAAAATATGTCAAATATGTTCAGCCGTTCCAAGTTCCATACGGGACAGTTAGACCATGTTTACAACTAATTTATGGACTTAAAAAAATATTTAAACTGGTTTTACAGGATCAAACATACTCTGTGGAGGATTCTACCTTTGTGTTGATTTGTCAATATGAATATATGTTTTGAGCACTTAGGAAAGTTATATTCTTCTTGGAAAATTTAACAGTAGGCTAGTTCTGTATGGGACACCACAAAATTACATATCATAGTTTTGATGAAATCTCTTATTCTATTTGTAAAGAGGTTTTTAAAGTTTACAGAGCAATGAAAGACACATTTCTTAATCACTTAACGCTAATTTTTAATGTTTATCAATGGTCACGTCATATGTATAAAGTATTTTATGCATCAAAACCTCTCAAATCCAACAGACACTACTAATTACTATAAAATGTTGGAAGCAAGTTAAAGATTCATAAGGATTAAATTCATCAATGGTAACTCTAAGGGTAAGCAGTAGGGGTGTGCGATGCATCGAAAATGCATCGAAATTACAATTCGATTCGATTTGGCATGCATCGAAATCCCGATGCATCGATTTGGCCTCGATGCATCGGTATTCTTAGATTCACTAGACGCCATTAGTCTAGAATGTATTTTGAAAGCAATTAAATAAACGTTTAAACTATATAAACGCGTAGTATTAATGTTCGAAACAGTTTATTGAATCGTAATGAAGTTATGAAAAGCTTAGCGCATAGTAATACTTTCAGACTCTAGATGCTTGACAACAAAGAATGCATAATAAAGGCTGCGTGACAAAGTAGTGCATTGTTATTTTTTCGCCAAGTTTGAAAATTATTGCAATAGATTGTTTCTCTATTTTATAATGAGTTTTAAATGATTGCAAACAACTTTTTAATGTATGGCTGTATAATTCCATACACGAATTTCAATGACGAGAATAAAACGAGCACTACGACAGTCAGCGGCAGCTGCAGTGTAACCGCGATCGTGACAGTGTATTCCAGCAGAGACGGGTATTTTTGCCGGTAAACACGGTCTACACGTGGTAACACTGTTTTGTGATGCTCAGCTGTCGAGCTGTCTGCCGTCGTCATAAGCTCAGCTCTGCGCAGTAATTAGTGTTTGTTTCTTTTGACTGTCGTGCGAATGCAATTGAATGTTTTGTTTTGGAGTTATTGAATGACAAATAAATAAAGATGATTGAATATGAAGACAGCGACGAAGAGATCGTAGACGACCTGGGCTCAAGTAGCCCAGGCTTTGTTGAAACAGATAAGAATGACGATACCGACAATGGTAGGGATATTGAATTGTATCCGACAAGAGTTACTTAGGCTAGCTGTTAAAATTTTAGATGACTTAACAAACTTTGAACTGATTCATTTTTATTTGGACTGCTTGTGTTTTGTATTTAAGAAAAACTTTAGGCCTAGGAATAATAACTATTTCTTGAGATTGTGAGATGTATAGTAATTAAGATATGATTATTTATTTATACTTCCAAATTCCTGTTTATAATTACCTAGGCCTATTAAAAATGCTTTGGTTCAGACTCGTTCAAACTTTGTGTGGAATTTTTCTACTTTAATCCTCCTTAACGGTTATTGACCCATTACAATGCAAGCTGAAAATAACTCTTAACAGCAAGTAACGCGCTCTGAATCGAATCGAATCGCATCGATTCGAATCGAAATTCTGTGAATCGCATCGACGCATTGAATCGAAAAAAAATTTGCTGCATCGCACACCCCTAGTAAGCAGCCTGGACTTTATTTGAATGTAAAAACCTACACTTCAAATTTGAAAGAACTAAAAAACTAAGATACTCACATGTGATGTATTTAAGGACTGATGAGTCACGGGCCCAGAAGCTCCTCGGTCCTCCAGCATACATCACAAAACTTCCAACTAACAAGAACCTCATGTCAGCTGACCTACTTAAAGCCAGAGCTCTCAGTCAGTCAGCATACAAGAATCTGTTAAATAACAATTCAACAATTCCATGTACTCACACAACAAGCTCAAATACTTCCTCTTAACAAAGGTTGACGTCCCATATCCTCACAGTTCATTTGATTATTGATTAGTTGTTTCTGAGACAAATCTAATAGTACAGTAAAAATAAGTTTTGACTAAAAAAAAATTAGCACAAGCAAGGTATTTGGTACAGATGTTGGGTATATCTTCCTTTTGAACATACTAAAAGTCCCCTAAAATTGGTGCTGTGCTACGGCCGCCATCGTGGAAAATGGCGGCAAATTTATGTATTTTTGCCTTTAGCTCCTTTATTATTGGAGTTACAGAAAAAAGTTTCAAATAAAAATTGTAGCCCATCAAAAAACACACATTTTTGGTTATTATCATTTTTTCTCTAAACCCAACGGTTTTTGAGTTATTTGCGATGAAGTATAATTAAATCGTGGCTTTTTCCATTATACAAATATTTTAGAAAAAGTCACTCAACTGCAGTTTTTATCAATGTTTTTTTTCAGGCTTTTGACTTTGAACCGCTATCCATTATTATTGAGTGATTGGTTCTTAATTTTGACAGGGTTCTCATTTTTGGCCGCCATCTTGGATCCGCCATATTGGATATAAATTATTTTTCTCAAAAGTAAAGATAGCGTTGTGATACATCATTATAGGCTAGATTTTTGCCCTAAACTCAATTCTGAAATCGTTTTTCAAAATTTGGATTCGCTAAAAAGATATGCTCAAATAAAAATTCAGCCCTATACATTTCTTAATGGATATTTCGTACTTAGAATATTATTTTGGATTATTTATCTTAAATCTCCGGTTCTAAATAAGATACCCTGCAAGTTTCGATCAATAGCTCCCTCAAAAGCCGTTAAATCACTGAGTATATTAAGTCCAAAACCTGTAGCATTTCTTATTTAGAACCAGAGATATAAGATAAATAATCAAAATATAATATTCATAGTACGGAATATCCATAAGAAATGTATAGGGCTGAATTTTTATTTTAGCATATCTTTTTAGCGAATCCAAATTTTGAAAAACGGATTTCAGAATTGAGTTTAGGGCAAAAATCTAGTCTATAATGATGTAACACAACACTATCTTTACTTTTGAGAAAAATAATTTATATCCAATATGGCGGATCCAAGATGGCAGCCAAAAACGAGAACCCTGTCAAAATTAAGAACCAATCACTTAATAATAATGGATAGCGGTTCAAAGTCAATAGCCTGAAAAAAACATTGATAAAAACTGCAGTTGAGTGACTTTTTCTGAAATATTTGTATAATGGAAAAAGCCACGATTTAATTATACTTCATCGCAAATAACTCAAAAACCGTTGGGTTTAGAGAAAAAATGATAATAACCAAAAATTGTATTTTTTAATGGGCTACAATTTTTATTTGAAACTTCTTTCTGTATCTCCAATAATAAAGGAGCTAAAGGCAAAAATACATAAATTTGCCGCCATTTTCCAAGATGGCGGCCGTAGCACAGCTCCAATTTTAGGGGACTTTTAGTATGTTGAAAAGGAAGATATACCCAACATCTGTACCAAATTCCTTGCTAATTTTTTTTGGGTTTATGGAATTTTTCACTTATTTTTACTGTACTATAACAAAAATATATAATTGGGTTAGGCCCTATATAAAACTGATTCACTGATGTTCTGGAACTAAGAGTTCCATGCTTCTTTGAAAATAACTATAGCTGGTCTATTTGGAGTGGCTGAGTTATATTTTAATAATTATATCCAGTTCCCAGACAACTTAGTGTTTTACAATTTGGGATTCGAGACTTACTTTTTTGAAATTCGGATTCAGATTTGAGATTAGAAATTCCTGGATTCGACCATCGCTAGAATATATCAGCAAGAACGTATTAGTGTGCCAAATTTTTTCCAAGTTCCTCCTGTATCAAGTTATGAGCCACATTTAGTCATCCTAAGTGACTGTAGCAAAACTAATTCAGAACTTAAAAATAAACACTTGTTGCACTGATAAGTGAAAATCATTGTTGATCATTTTGCTACAAAAAAGGGTAATGTTGTAAGTCTTGCATTAAGAGCTATAGCCTGCATTGATTTAAAATTAAATCCCAATCCCCATATTTTGTCTCTCTGTGATTAACTTTCTGTTGTTATCATGTTGTTAACACATTCACTGCGGCACCTACAATGGCGACCTTTTTGTACTCTGGCAATGCATGGTAAGTAATTAAAATTCTGGCCTCATGCATAAAAGTAGGGGTCTGCGATGGACCAAAAAATCGGTACTGTACTAATCAGCTCAGTACCTTCTTCGGTTCAGTACCGTCTATTTGGTCAGTCCGGTACCACGAATGACGGAGGAATTTAAGTAAAATTATTCCAGGTAAATTATTTTGCATTCAAATGATTTTCTTCAATTTTATAGGTTCCATTACTTTTGAGTGGCTAATCAGAATCTCAAAATGAAACAACAGCAATAACAACAACTTAATGCCATGTCCTTCCCTTGTTATTGAATGACAACTGAAACTGATCAGTGTTCCAATGTTCCAAAATTTTAATCATGCTAGGTAAATTACCGTGATTTCATGGAAAAATTATCTTGTGTAACCAAAGTGACAACCTACATTACATATAAATTTTATTCTTCTCTGGTAGTTAATTTCTCATAATTTTTACTTTGTTTTTGTTGCTTACAAATAAACTAGGCCTACTGATATTTTTAATAATTAGCCTATTGTTAGATTTTTCCTCATAAAGATAAGGGGCTCAATAGTTTTGTAATAGTAATTTTGGTTAACCATCGTTTATTTAATTTTTTAATGTCTAATCAAATTGTTTTTTAAGAACCTTTTAAACTGCAGCAGGCTTTGTACCGTACTGGTACCGAACTCGTACTGAGAACCAAGGTACAGAAAAAGTACCGCACTGATCTATACTGACCTAATATTTCTGGTACCGCAGACCCCTACATAAAAGTGACATTGTACGGCTTTAAACAGCTTTGGAACAAAGTTTGACGCAGTTCTACAAGTTACCGGTAGTAGAAGCACCACTCAGACACTTCAGCCCATCACTTTTGCCGATTGGGGGAGGGGGGGAAATGATTGATGGATAGGCACTTAGGAAGCCTTATTTGCCGGTAAATAGTGGACAATTTTAGCACTAAATTAAACAGGGCATAAGTACAATAGGTATGCAAAAAAGGGAATAAAATATTTCCCAATTACTCAGGCGTGGTGCCTCACTGCACACGAATGATATCGGGGTGGATGCAGCGCCATATGACGTTCTTCCAATCCTGGCCAAGTCCCACTGAGCGCCATATAGCGCAGCCCGCAGCGAATATGTAAAATACAGTGAGATTTTCACTCGTGTTTACTAGAGGATCCAAACATTCCTCATAACTGAATGATTTTGTCACTATTTCAGCTTTCAAGTACAAAAGACATAGAGAACAAGACGACGCTTCTTCATTACCTGGCGGACACTGTGGAGAGGAAGTTCCCCGACCTGCTGTCGTTCGCAGACGACCTCCCCCACATCGACCGGGCCGCCCGCGTGTCCACCGACGTCATACAGAAGGCTCTGCGTCAGATGGAGAGCAACGTCCGCAACCTGGAGACTGACCTCAACAATAACAAAGTCCCACAAAACGACGATGATCTCTTTACCACAGTAATGGGCGTATCCTTTAATTTATAATGATCGGTAACTGGTGTAATAGAATGTTCAAACTCTGACTGGTTGATATAGGAACTTGTTTCACTAGGCATTTTCTAGAAAGCTGTTATATTTTTCTAGAAATTTGTTGAGAGACTTTTTTACAGTACCGTATGCGTTTGAGATAATTTAAGATCTTATCACAACATATAACACTTTTTTTACTTTATGGTTGCAAAATAATAATTAAAGCGACGATTTTACTATGCCACAAACCTTTTAGTCACAAGTGAGATCGTAAGCTCGTTAATGCATGCAATTTGTGCGTTTCAGATCTATGCGATATCAAGAAAGAGTGGTTTCACAACAGAAATGATTTTGCACAATTCTCTTTATTGCCAACACATTTCGCGCTAACAACCATTTGAGCTTTTTGTGTTGTATGGATACTTTTTGGTCCTAAAAAAGAGGAGGTAATTTTTCTTTTCAAAAATTATAATTTTTCATGATTTTTTGATTCTTAATGAATATTTCTTTAGTGATCTAACTACTATTTTTAACCATCTAAATTTAATTTTCAAGTCACGTAATTAATAATATTTAATGAATAATTTTGTTGTTTACCATTTTTTTGTTTTGACTAATTTTTTTGTGTTGACCCCATAAAAAAGGGTCTTTTGTGACCCATTTTTGTTTTGGGCCACAAATGAAAACTAATCAAGGAAAATTGTAACAGTTGGCTCGTTGGCTGCTATGTTCGCCCAAACTATGAAAAGGCATTAAGAGTCTCATGGCGGGTTGGAAATCGCCCATTTCTCTAGGAGAGAGCGACTTGATTTAAAATAGCTTGCATAAATGTTACCATTTATTCAATGCTACTTGAAATTACACAGATCCAAGTCATGCAAACAAGTTGCGTGCACATACAAGGCCTAATCAACCCACGAGTGGTTTAAAGGCTGAATTCAGTCATTGCATACACTACGTTATCAATGACAATCAAAATGCAACAAAATTTCCCTGGTGTTAAACAAAACTCATCACTTTCACTCATGATGGAATCAGTCAAATTATTTTTGAGGTTAGGCACATAACTGAATCATATTGGAACAGTCAGTTGATGTGCGAATTCATAATTTTTATCTTTACACAACTCTAGTCAAATGTCTCATTGGTCTAGAGAGTCTATCGTAACTCCTGTACCATGAAGTTTACCTTATGCGATTGGTTTGTATTTGGTTTAAGAATTTACCTTTTTATGATGTTACTTGTAGTATAAGTATTGGTGCTTATTGCACCGGTTGTAGATAACTTTGTTTATATTGTAGATTCTATTTATTTTTACACCACCACAACAAATTATGGTTATTCCATAATTCCTCTATAATTAGTTACACAATCATTATTGAATTTTAAAAAATCATCAAATCGCGTTTGATGCTATATAGTCGATTAATGTGTATCATACTGCACAGGTTTTCACTGGTGAAAATTTTGGAAACTCAACAGAAAAATTTATTGTAGCTTCTACGAGGGTCGTCCAGAAAGAAAAGTATGTTTGGTCATCACATCCAGCCCTGTTGCCCCACCTCCACGCCTGTCTCGAAACTGAAGGTCCACTCCCAACCTCAATTTTAGCTGTCTCGTTACCAACTGATCGGATTTTATTCTTACAGCTTTTCAAAATGGATATTTCCATTGAAAATCCTACCAAGTGGATTTGACTTGATAATGTTTGTTGGTTCTTTCAGTTCTTTACCATTTGCACATACTTTTTCTCCTAAAAATTCCCTTAACCTTAAAAATGGGGTCTCACGATAGATTGAGAATAACTTTTTTCTTCCCGAGGCATAAATCCAACTTGGAGTAAACCTTTTAGACCTCAAAACACTATTGCAATCAGCTCATTTGCATTTGCCAGTATTTTTAGTGTATCGAAAAGCACTGAATTCAATTTTTCAAATTGAGACTGGGAGTGAAGCTTTAAACTGCACACTCAGTCGCGTTTGGACAAGAGGGCTGGATTTAGTACCAAAACGTTCTTTACTTTCTGGATGATCCTCGTAGTTGAGTTTTAATAATCCTGTTCTTACCTTGCGTGGACTTTACTGTCAAAAACTTTGATACAGTTTGAACTAGTTCATCTCAATCATGACATTGCAGCTGTTATGGTCAACCATATAATCAGTTCAAATTTTCCTTAATGAAAGTTCAGAGTTTTGTTGTAGAAGCGAGGCAGCAATGTGCTTTATTAATGAATATGTTCCAAAACATGGAAACCCTCTACAGTGACCTGGCAGAGTACTACGTGTTTGACAAGCAGAAGTACTCTCTGAACGAGTTTTTCACTGACCTCAAGATGTTCAAAGATGATTTCTATGTAAGTCCATCATCTTTTAGTTCAGCCACTGTATTTTAATGGGTTTTGTTTCTTGCCACATTTGTATTCTTATTTTTGATTAATTTGCCTATTTTTATTTTATGACAATGTGTAAGTTATACTACTGCACTATTAATTGTCCATCCCTCATTCCAGATCTATTTTCTCCAGTTCTGGTTATTGCATTACTTTGTAATTTTAAGCAATTCATAGTATACAAAAAATAACTTCCTTTTCAAAAAATATCCAATTACTTTCTTTTTATAGGTTGGTTAGTCTGTTGAAGCACGTTTTTCTGTATTTGAAAGTAATTGGAGGAGTAATTAATTAATTCCAATTAATTTGTTGCAACTTCCAAATTCAGCATCTATAGTCACAAATATTTAATTATAAAATTGTTTTTATGTAAGGAAATTTAAGCATCAATTTCAAAATAAATACCCAGAAAAGGAGAGAAATAGATTAGTTCAGAGGGCTCTTGAGGGATACTAAAGTGAGTTGATGTATTAAGTAATTACATTAAGCACCCTTGCTGTATCTACGTGCCTTAGTCCTCTGGTGAGAAAATGCATTATGAAATCCTCATGTCTTTTTACCACCTTGTCTCTGTTTTAAGACATTTTTCATTATTTAACTTACCCACCAGAATACTTTTTCAGTTTTTATTAAAAAAATAAGTTTCTATAATAGGATTAAGACAACTGGAGTGTTGGATGAAGTGAAAAATGTATAAAATTGCTTATTTCATGCATTTTATTCTTCCTCTATTTTCTAAGAGATTGTTTTTATAAGATTAAATTATGGTGATGCTAAATCACTGTCTTCTCCATGCAAAAATAGTTGTTAACAAACTTTAAAGTAATTTTAAACTAAGCTTCTACAAGTTAATAAAGACATCAGTGGTTTTTAAGTATTCGCCCTATGGCGAAATATAGTTGTATATCTGTGGAATGCCTATATTTTCTAAGGTTAACTTGTTCATCCGATCCTTAATTCCCTCCAGCTTGGCAAAAAGCCTTAGCCTTCTAAAGAAAAATAAATTCAAACAAATCAAATTACATTTTTTCTACTTATATCATATTAACGATATTATGCACACTGATACCCACACTGTTATGCATACTTTCTGTAATGTAGAATTAAATTCTCCATGCCTCATTTATGTGAACACACCTTAGGTATTTAAAACCACCTTATAACCGTATTCGGCATATTTAAATCGAGAGTTTATAGTGCTTTCAATTTTCACCAGAATGGCCTCTGAGTAAATTCTGTAAATTTGTAAGGGTCGTTTCTGGGCTCAGCTGCCTTTGTCACTCAGGCTACCAATCAAAAATTCTGGCTAATGAAATAAAAGGTCTTTGTCTATAACAATCATAGAAAATCATCCTGTCCTTTTTACACTCATCCTTCATTCGTATTCACATTAAAATAAGCACCGGTGTGAAGTAGAGGTGTGCGGATATCCCAAAATTCGGATCGAATCGGATATCCGAATCCGATCCGAGGCTTTTATAACTATCCGGTAAGACTGACTACATATCCGACTCTATCGGATAGACTGTATATTTTGGGGTAAATTAATAAAAAGGGTCAAATTTTAAAGTTTGGAAGGTCTTCCAAACAGAACAAGTCACTGCCGACGAAAGTACAGTAGTCACTGAAAACATCGCGGAGCAAAAATGACGCTTTGAAATGCGACGTTTGCGATTGCGGCTAGAACAACAGAACAACGCCTCAAAACGATGCGATTATGTAGTGGTATGCATCATGCGATTTATTTCAGTTGCTGATATTGCGACTCGTGATTAGATCGAGATCGTTGTATACGATCAGACTACTGCGCAATACCGACGCGATAAAGATCATTTTTAAGATCAATTCTTGTATCATAGCATTAAATCAGTAAACAAATAATAGTACATCCTTTATTAGTTCTGTCCCGATCGGAATCCGTTTTCGACGAAACATCAATTGTCAACTGTAATGAGAGGAGAGAGAATCGCAGTCAAGACAAATCAGAGTTCGCCAATGACCGACAGTGCACACAGTCGTCTTCAATTATTGCCAAAACGAAATATCCCGTAAATACTCCATAAATAAATAGTTGTGTTGATGTTTCGTACGACTATTTCAGGCCGTAAATATCTGAAGCGGCCTGTTGTTACGATGAAATAAAAAGACTACAATAATTTTGGGCTGCCAAAGAGTTGGCGAACCTGTTCATTGTTTGTCTTTATCTCACTTCGTTTTAAAATACCAACGTCTGCTTGAAAACAGAATTAACTCAAGAACGTATTTCTTTCAATCGCAACATTACTTCATTTTTCAACTAAGTTTTTACCTACCGAGAAAAAGAAAGGTGAACAATCAAAAATAAGTTTTTATTTCATTGGAATATTAATCTTTGACGTATTAAGCCGAGTCAAAGCCTGCCGGCCGTATTTTCAATACGTGATTAAAATGGACATTCTCAGATAACAGTTCAATGCTGAATTGACAACCTACGCCTATGATAATAATTTAGTGAGTTTGCTTGTTGTTTATTATCTAAAACAAATAGACCTTTGTTCTAATTATTAAGTGACTAAGCTTTAATCCTGAAACCTACAACATTTGAACTTGTCATGAAATTTAGGTTAAGTTTACTGCTCAGACTTATTATTTTATAGTATTATTTTGTAGTGAATCAAAATTTTGGTTGTTAGGCATTAATACATAAATAAAAATGTAAAGCTTTCTTCAAATATGAAGTGATTGGTGAATCAAGGTTTATATTTAATTCTTTTGTCTAATCACTTAGGCCTAGTCACTGATCAAATAATTTATTGATTTATGAAAAGGAAAAGAACAAAAAATACAGAGGCCTAAAAGTGAACAAATTTAGGTTGCCATGAAAAGGGAATTTAGCCTAATCCTGAAATTGATTTAGGCCTAATTAGGGGTGTGCGATGCAGCAAATTTTTTTTCGATTCGATGCGTCGATGCGATTCATAACATTTCGATTCGAATCGATGCGATTCGATTCGATGCAGTGCGGCGTTATTTGCTATTAAGAGTTATTTACAGCTTCCATTTCTGAAATGGTTCAACCTTAAAGAGGGTTGAAGTAGAAAAATTGCACACAAAGTTTGAATGAGTCATCTGAACCAAAGCATCTGTAATAGGCCTAGGTACTGAACCATTCATTATAGATAGGCCTAGGATTTGGAAGAATAAGTAAACAAATAATTATATCTTAATTCCTCTACATCCTTTCACAATCTCAAGAAATAGTTATTATTACTAGGCCTAAAGTTTTTCTTAAAAAAATACAAGCAGTCCATGTAAAAATTAATCAATTCAAAGTTTGTTAAGTTATCTAATAATTATAACAATTAGCCTAAGTAACTCTTCTCGGATACAATTATTAAAGTAGGCCTTATCCCTACCGGTGTCGGTATAGTCATTCGTAACTATCTGTTTCAACAAAGCTTTGGCTACTTGAGCCCGCATCGTCTACGATCTCTTCGTCGCAGTCTTCAGACATCTTTATTTATTTTTCATTCGATTACTCAAAAAAAAAACATTCAATTGCATTCGCGCGACAGTCAAAAGAAACAAAATACTAATTAATAACTGGGCAGTGGTGAGCTTTACGACGACGGCAGACAGCTCGACAGCTGAGCATCACAAAACAGTGTTACCACTTATAGACCGTGTTTACCCGCAAAAATACCCGTCTCTATTGGAATAAACTATTGAAAGTATTACGAAATCCCCACACGGGCTTGGAAATACCCGAGAGTCGGGTAATTTCTCTAACAGCAATATATTTAGTTTTGATTCATTGTGCGGTCAGCCTGTATCACCATCACGATCGCGGTCACACTGCAAGCTGCCGCCGACTGTCGTAGTGCTCGTTTTATTCTCGTCATTGAAATTCGCGAATTGAATTATACAGCAATACAAACATTTAAAAATCATTATAAAATAGAGAAACATCTATTGCAATAATTTTCAAACTTGGCGAAAAAATAACCATGCACTACTTTGTCACGCAGCCTTTATTACGCGTTCTTTGTTGTTAAGCGTCTAGAGTCTGAAAGTACTACTACGCACTAAGCTTTTCATAACTTCATTACGATTCAATAAACTGCTTTGAACATTAATATTACGCATTTACATAGTTTAAAAGTTTATTTAATTGCTTTCAACACATATTTTAGACTAATGGCGTCTAGTGAATCGAAGAATACCGATGCATCGCGGCAAAATCAATGCATCGGCATTTCGATGCAAGCCGAATCGAATCGCGATTCGATGCATCGAATCGAATCGAATCGTAATTTTGATGCATTTTCGATGCATCGCACACCCCTAGGCCTAATAAACTTATTCAATTAAATACTACCTATGCTTAATGGGAATCAATACATTTCTAAATTCTTAACAGATAATTAGTTGCACTTTTGGATACTTTAATAATTGACTCTTGGCCTATGTTGTAAATAATATATCACAACAATCAACAACTCAAGCCTATCAAGGCAAACCTTACCTTACATATTAGGATAATATGGTAGTTCCTTGCAATCACCTTAGGCTTCTGAGAAAACTTAAATCTGCTCATTACGCCGCACCGTAAATATGCGAATCCGGTATTATTCGATCCGAACCTGTTGTTATCCGATCCGAAACCGATCCGAACATAAGCTATCCGATCCGATCCAAAAATTTACTATCCGCACACCTCTAGTGTGAAGTATTAAATATCGATCGCATTATTTTCCCTTTTTCCTTCATTCATATTCACATTAAAATATGCACCAGGCTATGAAGTATCAATTGCATTATTTTTTCCCCCACCTGCTATGTTTGGACGCTTTTTAATCCTTGTAATTAAAAGCAAAATAATCCTCTATCTCCCCGCTGGAGTCAAAGTAAACCCATAAGAATGACATTAAAATCAATAATTAAAAAATGGAATGCCTTAAATTTTTCATACAGACATGCAAATATGTTGAGGCTCAATAGATTGCAGGCTCTAAGCTGATTTAGTGGCAGGAATAATCACATAAGAACAACATTGACAACGATCAACTGTAAGAACATGGAAGGTCACATTAAAGAAAATGCATGCGAACGAGCGTAGTGAACACCATAAGGAAGTATGGCGTTCACTGCTGCGCGTTCGTTGTTGTTCGCACCAGATTTACTCTAATGTGACCGTGCCCTAAGAATTAAGCGTGTAACAATATTGCAACAATCAACTGATCGCTGGTGCATGAATGGTTGGTTGCAGCTACTTGTATGCAGCCACTAATTACATCTTGAAACAGATTGGATATTGTTTGTTAATCACTAAGAGAATGAAATAAATGTGTATAGATTGTGTGTTGATCGTTGCAGATGGGCAGAAAATTTTGTGTTTATTTTGAGAGTAAAGCACATCGTCTCCCCGTGAAACAATGTTGTTCTTTACTCACTCAACACACAAATAACTATTCCTTTGCAGCAAGCTCACAAACAAAACGTGCTGGCTCGAGAGGCAGAAGAAAAGTCGAGGCGGGCGAGGGAAGCGAGAGAGAAGGACGAGATGGACCGAGCGATGCGCGCCGAGCGGAAGCGAGCGCTGGTGGACATGACCAAGGACGGGAACCAGGAGGGGGTGATGGACAGTCTGCTGGAGGCTCTGCAGACCGGCTCCGCCTTCAGTCGCGACCAGCGGCGCAAGCGGCAGCAGCGGCCCAGGGTTGATGGCGGTGAGTGCATGTCATCAGATTGGGGGCTAATTCTAACGCTAATTCAAATATCTTTATTTACAATATATTCAATTTACACAAAATAGTGTCAGCATTTACAAGTAAGAGCAAGAGAAATCAAAATCCTCAATTGCTAACATGCATTTTTACATTGGAAATTCTTTCACCGCTTGATTCTTATAAAACTCTTCCAATGAGGAAAGTGGATTGTTCACCAAAAATGATTTTAATTTTCCTTTAAATTTAAGCTGATTTTGCAAATTTATTACTTCTAATGGTAACATGCCAAAACGTTTCAACCCGTTTCTCAGGTAAACTTTTTACGTGAGAAACAAGTTGGCAAACAGCTCTCTTCAAAAACCCCCCCCCCCAATCCAACCCAGCTAACTCCCCCGATTGGAACTCCCTAGAAAATCCCCCCAACCTGTGCTAGCTTGAGGGCTTAAGCCGAGTTAAAACATTATATAGGTTTACAATGGTCTAAAACTTTAAACTTTGAACTTGTGATTGAAGTACAACTGTTAATTACTTTGCCTTAGCACATTTAAATGCTTACTTGTTATTGAAAGATATTAATCGCCTCTTAAGTCACAGGTTTTACAAATATATTGCAAAATATATTCTATTTTCTCAGATGTGAGATCCTCCTTTGAACCATTCAGTCGCAGATCTCGATATTGCTAATGGGGCGAAAGTCATTATATATGATCTCAGGTTGGCCTGTATAAATTCATATTTATGCCTGGTTGTTGTGTTAATAATTGTATTTTTGGATTCACAAACATGTTTTGTGATATATTATAACAGTTTTCCTTAGTTTGTATGAATATTTCCTATTAAATTGGCATGATTAAAACCTTGTTTTTGTGTTGTTATAATAAGCATAATTTTTATCTCTAAAGCTCAGTAAAATCGCCTGAAATTTCACTACTGGAAGAAATAGTTTGTTGTAAAAGTCTTACAAATAGACCTATAATCAGTATTCAGTACTGTATATATTCATGATGTGAAAAGAAATGTAGTATCACTCTTGACATATTAAATAGTTAAAGACACTCCATGCCATCCTAAATAAAGGGGAAAAACTTAGAAAAAACACCCAAACACTCTTTTATGAGAAACTTAGGTTCTGACTAGTGCCATGGTTCCCGACCTTTTAGTGCTCTCGAGTACCACCCAACATTTTTACAATGTCTTGGCGTACTAGTCCCACCCCAAAAACACCCCCCCCCCTAACTAAGGAACCCCTTTGAATATAGATGCCATTTAAAATGTGTTTAAAAAGTGTGTGCCATTTGATAAGGGATTACATTTGAAAATTTGGGGCTGCCCTCTAAATATTCCATGGGGGGGCGGAAGCAAAGTTGCGACTTTAACAAAAAAAATCCAATTTTCAATCTTATAATGGAACTCCGAGTTTGTTGATTTCCACACTTGTGGTAGTTTGCCCATTTCAATTTTTTAAATGGCTGCCATTTTGGTCAAGGGTGTGTTATTGACCTCTGGTTTGTGGCATTGTATTGATTTTGATAAACCCTTTAAAACAAAGGGTCACTTGTTGGAGATTCACATTTAAAATGTTGGGGCTTCCCCAAAATTACCCCATTTTGGGAGTGGGGGCAAAAAAGTGACTCTCATGAAAAAGTTCAGTTTTTCATCTTATGATGATGGTATGCCGAGTTTGGTTTTACTAATAAGACACATTAAAAAGTTAGGTGGGGGTATCCACACTTTTGCCTATCAATGTATTTTACCAAGCACAATGGACCAAGAATCCTGTGCGATTCCATTAATTAACTCCAGCTCAGTGCTGTAAGTATTTCCTATTCAAACCAACTGCCTTCTGTGTTTTGAAAAAGACCAGAGCCACTTAAGAAGAGTTCCTTCGATCCCATATCTTTCAAATTTCGACATGAAAATAATAACAGTAACCAAGTCTAGTGCTCAGGTAAACTTTTTACCTGAGAAACAACATTTTCTCAATGAACAAGAGAAATCAAAATCCTCAATTGCTAACATGCATTTGTACATTGGAAATCCCTTCACCGCTTGACTCTTACAAAACTCTTCCAATGAGGAAAGTGGATTGTTTACCAAAAATGATTTTAATTTTCCTTTAAATTTAAGCCGATTTTGTAAATTTACCAAGCACAATGGACCAAGAACCCTGTGCGATTCCATTAATTAACTTCAGCTCAGTGCTGTAAGTATTTCCTATTCAAACCAACTGCCTTCTGTGTTTTGAAAAAGACCAGAGCCACTTAAAAAATGCAAATATATAAATGAATAGGAAATATGAATATGATTGTGTTCATTATGCAACATAATGAAATATGTTGCAAATGTGTCCATGCAAGATCTATATATATATACTGTGCACCAACACATTGCTGATTGTTTTCTACTTGATCAAAGATTTTCGAAATGTGCTCATTTATTGCTTTATCCGTACCTCTGCCAGGATAGAATCCAAATTCATGTAGGGGAACATATTAAAATAGTTAACAATGCCATGTTTCACATGAATCTCTATTATCTGAGAAAGAGTTGACAACAATGATATTGGGCGATAGTTACACATTGAAAGTTTATCATTAGCTTTATAAATAGGCACAACTATGGCAGTTTTTAATTTACCCGGAACGATTCTTTTATTGAGAGATAAATTGTAAATATAATATAAAACTGGGATAAAAACATCAAGATTGATTCAGTTTTTTTTTATTCCTCCCATCAATACCACTAGCACACTTATTTTTTACCTTCTTAATTATATGTATGTCTTAAACTCATTGCTCACTTGTAACTCATTCCATAAAACATCCTTTTTTTTCTTTTGGTTAATGCTAGGAATCCTGCCTATAACTTTTCAAAGCACTTAAACCAAGCAAACGTATCGTAGATCAGTTGGTTCCTCTTAAATAGTTGATTTAACTTTGGATTTTTCATTTTACTATTACTATTAAACGTGTACTTACTAAAAAACCAAATAAATTTTCACTTTGCCTCTCCTCTACCACCTTCAAGACTTTCACATACCACCAGTGATATGCGTACTACCTGTGAAGAAACACTGGCCTAGTGGATTGTGTTCAGTTCAATTCAATTCAAATCATCTTTATTCATGTACAACAAAGATACATCGAATAGTGTCAAGAGAAAACATAATCTAAATAAATACTATCTTTAAATCAGATGAATACAATTTTAATTTAAGTAAATGCATTTTCATTTAAATTAATTATTTATATTCCTTAACACTTTAAGAAACAATGTTTTATCTAGTTTAGTAACACAAAAACAACATAAGATTCTTGAAGACAAAATTATGACTTCTTAACATTTGTATCTTCATAGGTCAATTAATTATTTGAGGTTGGCCTGTTTATTTTACTAAGTTCTTATGCATGTTTTCTTGTGTTCATTAACTCTAACAAAATAGAAATACTTTGTTTGAAATTCATTGTTGGTGATGGTGCTTTTAGATTTTCATTTTTGCGGACATTTTTTTTACTGCTTTTACAGTTCTCTGTTTTAGCTATTTTTTTGTCCAGGTTATCCTGGCTGTGTTTAACTGATCTTGTTATGTTCTTGGTTCTTTTTCCACCTGAAAACGAGATCAGATTCCAGATCCTGAAACGTTGTGAAACTTTTTTTTTAGTGATCAGAGATGGCAAATGTCCGCAAAAATCAAAAATAAAATAGAGATAGTTTTAATTTTTTATTGGTTGCTTCTTCGGGTAGTAAACCTTGTAGAAGTTGCAACTAAAATATCATGAGCGTTAGCAGTAATTAAAAATTGTGTCACATTGTGTGATTAGATTGTTATTATAAAACAGAGAGGATCTCTTTTTCTGTGTGTTGTGTTTGGAATTTGCTAAAACTACTGAACCAAGCAAGCTACTGAAGCAAGAACAGGGGTTTCAAGCTAAACTAAATTCAATTGACCACTATAAAACTAAAAGTTAACAACTTCTAATATTTGTGAAAAATAGATACAGTGACTAGTTTAAAATTACGGAGAGGGGTGGGGGCAAATTGGGCAGAATACCTCTGGCTACGAAAGGAAGGGGACCACATTTTGAGCTGAGTTTATTTATGTAGATCATTAAATATTAGAATATTAAAAAAAACCAAAATGAAATGAAATATATTAGAAGATACATAAAAAATGCAGCTTGTCTGTAGCCTCCAGTTGGCACAGTAAAATATCGTGGCTAATCAGAGAGTACTTATTACTCACACATCCGATTTAGGTTTTACTTTTGACCAGTAGTAACAGGGTAGGGCTAGGATACACCCGGAAAAATGGTCTCCTGGTGACATCACACTCCATGGCTCCACAGGCCTTTAAAGGAGTCGGGTAGGAGAAGGAAAACAAGTAAAGTAGTTTAGTTGGGTCGTCCCTGAATAATTTATTTAATAACTTAGAACTGTTTCTTTAATCCTTTTTACCCTCAAGTACAGGCTTGTTAGGAATATAAATTATGTGTTATTTATTCATTAGGCCTATTACAAAAATATTACCTACTTTGTTTGTAATTTTCTGATTTTGTTTAAATTTACAAATCAAAAGTTTACTATAGGTCTGTGATGTAATTGTTTAGTTTCAAACAAATTAGGACAAACAACATTTTTAGAACAATCAGCAGGTTTCACAAACTAAGCTAGGTAAGAGACAAAGGTATTTTTTAACGATTTTTATCTATTGAGGGACCTCACAACTTGTCCAAACTTTGTCCCGGGCCTCCAAAAGTCTGTCGGCGGCCTAATGAAAGTCTGTCGGACATAATGAAATGCCCAGTTTGATTGGGCACAAGTTGTAGTTTTGATAGAAATCTTCGAGTTACGCTTTGAGTTCAGGCACTGCAATGAAGTGCCCAATTACAGCAAGTGGCCATAACATATAAATGCAATAATGTTTTTCTTCAACCAACCATAGTTACATAAGTTTCCCAATGAGATTTCAAATAGGGTATTGCATTTGTAGCCCTGTACTTGCACACATGAGAATGCTCTGCCATTATAATGCTTTTATACAAATGGATTTATAGACAAACATAAGGCTCTTAGATTGGATTGAACTTGCTTCCTAATAAATTGACAGAATGGACATCAGTTTTTAGTCATTTATTGGAAATCTGGTTGAGGAATGTTAATGTGATATTAAAGTGCCTAATTACTGGTGTAAAAAAATGTTTAAATTAAATTGTACTAACTGTTGTATAGGTTTTATTGTTGACTTGTGTTAATTTATTTAACTTATTGTTTTAGCTGAACGAAGAGCACAGTTAAATCGAAGCCGCTCTCGAACAGGTTTAGTCAGCAGAGAACTGAGTTCGTAAGTATTATTGAATATTTTAATGCCTGTGTCTGATGAAAATAAATTCATCACCCAACCAGTTTCTGCTATTCTTTAAATAGCCTAACAAAAAAAGGAGGAAAAAGTATTTAAGAAACATCATCAAAGTCCCTTGCTTAAATTTTTGATCATATTTGCTAGATCTTGGATTTAAGTCAGTGAATTTTAGGTTGCCCTGTAAAAATTCTGTGTATATCAAGAACATTATGTTTTCTCATGTTTCTTTAGCATCTTCTTGAAACAGGTGCAGCCAATGTGAGTTCAAGTGTTTCAACTAGAAGATGGAAAAAATGTCTTTATTAACCTATCCCAGTGGGATCCTAATCGGCTTTTGCTAGTTTAGGTACACCAATACCGGGTACAGTAACAGAAGTTGTCACGATTGGAGGCAGTGTTGTAGCTGTCTCTCAGTGAACAACTTTATTTCCCCACCAGGGGAGGCTGGGCTTGACGGCAGGGTGGGTGAGGGTGTACTGGCCCAAGATGAGGGCCACCTGATCCCTTGAGGCCCTATTCCAGCATCCATTGGACTGGGTATACCTTTGTCCACCCAGTCTAAGCTTGGCAGAACCTGTCCATCTACCTATTACTTTGTCCTTTTGCTACCCTTGGATTAATCTACTAAAGGCTGTGAGCCTAAGGGATAATCGAAGGGAAACTTCCTTTCCTTTCCGGTAGTCGTGCAAAAAGACAAAATAATGGCTGAAGTACCCTCACAGGATTTTCCTGTGGGGTGGGGAAACCCAGACTTCCAAATCCCTCCCACAAAAAAAAACCTATCCCAATCCCCAAATGTACTAAAAATATTTAAATTAAAAATTTTTGGAAGTTTAAAAAACCAGGTCTGCTTTTACTAAAATTGTAATATCTAAAATCTCAGACCTGGTAGAACGTTCATATTTTTTTAAATGCTCCTAGATAAATGGGCTATAAAAATAACAAATAATTAGAAGGTTGGCTTTTTGACTTGTTTAATTACAGTACAACATCACCCCTGAGTCATAGATACAAGCCATTTCTCAAAAAGATACACGTTTAAAACTTGTGGTTTAAAGAAAAAATAAAACTTAATTTATAGGGGTGGGCGAGTAGTGGATTTTGAATTCGGGTCGAGTCGAGTATTAAGCCAACTACTCGAGTATCGAGTCGTGTGGTTGTTTGTAAAAAGTGATGAAATTTTTTAAAGTAATTAGGTCTTCGAATTACGATTAATTAAAATATATCATCCATTTGATTTACCAAATTGGTCCACTTTATTTAAACTAATCTTTTTTTTAATTACTTTTTTTTAATTTTTTTTTTTAATTTTAATTAATTAATACCCCTACATTGCATAAACCCTACTTAAAATGAATAACTATACTAAATCACTTAAAATAACAAATAAATAAATGTAAGAGGATCACAAAATAAATTTATGTAAAATTTAAACAAAAATAAGATTAATTATTAACCTATTATTTCATAACTATCAACAACAGGTTTAATTTTTTCCTGAAAGTAATTGTTATTAAAACCTTAGCCAAGAAATTGTGGAAGAAAGAATTACAGGGAGGAAAGCTACAAATGACCAGTTATTTGTTTACTTATTAACCCAACCCCACCCTCTTGCCTGACTGCTGATCTATTGTTTTTTGACATCCAGTCACTCGAGCACAGTGACACAACTGCGATCAGATAAGAATATGATATCCCACAATACTAAAATTACAAAACCTTAAAACTAAACTAATTTTTATTTAAACCTATTAACTCCACAATTTTCTTCTCATTTTTACGAATCAAATGAAGCAAAAATGAAGGCTGTGTGTCATTCAAAAGATAAACTATGAATACAAATTTGAATTTGTAAAGTGCAAGGTCCGAGCTAAATATTTAAAAGCTGTAAGTTTTCAATTTCTGGATTCTGAGAGATGGTATTTCTAAATAACTGTTAAAATCCATTCTTCTACGAGTTAATGAAATATTGTTGAGGTTATTGTTATGAAAAACTCGTGGACGGCTGAGAAAAGTGATAGTGCTTATCTGTCGGTCGCGGATAAACGGCAGATGTAGCTTTTCGAAACTCGAGATCTGCCGTGAAATACAATCGCGCTTATTTGCCGATCGCTGATGATCGGAAAATGTAGCCTCGCTAAAGTCATGGTCGGCCACGAAAAACGATCGCGTGTATTTGCCGAACGTAAATAAACGAAATGCAACTTAGCGAAACTAGCGATCGGCCGTAAAAAACGGTCGCGCGTATTTGCCGGCCACCAATGAACAGAAAATGCTGCTTATTTGTGAAACTAGTGTGCGGCCGCGATAAAGTATCCGTCAATTGAGGATAAACGGCTGATGTAGCTTTGTATAACTCTCGGTTAGCTGTAAAATTCGATCGCACACACATTAATCGCACGTAAACGGTGGGAGTAACTAACTACTCGACTCTTTTTTCAAGTAGTAGGAGCTACCCGACTCGTGCTCGAGTAGTTGTAAAATTTCGGGTAATTACCCTACCTTCGAGCACTCGCCCACCCCTATTAATTTATTAAAATTTTCCCTTATATTTGTATTAAAAGATTCATATACCATCATTATAAATTTAAAACTGTTATCTAAGTTTTCTTTTTAAAAGGCAAATAGTACAAATTAACTATCATGCTTATAAAGAGCTTGTACAATAATGAGCTTTGAAGCAGTTTATTGAATTAATAATTATCATTAAGTTCTTGGATAAATGATTGAGTGAGAGTGTGGAGTGTGAGTCAGAACTCAGTCTTATCCAGATGATTGGTTAACACAGTGATAAGGTGAATATATATATAATTGTCTGCTTGACTCGCATCAATTCTGTCTCAAAAGACTTCTTTCATTTTGTGTCATCATCTGTATCTACAGTTGAACACTGCAACAACTGCCTTAGTCTCAAGCTGGCTTTCAGTGAAAAGCTACGTCAAAAATTAATTGGTGATAGTGTTTAAATTTATGTAAGTGTAAGATTTCTTGTGACTAAAACCTCTAAAATTAAGTGAAAATAGGTAGTGAAACCTAAATCATCTAATGCTGCAGTTGTTTGTTTGAGAGAAATGGACATTATTTTTCAAACTAAGACCAAACATTCATTGAAAAAACACAATTGTTTACAAACAGGCCCTCCTTCAATGAAATCAAAACAAGTTCCAAATATCTGAAGGTTGAAATCGCCTAATATTAAAACTTTTTCATTATTAAAATTAGGGATGGTTGGGTCCCGAAATTTCGGGAAATTTTCGGGAAAATTAAATTCCCGATTTTCGGGCGGGATTTAATTTACTTCGGGAAATTTTTCGGGACGGGATCGTGTTAGCGATCGCAACTAAACAGCGGGCGCAGCTTCGAAAAACTCGCGATCGGCCGCGGAAAACGATCTCGCGTATTTTCCGATCGAAAATAAATGGCAAATCCAGCTTTGCAAAACTTGCGATCGTCCGTGTGTATTTGCCGATCGTAAATAAACGGCAAATGCGGCTTTGTAAATCTCTTGATCGGCCGCAAAAACCATCGTGTATATTTGCCAGTGGCTGATGAACGGCAAAAATAGATCAGCGCTGTTCGCGAACGGCCGCAAAATACGCTAGCTCATATCTGTCGATCGAGGATTAACGGCCGATGTAGCTTTACGAAACTCGCGATTGGCCGTCAAAAATGATCACGCTTATTTACCGATCATAAGTAGACGGAAAATCTAGCTTTGCGAAATTTACGAACGGCCGCATCTTTGCCGATCGCAGATTAACGGCGAACGTTGCTTTACGAAACTCGCGATCGGCCGTGAAAAACGATCGCGCGTATCTGCCGATCGTTAATAAACGGTGAATGTAGGATTGCTAACTCGCAATTGGGTGTGAATAGCAATCTTAGATATTCACTGATAGCGGTTAATTGACAGAAATAACTTGCTACAAGGCATGACAGTGATGATTGTTCATATTGTCAGCCACATTGGTCTGCTTGTCTGCTACAAATTGTGGTTTTGCCCATTGATTCAATTTTCTAAACTAATTCAGATGTCTTTGAATCTCAGCCGAAAGTATTATTATTTTTCATAAATAAGTAAAAAAATTAACAAAAGTAAAGATTTTGAGACTTTAAAATAAATTTCTAATATATAGGTAATGAATATTTTATGTAACTTAAGAAATATTAAGTTTGGGAGTTGTGAACTTAAAATTTATAATTTTAAGCTTGGAAAAACTAATCTTATGGTTGTCATCGTGAAACTACATTTATTTTAATTTTTTTTACCGTAGTTTAAAGTGCTGGAAAAATTATGAGTCGTAGAGTCATTTCCTAAAACAAGAACTCCAAAGCCCAAAGTTTATAAAAATACAATAACATGTTTATTGATTATAAATGACAGTATATTGTCAACATGCAATAACCACTCTAGTATTTTACTTTTGGCTTTTGGAAATCAAACAATAAAACCAAAAGCAGAAACTTAAAAACTATTCCACTATCGTGTTTATTTTTACATTATTTCTATTTTTCAATGCATTCAAATTAGAAAGAATAAATAAAAATTCAAATTTAATGAACAATAATAAATAAACAATACATTTGCCCATACATTTATTTATTATTTTTATATAAGTTAGTATTTTATTTATAATTAACAATTTCATTGTGTTACTAATTTTTTTAATGTGTTTCTAATGTTTGCTATTTTGTCAATTGCATAAATGTTAGTATTTTTTCATTTAATTTCTTCAAATTTTTTTAGTTGGAATGGTACAACAAACATTTATATATGACATTGTTTTTAACCTAATGCTATTATTGTAATAAAGAAAATAAATTCGTGAACGAGCATTTCCCGAAGATTTAGGGAAGACAAAAATCCCGTCCCAAATTTAAGAGGGAAGAAAAAAATCCCGTCCTGTCCCGTCCCGAACTGAAAATCCAATCCCGTCCATCCCTAATTAAAATGAAACTGCTCTAATGATTCAAAAAACGATTGACACAGAGATAACAGCGAATTTTTAGGAAAATAAACTAAACCTAACACGACAGTACAATACTTTGAAAAGGTATCACTTAACCAGATATTTTCTCCGTCCGTCTCTAAATTAGATAGTCTACAGGTTTTTAATTTATTATTTATAGCAATCAAAATAATACCCCACATAATACTCAGCCCAGATTGACCCCTTCTATGAATCTCACAGCCATCTGTAAACAGTTCCGAACTATTTATTGACTCTTTAAGCCAGTTCCGAACTATTTATTGACTCTTTAAGCCAGGTCTCAGTTAAGGCGATAAAGTGATAATTGCAACTGATAACACTCAAATGAGAAGGTAGTATTTTCGTCCTGAGACCCCTAATGTTTTGATAGTATAAATTTAATGAATCAGACGAAATAGGTTAAGAGACGAAAAATAAATAAATAGTATTACATAACATAAACCAATTACTAATTATTATAATACTCAATATGTCAGTTACAGTATCTAACTATTAATTTGTATTCATAATTTACAGTGACATTTAAATTGTTGAAATAGTTTAGTAGAAGATAAGGTACTTTGGCATTATACGGAGGCCATTGTTCTTAGAGAGATTGTTTTGCTGGACACAAAATATAACTTCATCATTGGAAGAACGTACTTTAATCGACTTACCGTTGAAATTTGACTCAATTATGATGAACGGTATTTGTGTTCTGCCTCCCAGAAGGCAGTGATGTCAGCGAGGATTGAGTGTTCATGTCGTCACCGCCGCTATTGTCCACACCCGATCGCCACACTTATACAGCGCGCTGCAGCGGTTATGTTAGGTTAGGTTATCATAAATATGTTAGTAGGACTTTCCTCGTTATTTTACAAATCAACGATACCAGATGAGTCATACTTTCGCCCGCCAAATCCCCTCCAAGTAGGCACAGGTCTGGTCGTTGACCGGAGCACGCGCATCACATGTCAACGGGTTTTGGCAGGTGAAAGTATGGCTCTTTTGGTATGGTTCGATTCGTAAGGAAAAGAGGAAACTCCTACTGAGATATATATGATAACCTAACTTAACATAACCGCCGCAGCGCGTTGTATGAGAGTGGCCTCCGTATAATACCAAAGTACTGAAGATAAAGCCTTGATGCTTGACTGAGGCGGTTACGTGGACTGTTGCGGGTTCGACTGCACATTGTTGTTGCCGGAGACGGAGCTGCTACCTTTATCTATTATCAGCTTTCCTCCTCCCTGGGCCAACTGGGGTGGTGTTTTCAGATGCTGGAGATCGGTTTGGTCCTCTACCAAGACCGGAGGATCATTATCTGTTTTGTGGACAAAAATTTTACCGGAACTTGTCATCCAACAGAATTTCAATTTACATTCATGCTTAAACTTGCGGACATCAGCCCACTAAATCCGGGTTTCACGCGTCATAGACAAGTTTACAAACACAGTATGTTCACTTGAAAGTCCCAGATTCGAAGCAAAAAATCCACCCTTTCGCCTAGCAAGACGCCTCAATTCCTCCATCTCCTCCTTAAATACTTTGTTGTTCTTTTTAAAAGATGTTATGTCCTCCTTTAACAAAATGTTATCAGCTTTTATTTAACGCACGTCACTAATAATTACATCCAATTTCTCCTCAATTGATTTTAAATCAGTGGTGCTTTGAGATCAGGTACGTACGGTTTTGTCAGTTGACATTGACGGGGTTGGCGGTTGCAGTTTCTGTGCTTTTGTTTGGTTGCAGGGCTCAAGTGGTCTGCAAAAACAAGAGGTATGTTCTGCTGAACCATGAAGTGTGTTAACTTTACCTCGGTTTTTACAATTGTATCATATTGTGATTGAAAAAAATTAGCTTGTGCTGCCTTGTTGCAGCAGCTAATGTCCCATGTGTTAAACTCCGAATATGTCGCTCTACATCTTTTTTGCCCAGGTGAACACAGCTTACCTTTTTTTCGGCATACTTTGCAGGTAAAAAAATTGTCTTTCCCTGGTGCAGATGTAATTAAGGGCCATTCAGTAGTCCACTCATTTTGATACCTTATTTTGTACTTAACAGATCTAGCATTTTTGTTGCTTTACCATTGGTTTCATTTTCATCCGAATCACTCCATCACACACTCACTACTCTTCTTCTTCACTCACAAAAAAGGAACATAAACACTAACGGACTACACACTTGGCTATTTTGCGCCTGCGTTCAACTTTTAAGGTTACATTTGCTCTAAAGTCCCACTCTACACATTTTGTGTCAGAACAACAGAACTGCCGCCCGGGAAAAAACTGAGTACCAACCTAACATTAACGCAATAAAAAATGCCCAATTTTCTGAAAACTTCCCTATTGTGTACGTATAAATAATAGTATAATACCAAATATGTGTGAGTTTTCCTACTGAATGCGGGAGAGTTGGAAGGTCTGATATAATGCAATCTTAAGATAGTTTTATGATAATATAATAAGTCAAGTCAATATATTAATATGCCGTCTATTTTTTCAGAGAGCTGATAGGATCAGCGTAGCCAATGGAGAGGTACAACATGCATTGAAAACCACATAATACTTATTGCAAGCTTAATTTAAGTATGTTTTAAATTAATATTAAAAGGGAATATATTCTTCAATGAAGAGTGCCCCAGCATTTAATTTTGTTAATTGTTTATATTTTTCGAGGTGTGATAGACATTGTTGTAACTAATAAAGCTGAGTTATAAATAAAAATTCCAAGCTATAAACCTTTTGAGCTGAGCTTGAAAGAAAACACAATCTATGCATGAAATAGCAAGACTAAAATTTTATTTTTACTGTTTGTAGCCTTACAATTTTAAAAGAATTATCTGGTTTGTTTTTACATGGCTGTCATAAAAATTAAAAATATTTTAAATTGTCACATATTTGTGAAATGTGTTAATATTGTTTAGAATCATTGTAATTCTCAGCGGGTTTCTGGGTTAAGCTGCTAGTATCAGTGTGTTATTTGAAGGTGCTAAATTCATGTGTAGAATCACTAGCAACTTTAAGAGTATTTATGTACTGTTTGTTTTTATATTGTTGGTGTAATGCAATGATTACCAATTCCTTATTCTGCTCGAGTTAATATCCAGTTACAATTTTTCTGTTTCACCTTGTTTAATTCACTAGCTGTTTCATATTTACTGCATCATGTTAATTACTTCAGTTTTTTGCTTTTATTGTCACTCTTTTAGAATTTAACTTACTTTTAATTTTAACTATTCTCTTAATTTGTTGCTAACGAATCAAGGTTGTGATCTTTCCTAATAAACCAAAGTGTTCAGTTTTCAATTTGTACAGTGTCTTTTAAATTTTTATATTGTAGTGTTTTTACATAAGTAATGTAATATTGTATTTTATTATACATATAAAGCAAAGGTAATCTAACTTTAAAATCCTAGAGGACTCGCTATAGTTCATACAATTGGTATACGTGAATTGAGGACCAATTCAGTTTTTGGAATTAATGTGAGCATCTGGATGTGACTTGATTTAAAAATATTTTGGGGATTTTATACATAGATTACATTTGGATCAACCAGATTAGTGTGGCAGAGTCCTGACCTGGATAAAAGAAAATCAGGATAGTCTCAACTACCATAAAAACAGTGCCTATGACAGTATAAAAATAGCGATCCTGAACTATCGTCTCTGAAATTGTCGTTGTCATTATTGCCAAACGCGGCAGACGACTCTGGTCATGATATCGTGACTTAGGAATACAGTTTTTCTATCTTCTCAATATACTTTAAAGTGTAGAACAGAAAACGTCTGCTGGCCGATCTCAAAGCACTATCGCTGTCACACATCGCATCAAAGCTTAGAAGATTTTATATTGGATGCCAAATTTTTTAGACCGAACATTTCTTGATGGTTCAAGTGACGCAAAATTACTGTCATAATAGGTTCTCTTTTACGGGTAAAAAATAATTCATGTGCAAATTCTGGTATTTCAGTTGAAACTGACGTTAAAAATGCTAAACTCAAGAGAAAATCCACATTTTCGAACCTTTATTCTATTTCTCCACCTCATCCAGATAATACAGAATCCAATTAATTTGGGTACACATAATCCAAGGTTTACTGTTTACATTACTGCTTATGAAATAATTCAGGTTTTGAAAGCACAACAAAAAAAATGAGACAATATCGGTTGAAAATATTTAAGGTAATACAGTCAATTAGGTATATATTAGGGGTGGGCGAGTAGTGGTTTTCGAATTCCGAGTCAAGTCAAGCAGAGTATTAAGCCATCTAGTATAGAGTCGAGTCGAGTAGTTGTTTGTAATGAAATATTCATATTGGTTATAAAGTAATTAAGTTGTAGAATTACAATTATTTAAAATCTTTCATGACTTTTACTTATCAAATTGGTCTACTTTGATTTAGCTAATATTTGTATGGTTTTCTTTTAAAAACAAAATGTCGAATCTTAACCATATTTTCAAGCTTACTTTTAAATTAATAAATATCCTAGTTCTCTTGAAATTACAAATCACTTAATGTTACAGTTTTCCAAATTTCACACAAAACTCAATTTTTTACACTAGACCAATAAGTAAACAAAGAGTTTTATTTTTTTGTAGTAAATTTATTCAAAAAATCTTCATACATAAATAAAAAATTTTAAGACCTTCATTGTCTAATTGTCTTAAATGTCATATTTTAACCAATGAAGTTACAGTAAATAAGTAAACAGTAAGTTACAGTAGTTTTTACATGGTTACAGTAAAAATTATAGAATAACAGTAAACTCTCTGAACACACTAGGGGGCCATACAGAAAGCTCGGCCTAGCAGGGCCTTAAGGTCTAAATCCGGCACTGACTGTAAACTTGTATTTTTATTTTTTTATGAACACATAAATATTGCTATCAACATAGCCTGACTGCCTAACCATTCTAACATGTATATATGTACTTGTTATTTTCTTAATTTATACAGACTAATATGGTTGGTTTATCATAAAATCAAAACTCAAATAATTATTTGAATGCTTAAGGCATAAATTTAACCAATTGACAAATCAACCTCTAGAATATGCTATCGATCTAAAAACCTCAGCTACATAAGACAGGTGAACCCTGGGAATCAAAATTCAGAAATTCTAAGTAATCTGAACCCCTTTTTAAAGTAGTTTAAACATTTTAAATTTTCATAAAACTGATTAAAAACAAAAATTATAAATCAGAAATACACTAGAAAAGAAAGCTAATTGGTTTTTGAAATTTTGGGAAATATTCCGGAGAGTTTAAGTTCTGTCCATTGGGCATGATTTTCCTTACCCAAAAATATTAAAATAAGATTGTTTTTCGAATCTCGGGTGAACTAAGTAACTATATAAAAGACATGGGAATCAGTTAAAAAACCATTGCAAGTAAGGCTAAATTACAGATCACGGGCAAATGACACAAGCAACTTTGCAGTAAGATGCAAATGGGTTTTTACGTTCTTAAAAGGAAGTTGAACCCCTAAAATCCTAAAAAACCGAGAACGGTTTACATTTATATTAGAATATTTCACTTCCAAAACACAAACCAAACTATATTGCAGCAATAAAGGTATCCGATCCTGAAGCACCTGCCAAAGCTGGTAGAACTCAGAGACAAGATAGTGCATGAAGGGACCAAAGTGCTCGTGGTGGAGATGTATCACTGGATAGGGGCCGCACTGAACCCTCAGCTCACTTTCCCCAAACCCATCCAGATGACAGAGCTGGAAGCAAGAGTTTGAAAAAGTGAAAGGAGAGAAAGCAGTGCCGATGAGATACCTGCGATCGCAGCAAGCCAAGCAGGCCAAGCTGGCGGCAGAGACAACTGCTTGCGGACAGTGAGGAGGAGAAGGGAGAACAAAATTTAGGTTAGATGGGAGACCAACACCAGCCTGCACTTCCTCGTTTCTTCCAAGCTTTCGCTATTGACACGTACAGTCTGGCTTTCTGGGAGAACAACGCCTCCTCATCCTCCTCTCCCGTCACCACTGCCACCTCGTCTGGCAACAGCGCTGCAGGCTGGTGTTGGTCTCCCATCTAACCTAAATTTTGTTCTCCCTTCTCCTCCTCGTCGTCCGCAAGCAGTCGTCTCTGCCGCCAGCTTGGCCTGCTTGGCTTGCTGCGACCGCAGGTATCTCGTCGGCACTGCTTTCTCTCCTTTCACTTTTTCAAACTCTTGCTTCCAGCTCTGTCATCTGGATGGGTTTAGGGAAGGTGAGCTGAGGGTTCAGTGCAGCCCCTATCCAGCGATTCATCTCCACCACGAGCATTTTGGTCTCTTCTTGCACTGCCTTGACTCTGTTTTATCATCTTTGGCACGTGCTTCAGGATCAGCTTTATGATGATGACCTTAAATCCAAACTCCCTCAACCCTTGGGTTATAATGTTGAAGCAGCCAGACACTATTTGAGAGATTTGTCTTTGGTTTCTTATTAACTACATTGGAGTCCCGATAATCCGAAATTTGGCAATTATCCAAAATTCCGCTTCAAAACACTATTGGGATGGGAAAGTTTCCTCAAGCCTGGATAAAAAGATGGTTGAAACTTTGCTAAAGACATAAATTAATTACCTTAAATTCAATGGTGCGTAAATAGTGGATGAAATTTTGCAAACGACGATCACATGCACTTTATATAAATAAATAAAGATTATTTGACTTTGACTTTGACGTGTTCACCAAATGCAGTTAGGTAGACAAAACGTTTACATCATAGGTAACAGTGGGAATAACTTTGAAAAACGTGTGAACGACGATAAAAAGCGGTTACTCGTATTTACCGGTAGCAGGAACAATTTTGTAAAATAAGCAAGTGGCCATTTAATTTGATCACGCGTGTTTGCCATTCGCAGTTATTCGGCACTGCAGCGGCGGAAGTAGGTTTGCAGACGATCGCGCATCTTTATTAATCCTGGAGAAACAATGTAAGTGACTCAGCGAATATCTTGGCATAGTAAACAAACCTTTGTAAAATTTAATCACACGTATTTGCCGATTGCGTGTAAACAACAATAATAAATTAAACACTGTGTTTAGTATTTTTTTTTTTTTTTGGTAATTAAACCGCATGATCAAAAAAAAAAACTCGCTAATCCGAAACAGGCCCGGTTCTAATTATTTCGGATTATCGTGGGTCTCTACTATATTTGTTTAGACCCTGAGCATAGGAACTGGGTTAAACTGAAAGTTTGAAAGGATGAAATTTTTAATCACCATATTTTCATATCTGTACTAGCCATATAATTTTAAAATTTAAAACTTCAGAGAAATTTTACACATGGTTCGCTCATGTCACTCATGTTGAATATGTTTAAGTGTAAAATATTCCTAGTGGTATTAAAGAAAATTGCTCTCGTTAAATTATTCTCTCTCTACAATTTTTAGGAGACCCAATCAGTATCTTGTGTTTTGTAGATTTCGCTCAAAGTGATAATTATGTAGGCCTGTTAATAAATGTATTTCTAGTATAAGCAATGACAAAACATGTAGTACAAATTGGTGATTTATAATTTTGTTACGATATGAACAAATTATTTATTCATCTAAATATCTGTATTGTTAGCATTTAATCTTTATTTGGCCTAGCTAAAGCAATAAAAGCTTAAAAATGAGATATAAGTTTTAAATATTTTTTAAAATTTAAACTTTTATGACTGACTTCATGGTGATTCTTTTTAAAGGAAAATTCAAAAAATATCTCTGCATAAAATAATTACTTTTTATTAAGACCTAAGTGTTATGTGCCAAGTAAGTATCAGTAAATGGTGCTATTTTCAAGTAACCTATATCTTGACATTTTTTCTAAAGTTTTAGATGTTCATCTTTAAAATTTGATCTACCACTTTCAAAGTGGAATGCATCTTCCCAGTGACAGATAAATCTTTTTCATCTAGGTTTTAAAAAATGGTGCCTTATAATTAAGTTAAGTTGCTGATTTAGATTTTTAGTTAGGGTATCTAATAATAGGCCTATAACTTGGCATATATTGACAGTATATTTCTACCAAACCAGAAATGGTGTTTACATCATTAAATTTATTTCACATACATAATAAGGAAAGACATATTGATCTTAATATGAATTACATATTTAAAAGGGCATCCTTCAGTCTATTAGAAGACATTTTGTAAAAAAGTTTATATCGTATCGCGTATATTTTGGCATTTTAAACCTTGCTTACAATTTATGATATTTCGAAATCTAAAATTGAATGCACTGGTATGCATAACATGTGCTTTTAACATATTTAAAAAAGCTAGATAAGTACTTAAATAAATTTTAGATTGTATTATTTATTTTTCATACTGTTAACGGTTTTATGTATAAAGTATTTTAAGAAAGTGTATGAAAGTTCACAAATGTAAAATATCAAAATGTAATTTAAAGCATTATTTTAATATGTATATTTCCTTGTTAAGTTATGTAATGTATAAACTAAATATATATATATAATTCAATTGGAGTTATTAAGGGAAAATTTAATTTACTTTGTTACCATTGCAACCACAATTCCTCCTCCCCCCCTCTCATTAGTATTTACTAGTGGACACACTTCTCAGTAGCTTCTGATTTTTTGTTTCATTTCCCTTTTAAATGGTTTGTTAGATGTTTATTGTAATCATACATCTCCCATGATTATAGATGGGAATAATCTGATTCCATGAGAATAAAGTTAGCTTATTATTTTTTATTCCCATGCTAACTCTTATGGAAAAATACAAAACTTTAAGAGCATCTAGCTCTTTCCTTATGATTAACTTTTATTAATTTGGTTTCCTGCAAAACCTCAGGCTGAGCTCTTTCCAAAAACACTTAATTATTAAAATTGGATCAGAACTGAAGGAGTCTTCATCACAAAAACCCCTTAGTGCATTATATAAGTAACGGGCATTTGTGCTTTTGAGAATGGGGAATATGTGTGGGCCTTGAGCCCAAGGGCGGATCCAGAGGGGGGGGCGCGCGCCACCCCTTCACAGGTGGTTTTTTAAATAATTTTTGGTTCAATTTTTGAGTAAAGATGTTAATACGAGGTACGTTCGGAAAGTAAGTTCCGTTAGGATGTAAAAATTATCTCAATGCATTTACAGCATTATTATCATACACATCTTAAAGAGCGTACCTCAATAGTAGTTTATGCAACGATTGTATAATGCATGCCTTTAAGCCACGAGTGAGATGTAAGTTAGAACACGAGCGAAGCGAGTGTTCTAAATATCTCACGAGTGGCTTAAAGGCATAATACAATCGTTGCATACACTATTTTATCTACGACCAACAATATACGACAAAATTTCCCCCGAAGTTAAACAAAACTCATGACTTACTAATGATGGAATAGGTCAACTAAAATTTGAGGTTAGGCAAATAAGCAGACTGAGCCATGAATCGTTGTGGAACAATCAGCTGATGGGATAAGTAAACTCAAACGTGAATCGTAATGCAACAATCAGCTGATGTGCGAATTGCGTAATTGTTATTATGACACTACTTCCGTCAAATGCCGAGCTCTCATTGGTCTAGAACCAGTACTCTAAAGTGACTCCAGTACTCTAAAGTCGTCATTAGAGTACTGCTTGGTTTTTGGTGTTTTAATGTACATCATTATAATGTTTATTGTAATACCATAATTGGTGCTTATTGCAATGGTCGTAGATAAACTACTTTTCTACATAGTTCCTATAATATTTAGGCACTTGTCATATCTAGGGAGAAGATTTTTAATTTTTGCTGAAAAGAATTCTGCCGCCAGTGCACGCAGCTACCCGCTGACGCCATCTTTAAGTTCATCGTCATTCACCAACCGACAAAGGTTACAATGGTGTACAGAAGAGTTCATGAAATTTGTGGGAAACACTCAGAGAGATCAGTAATAATTTTGAATTTCCTTTTTTCCCGAACTGTAAAGATGGTCGCACTAATGTTCACGATGTGGCCAACCATTTGTCGTTACTGACGATCTTGTTGCCAAAATCAAAGATACAGTTCTGGAAAAAAGGAATTTGAAAATTACTGATCTCTCTGAGTGTCTCCCACACATTTCACGAACTCTTCTGTTCACCATTTTAACTTTTGTCGGTTTGTGAATGACGTTGAACTTAAAGATGGCGTCAGCGGGTAGCTGTGTCCACTGGCGGCAGAATTCTTTTCAGCACAAATTAAAAAGCTTCTCTCTAGATGTAACAAGTGCCTAAATATTGTGGGAACTATGTAGAAAAGTAGTTTAAGGTACGCTCTTTAAGATTTATATGATGAAAATGTTGTAAATGCATTGAGAATTTTTTTACTCCCTAACGGAACTTACTTTCCGTGTACCTCGTAGAATTTTCACATTTAATAGCCATAGAAGTAATGTATAAAAATGATGCGTATTTATGCAGAATACATTAACATACCGGGTGTCCCACAATAGCCCCCCCCCCCTAACTTTTTCCTATATTTTTTCAAATATCAATTCCACACCACCTCCAAACATTATTGGGTAGCTAATGCTTCATTATGAGGGGGACCCAATTTTGGCCACCATCTTGGATCCGCCATATTGGATCAAAAATAATTTTTTCAAATGTAAAGCTGATGTTGTGACCCATCATTTCGTATTAGATTTTTTCACTGATTACAATGCGGCAATCCGTTTTTTAATATCTCAATTGGTTCTCAAGTTATGGGTACTTTTAATTAATTTATTTTAAACCAATTTAAACATTACAAATTCATAAAATAGGCTTATAACTACAAAATAATGCTAGATAGTGACGAATAACCACCATCAGTCATTGTTGAGCGATTTACACTTAACTTTCACCTATGTAAATTTTTCAGCCGCCACCTTGGATCAGCCATTTTGAAATGAGGTAAGTTATTTCAAATATGAAGTTGCTATTGTGACCCATCATTTCAAACCAGTTTTTTACGCCGATTTCAATGCCACAACCCGTTTTTAGTTAGAGTGTTTAGTTTTCAAGATATTTTGACATGTTTCTAATAAAAATCTCAAAAAATATGAATTTTTCAAAAACTAAGTTTTACAGCTAAAATGGGTTGTGGCATTGAATTTTGCGTAAAAAACTAGCTTGAAATGATAGGTCACAATACCAACTTCATATTTGAAATAACTTACCTCATTTCAAAATGGCGGATCCAAAATGGCGGCCGAAAAATTTACATTGGTGAATGGTAAGTGTAAATCGCTCAATAATGACTGATGGTGTCTATTCGTCACTATCTAGCATTATTTTGTGGTTATAAGCCTGTTTTATCAATTTGTAATGTTTAAATTAGTTGAAAATAAATAAATTAAAAGTATTCATATCTTGAGAACCAATGAAGATATTAAAAAACGGATTGCGGCATTGTAATCAGTGAAAAAATCTAATTCGAAATGATGGGTCACAACACCAGTTTTACATTTGAAAAAATTATTTTTGATCCAATATGGAGGATCCAATATGGCGGCCAAAATTGGGTACCCCCTCAAAATGAAGTATTAGCTACCCAATAATGTTTGGGGGTAGTGTGCAACCCCCAAACATGGGGATATTTGAAAAATATAGGAAAAAGTTAGGGGGGGGCTATTATGGGACACCAACCCACCGGTATGTTATTACCGGTATGTAATTGTGTTAATTAATGTCCGAGAATGAAAGGCTGCTGGTAACATTGTGTTAGCCGCACTGCACATCTCAAAATCTGATTGTCAATCGACAAATGAGAATACTGCTTCCAAGGCAAGTACAGTTAGTGCAATCTATACAGAACCCTCTAAGTAAGGACACCTTATTGAAAAAAGAATAGTTCCCGCCGCCGAAAAAGAGAAGGTGCCTCTTTCATTTTTCAGTCTGATTGGAATTGTAGGAGTTTTGGATCAAGCTGACTTTCCAAAGTCAAGCAGCTGGTTGTCATATTTTGACAGTTGTATGTTATTATTTCGTGGTGTTGTATCGTTTACCATAATGTTTAACCGTTTTTGTTTACAAAGATTCTCATTTTGACGTTTTGGATAGTGAGTAGAAGCGCGGACTATATGTAGTCAGCTTGAACTATTCCATGCATCAGCGCTAACTTCTTCTCTGCTTTTCGGCGGCAGAACTAAAAAAATTAACATTGGATGTCCCTACTTAGAGGGTTCTGTATACATTGGTTAGTGGCCCTTAACCTAGACCTCACATGTTTACATGAAGTATAATATATTTTTAGTGTGTCAGTTTTGCAATACGAATAAATAAATAAATAATATTTTATTGTCATTAGGCTTACAAAAAAGCAATAAACAAAGTCAAAGGTCACAATTATGTACAATAAGTATTTACATGAATTTTATAACAATTCACTAAAACAACTATTTTGTAATTGACAAATGATAAGTCTCCATGTAGTTTACAAAAGCAATTAAAAAAAACAATTGACAAATTCATAAATGCTGCAATAGGCTTTAAATTAAACTACAATTTGATTATTACTTAATTCAAAGAATTCTCTTATAGAATAAAAGGGATTATTGACTTAAGTGGTCCAATGCTGGCCATAAAATAATAATAAAAAAAGGGATTATCAACCAACCAATCATGCAACTTTTTCTTGAACTTTTCCAAAGAACAGTTTGATATGCAGGACAAAAATTTTATTATAGCATTTAGTTCCAATTACATCATACAGGCCTCCAAGTCGTCCTACTTTTCCTACTTTTCCTGCTTTTTAGTAGGAAAGTAGGAAAAGTCCTACTTTTAAGAAATTTGTCCTACTTTCCTACTTTTCCATAATTTTGTTATTAATTTCCTGCAAAAAAATACATTCATTATTTCTTAATACACTTAACAATTAATGGCACTGTGAGGAAAATTTACTCATTTATCCTCTGTCCGCTGTTTTTTCTTAACTATTATTAAAACAATTATACGATTATTTGTGAATTTTCAAATTAAGAATTTTATATTAAGTACAGTACCAGTGCTTTTCCTAGTTTTATGGAATGTAAGCAACATTTTTCAAAGATATAACAAGTTATAGCAACACTCAGGTATAATGGTGCAATATAAAATATACTGATTTGTATCATACAATATTTGTACAAACTGTAATCAAGCCTGTTGATTCTAAATGTTTTTGATGTTTCTTATGATTAAATTCCAAATGCTATATTAAAACTGTTACCCAACTTAAAGACCCTGATTTTGTTTGATATTTTTGCTTTTAATTAGGCCTACTACTAGCTGATGGAAAACCGCTTCACTGAGAATATACATTAAATCATAGATGTTAATTTACTTGATACTAGAGATCGCCTACTGGTCAAAATTCAACCAGGACATTTTTGATTTTAGTTTTTACTCTTTTTCAACTTTTTTGAAACGGAGTTTATGTTGCTGTAAAATGATTACGGACTTCTTCTGATCTAGATAATGACTTTTGCTCCAAATTTCTCTATACAAATTTAGAACACAAGTTAGGGCTGATTAACTTGCACATAAGGAGACAGAATGATCTTGTTTTTTAGTGACATGTCCCATTGTCCCTTCGAACTCTTTAATTACGCCCATTTGTCCTGTTTTGGCATTATTTGTTAAAAACTGCACTTTTTAAATTATTTTTTATTCAATCAGCTCATAAATAGTCTACTTCAGTTCAATCGTAATTTATTATTTATAATTTTATTGAATTTGATTTTCATTTTAATTGATTGTTCAATTTTTCTGTAATTGTAACCAATAATTTCTGTATTATTGTAAACAATAATTTAATTGAACATGAATCATTTTTCAATTTTCAGCTGAAATTTCGTCCGGCCTACGTGGTTCGAAATTTTTATAAATACAAAATAATTGATATTGAGTTTGGTAAAATTATATCCATTAAAGCTTTTGCAGGATTTGTTTTATTCTTTGTAAAACAAACTAATCTTTACAATTTGATGGTTTTTTTATGTTACTTGTTCTAAAACTTACCACGTTTCAGAAAAAAAGTTTGATATCTCACACAAAAAAAGGTCCTACTTTTCCTACTTTTTGCCCAAAAAGTCCTACTTTTCCTACTTTTTGGCTTTCAAAAACCACTTGGGGGCCTGATCATAGCTTTTTAATATCTTGGTCAATCTTTGAAAAGGTACCTTGATGTTTTTTTGGTTTCTTGTATTATATGAATGTATTTCTTCTCTTAGTTGCTGACTTGGTAGATTTTTTATGGTATGCAGAACAACAGTGAATATGTAAAGATTAACAACAGTCATAACTTTAGGTTTCCTAAACAGTGGCTTGCAATGGGAAGTCTGTGTGAATCGGTGATAATTCTAACAACTTTTTTTAAGTAAAAGTATATTATGGACATGGCTACTGCTACCCCAGAATAATAAACCATAAGAAATGATGCTCTGGAAAAAAGCAAAATATGCAGATCTAATGTACTTATCTGAAACATATTTTTTTAAATTTCTTAGCAAATAAATTACTTTTGATAACCTACCAGATACATAATTAATGTGGTGCTTCCATGAAAGTTTATTGACTAGATAAATTCCCAAAAATTGTACATTATCTGAGCTACTAGGCAAAAAAGTGTCTCTTAAGCTAAAAAACTTGAAATTAGTTTTATTTTCATTCAGTAAGAAACCATTAGCTCTAAACCACTTGGATTCTTCGGTAAGAGTATTCTCTGTTATTTGTTTTAGAGAGTCAATACCCGGGCTTTTCCTTATAAAAGTTGTATCATCAGCGTAAAGATTGTGTGAGAATTTACATTAAATTTTAAATCATTTATCATGATCGCAAAAAGTAAGGGACCGAGTACTGAACCTTGGGGCACACCACAAAATACATTTGATTCTTTAGATTTACTATCACCGATACAATCTGTTTACGATGCTCTAGGAAAGACCTACTAATGCTTAAACTATTGGGTTCAAAACCCAAAACACCTAGCTTATATACAAGTAACTTATGACCTACACAATCAAAAGCTTTACTCAGGTCACAAAAGGTGCCTCCTCAAATACCTGTAAGACCTTTTTGACAGGAGAATCAGTGACATTAGTGGTCGATTCATTTTTTCTAAAACCAAACTGCTCATCACAAAAAATATTTTCTTCGTAAAGATACTTCCACATTTGGTTGTATAGAATAGTTTTTAACACTTTAGAAAAAACAGGGGTGAAAGATATTGGGCGATAACTAGATGGGGAGTTTTTGCCTCCTTTCTTATAAACAGGTACTACTCTAGATAATTAAAGTACATTAGGAGTAAATTTAGTAATTTGATACCTCGAATCAAACATTTATTTATAGCATAAGTAAGAGGAGAAGCGATGCACTTTATAAAACTTTTTAATACCTCACTGGAAATGCCATATATTATATCAACACTGCTGGAAGACTTAAACTTATTTACAATATTTACAACCTCTAGCTGAGTTTCTTCAGAAAACTTAAAACTATTTCTAACTTGTAAATTGCAATTTTTCATCATGTTATCAGCTGTTTCCACTGGTTTTATTATGTTCTTCTGAATATCCTGAACAGACTGTATACAAAAGGTGTTAAATTCATCTGGTAAAATAGCTACCCTCTCATTAGCTTACCACTTTTATAGCCACTGAGTTTTTCCAATCCTTTGTACATTTATTTTTTGATGACTCAATACTTTTAATGTTGTGAAGTTTTTTCGCTTCATTTATTGCAAGTCGGTTCTCTTGTTTCGCTTTTATAAAAATAGCTTTGGATTGTTCATTATCAAACTTCCTATTAAGATCAGAAAATAACATAACCTTATTCTTTAAATTGGCTAATTGTTGTGTGTACCATTCCTTGCCATTCTTTTTTACATTATTTACATTGGAGTTCACATTAACTTTACATTTTCTTTGAGGAATGGTCATTTCAAAAATACTAGTGAATGCAGAAAAAAATCTCAAAAACATAATAAGCTGACAAATGTTCAGTCTTCGAAAACATGTCAAACCAATTAATACCTCCGTTGCAGCAGACCTGCATACTCAGCGAATTTCAAATGCAAAACAACATATTTAAATCCAACATAGTGAGATTTGACATGTTTTGGTAAGCTCCATAAGAATAACATGGGAAATGAGTATGCAGGTTTGCTGCTACAGGTATATTGAAACTGGGTGGTTTTAATTTAATATTTAGTAGATCTGAACTAGAAGAAGCTATTTACCAAATTTTATCAAGATATGTTGAGAAATAATCGAGATATAGAATTTTACTAATTTTCCATAAGGTTAACATTGGGACAACGTACTGTGTTTACCACTTTCAATATCTCGGTAACCAATGGACATAGATCAATGATTCAAGATACGAAATTGTTTGTTTTTTTGAGCTGAATTCAATGGTGGTAACAAAAATTGGATTATTTTTATTTTTCTATGTAAAAAACTCAAAAACCTCATTTTTGGGGGGTTTACCCCCCTTTACCCCCCCTTACAGTCAGCGATCTCTATAATACAACTGGATCGCGCGCTGTAATGCCCGGAACAAGACACATTTCGGTCCGGCCGCTCCCCCCACCGCTAACGGGTGCGCCTCGCCGCGTGGCCCATACACTTCATACGGGGCTACCGTGTTTTTATTGATATAAACTGAAGTAACTTTGTTGATATTTACTCAATTGAAATGGGGGTTTCACCATTGTACTCCTTATGAAATTACGGAGGTTGTTATGTAGTTTTACGTTATTACAAACACCATTGCAACGATATAAATGGAAGAAAAAGGTGTGACTTGGTATTTTTTCTAGTTTTATGTTAGTGAAATATGACGAGTTCAACTGAAACTTTCACGCTATAAAACAATTATTGCATAGGCCTAATGCATTCATATGAGTAGAACAAAGAGTAGATTTTGTCCCCTGCTGTATGTATATAGAAAGAGATATTTACAATTATCAGCCCACACGCTGCCCGCGCAGCAAGAGGGTAAACAAAATCACTCAAAGGAGGTAATTCATGTCTCGACTATCGATGTAAATATACATCGATGGTCTCGACTTGTCTGTTTCTAACCCCACCCTTCATTAATCCTTCGTCCACCTTCTGAAATTCAGTTCAGTTGGTTTTTGCTGTTTGTTGTAATTGCAATATGCCCAAGTCATCATGCCGAAATACTGCGCCGCGTACAACTGTTCGAATAATGCTAGAGACAAGACGTTATCATTTCACCGGTAAGTAATATTGCTTTGTTAATACTACATTATTATTTTAGGTCTGAAATATAAATCCAAAGTCATGATTTAACTAAACTTCTGCATTTGGTATATTTTAAGTTTTGTTTATTTCTAATGTTATCAACATATTAGTTGGTTTCGGAAGACATACTATTTGCCTAAAGTGGAAATCGCTCTGCCATTCAATTGACAAACAGGAATTTAATTATCAAGGTCCAATGTCTAATATTCTAAGACACATTATTAGTTTTGTTATGTACTAGTTCGTAAATGTAATGTAAATATGGCATGTCAAAACTTTGCCACAACTGTTTTTAAAGGCCATAAAGATTTAGTGCAGCTGGGAGAAACCCCACATGAAGTAAAATTGATAAAAATGATAGGATATTTGTTTTTCAAAATAAAGCTACACCACCAAACAAAACTGAGAACACTTGACAAAAACCCAAGTTCGGCTGGCCTTCGGCAAAAACTGCACAAGTTAGTATTGTTTAAGAATACATAAAACCATTATGTAATTACTAATGTTATGAAAATATTATTTTTGTCAAGTAAATGGTTTTATTAATGTATTTTATACTTATTTGATGACCTACTTTAAGCCTTTTAGTCCTCATTTAATTTAATACCACAACGAAATAAATATATTTAATCACCACATTCACGCTTGCCATATGTATTTTATTGGTAAAATAATTTATATTTCCATGAAACTGAAAAACATAATTGTTTTAACTTTATACTCGAACCAGAATCAATGCATAAACTAAATTAAATCAATAAAATATTAGCGAAGATAGCAGCTTTCATTCAACATGCAAAAATGTCTGCCGAATACAGTTTATAACAAAATGATTTTGATATAAAATCTATATCATTACCTCCACAATTTAATACAGATTGCAACTGTGTGAATTAATTGAAAATCAAGCAACTACGAACGAAGATAGAGTGGTTTTTGTGAGCGCGAACACGGTAGTCCTGTGTTAAGTGTATGGCTGCAGCGGTGCGGTTCACCCGTTAGCGGTGGGGAGAGAGCCGAGCTGCCGGACCGAAAACACAGCACACAGCGCGCGATCCAGTTGTATTATAGAGATCGCTGCTTACAGTGGGCCGATCGGGCTGGTTTACGAACTCGTCTGAGGGATTGCCACTTTACACGTCTGTACCAAATTTCATTAAGATCGGACCATTTTTACGGCCCCTATCGTGCTCACAGACACATATATATATATAAAAATTTGAACGAATGGTGTTTTTTGCTTCTGGGGGCCCCAAAACGAAAAGTTATCATAGTCCCGGACTTAAGTCTTACCATGAGACCTATGGTAATAGCTTCTTCCCTATAGCGGAAATTCGCTAAAAGCACTAAGATGTGATCTAAAATTAAACAACTTGATGTCATCTATAGGCCTTGATATTACAAGTTTAGTCTTACAGTTGGCAGTGTCATTTATGTTACAATTTTCAACAGTGAGGACTACACATTTATGGTCTGAAAAGGGAAAATTAATAATGTCACAGGATTGAGCTGATGTTTGAGAGATTGTTAGTATATTATCAAGACAGGCTGATTCCCGAGTAGGTTTAGTGTCCTTGTAATAAAAATTATATTGTATGAGTAGATTTTTAAACTCCTGTACACTGAATTTATCAACTGTGACATCAAAATCAGCATTAAAATCCATACCAATTAGTATCTCAAAATTTTTCCACTTGCTACCATTAAAAAATTCAAATAATTCATCCAATTTATCTAGAAAGAAGGTAGGGTCGCCATCTGGGGATCTATACAAGGATAAAACAACTAACTTCAGGTCACTTATATATATTCCTGATATATCTCAAAGTCTATGTAGTAATGCTGCAGAATTTTACCTCATATACCTTATGATTAGATTTATAGAACAGTGTGTTAGCAAAATGCATCGTTATTTAATTGTTAAAAAACAAAAGTTGGAAGGTGATGCTCCCTCACAGTTAGGTAAAAGTCCTTTACAATAAAGGAAGGTTATGCCGATGGCATCACCGTCTTCCTCTATAAAACAGGTTGGCAGTGTTATTGAAAACCCTTGTTCTTTTGACATAGGCTCTTATATTCGGAATATGCCTTATCAGTAGTGGCCATTTTCAGCCAAGAAAATTAGTCGGTGGGGAATTAGAGGGGATTTCAGTTATGTGAGGTATTAAGTGGAGATTTTTGAGATTTTGGTTGATTTTTATTGGTTATACTGCCTGACCGGCGATGAAACCGGGAAAAACCGCTCCGGGAATTGTGGTATATGGCTGTTTTTTATTTTAGGCATGCACAGTCATATATTTCATAACTTATTCATAATTAATTTTTGTATTTTAACGTCCAGTGTTGTGGGTAGAAATTTGTGTATAAGGCTTCGCATGTGGGTGCCCCTTGTAATTGAACAGCTTTGACAAAGAATAAATATAGTGTTTCAGCATTTTATTTGACTACAATTCGATACATTTTTGCTTCAAATTAGACAATTTGTTTTGTAAATAAGATTAAAGTTAGGAAAATTGGGGAATTTTTGTGTTTTTTTCTATGTGGTGAAAAAATTAATGTAGGACATTTTCGGTGGTACCAGTGGGGAATTAGAATTAGAGAAAACCTATCCAGCAACACTGTGACTCCTATAAGTGATCACACAAAATATCAGATTTTCGCGACCAATGGAACTTCACTTAATAATTTAAATTATAGTTTCTGCCCATGTTTGTACCTGTATAGACCAATAATATGTTTATAGCTGAATTGAGATGTTTTCTTTTAAATCCAATCCAATTTAATTTAAGAGAGAGTCAGTTACATAAAAATAAATATACCACTGTTTTACAATTAAAAGTTTATTTTAGTGTTACTATTTAAGTAATATTATAATGCTCTGGACCAAAACTGACTTAGGCCTGATTTCACCAAACTTTAAACCACCGTTAAGGCTCGGTTAGTTTAATTTTATCAGCTGTTTAATTCTATTTTCCTATCTTTAACAAAACGGTTTATTAACCGACCCTTAACTGACGTTTGGTGAAATCAGGCCTTAGTCATTGGTCATTATTCATTTATTTGCACTTAAACGTTTGTGAACATTACAGAGTAATATCAAACAGGTGCAATTGTCAAAAGTATACTAAAATAAGTACATTTGTACATATAATAAATAAATATAATACAAAAAAGTAGTTCTATAAATTAATAAAATAACATGGGCTATTATATTTCTTTGAGATCAGACCAATTCTACATTGTCATTTAGAAATTCATCAACAGTGTAACATTTCTTGTTGTTGAGGTAATTTTTTTAACTCTTTTTAAATTTTCCAGGTGTGAGCAATTTCAATGTAGCCGGCATTTTATTGTACAACCTAATTCCTATTTAAGTCGGGCTTCTTTGAAAAAGAGAAAGGCAGTGAATTGGATAATTGAGCAAGTCATTATTTATAGCCCTTATTTATAACCCTCTCCTATGTCTAAAGGTTGGTTTGGAGCCCTTGTTCAATATAACTAAATTAGATTCAGCCATAAAGCCTAACAAACTCTCACCTCTCTCGTTGATGTCGCTGCTCCCTCCAGCCAGGTGGTGGGCGTTGGCATCGCAGCCCAACAACAGATGTCTCCTTTCTCTGACTCTGTGTTCTACCACCATCCTCATTTCTCTGGTCAGTGGTGGTTCCAGGGAGTAGTACGGCAAGTACGCGGAAGCAAGAAGGATTCTGACGTCACCGTCACCCATCTGCCCGTATACCTCTGTCACGGCACAACCCTATAACAGAGATTAGTGACTTTCAGTGTCTTGATATTTCTACCGACAAATGTGCAAGCCCTAGGTTTGTCACTGTCAGTATCATACATCAACTCACCTTTTGCGGTGCTCATCCCCAAGATTCTGCCTCAAGCGGAAAATGGCTCCTGGATAAGAGCCACCCCTACGCAGCCGGCCAGGATCTTCTGGCAAAGCGTAGCCGTAGCCGCCTTGCTGTGCTGGAGGTTGATCTGTAGCACTGCAACCATCCTTTACTGTAAGGATTTTTTCCCTCCATGCAACTTGAAGGTGATCCTCTTGCAGCCCAGGAATGGACGCATTGCTAGAGTCCTCAGCTTTTGCAAGGAGGGATCATCAATGATCATGACCAGGAATTGGTCGTCGGGGTTTGAGTTCCCCCGAACTACCGCCCAGTGGTCCTTGTCAAAGTCCTTTCTGATGTTTGAGGCCCAGCATCACACCCTTCTTGGTCGAGGCCCCCGTTGAGCTGGGGACGAAAATTGAAGCCTTCACAACTTTCACCAGGTTTCTGGCTGGGGTAAGCTGGAGTGTCACACCCCCGAAGGGGCTCATCTCCTGAACCTGCAATCTTTGGTGGTTGCGTTGGCACAACCGACTACCAAGGCTCCGCCTTCAAAATGACAACTACTGATCCTGACGAATTTGCCATGGAAAGCTCACCGGGACAGCTCCCCCTTGATTTTGTTGGCTTGTGCCTCCGTCAGCTTTAAGTCCAGGTGTTCGGATCTGGGGATGGCTATCTTCTCCACGGACAGCTTCTCTGAGTAGGTAGGTGCTGGTGACCTCTGTGGAACACTCGACCTCTCTCCCTCCACCAGTCTCGTCTTCTTGGAGTGTGCTGCTTCTTAAGGTGTCAGGTGCTCTCGCCCTCTCTTTCTACCCTTTTTCCTGGAAGCACTTGGAGAATCAGCCTTGGGGGTGCTACCCTCGCCCTTCATTTTCCCAGCTTCCTGGTTCCCGGAGGGTGCAAATTTAGGGTGCTTTGCAGCCCACGCCAGCCTCCTCTCCTCTATGTATAGAACCTTTTCGCCCTTGGCTAAGGCTTCCTCTATCCTTTTCCTTTGCATCTCACCCCTGGGAAGCCGTTTCTTCGGTTTCAGCAAGTTTGCGTTCCTTGTTAGATTGCATCAGGACTTCCTCCTCCATTGGGGACGGATCGTCCACGCTCAGCTTGGCAAGAGGAATTCTCTCGACCTGTAGGACACACTCCTGTTGCACGTCAGTGATGTTTCTTGGTTTTTTTATCACACTCCATATTGTTCCATGAGTACCGAATATCTAAAGGTACACCTCCCCAGTGACCCGATAAGAGAGGTAAGGGGTGCATACGACCGGGTTCACCAGGTTCCCAGAAGGCTCCGTTAATGCCAACAAATATAAGGCCCCCAGTGCCACGAGACTCTCAGCACGGATAGCATAACCCCTTAATCTATATGGCCCGCAGTGCCTAGGCAACTCACTCTTGTGACAGATGCCCAAGCATCCAGCTTGAACCTTCAGGTCCAGGTGTCACCCCGACAAACAGCAAGGGCTCATCCTGAACCGGTTTTGACTCATGCCGGTACTAGTAGTGTTGCTGTCTCCTATCAGGGAATCATTCGGGTTTCCAGTCTAGATCCGCCGGGACCAACGTATCAGGGGCACGGCCACGAACGTGAACGGTGCAACCATCGGTTACACAGGGCAGCACATTAACTTTTGCACTGCCTCCTTCCCGAACGGTCTTAGGCACCAATGACAGGCACCCCTTGGGGTGAGGGTATCTCTTGGTTCTACACATCTATGCAGCTCCCAGGCTGTCCAGAAGACACCCGCAACCCCTTAACCCCAATGGTTTTTTTTTTCTTCTGGGGTCCCCAAAACAAAAAGTTAAACACGGTCTCGGGCTTAGGTCTTACCATGAGACCTACGCATAGGCGTGTACAAGGGGGGCACTAAAATGGCGAAAAATGTTTTTTTACATTTTGAAACATAAAGAAAAGAAAAAGAAGTAAGGACAAAATAAATAAATTGAAGGGGTCCCCCGTAAAACGTTCTAAGCGACAAAAATCTAGTTTCGAGTAATCAAGCATTGAAAGTTGAATTCTAAAATTTACGGTTTTTTCAAGGTTAGAACTTAAAATCATGTATAATTTGTTAATACCCTATTTATAACATCATAATGTAGCCTTATATTCAATTTTTACATGCCATTAATCATTTTAAAACATTTTACGAGGTTTTTTTGCGGTTATAACGTTCTAAACGACTGGCGCTTGAAACGTTCTCTGACGGACTACTCTTCTGCTTTGGAAGAAAACATCATGGGAGTGTAGGAATACCAACATAAACGAAAATAAAACTGAACATAAATCAATTTTATTGATATAAAAGCATAAAAACGTAATTTTGTTACATAACGTGAGACGTCATTTTGTTAAAAAAATTATCAAAATGTGGTGCTTAAAACGTTATTCTACTCACTTCTATTGGGGGCAATTTTCCAGGCCTCGGCTATTTAGTTTTTGAAATAAGGGTAATCAAGCTTTTCTATACTCATTTCTGGTCTTATCCTCCCACTTTCCAATATTTACTTCACGTCTTTTATTTTTATTTACGCGATTTTGGTCGCTGGACGACAACGACCGGCAGGTAGTCCATCTTTCGGCGAATAGAACGTTTTTCCCCACAAAGTCCGTGCAGACCCGCGAAGCACGCAAACTTTGACACACGAAATCAGGGCTACCAACTCAAATATCTTCAAAACAAAATATACCACGGTGTAGCTCGTGTCCTAGAGAATCTTTTTCATTTTCACTAAATATCTCCGATTTTGAAATTTTGTCGTTTAGAACGTTGTACGGGGGACCCCTTCAATTATTTAAAGTTATAGCATAATGAAAATGTATATTTATTATTTATAATAATAAATAACAATCGACATTATTAGTTTTTGGTATACAACATGTTACTTAAGGCGACTAAAGTCGACACGTCCCGTCGCGTCGCCGGTCTTCGACGGTGACGGTCTGCTTATCGTTTCAGCCAAGTCTTTAAGACTTTTTCTCACGCTAATCACCCGATTTCTTAGAAACGAGAGGCTGGATCTAAGTACAAGTGGCCTACTCCTTCTCTCTCTAATAACATAAACATGATTGTAATATATCGGTTGTTATTTTCAAGGTAGATAATAATTTCGATTACAATATACAGTCTGTTCTCGACATTTGTAGAGAGCATAGGGGTGCGCAGGGTCCGCTCACCGTGGGTGCCGAAGACGAAAAGTGCATCCCTCCTCCCAACCCGACTCTCACCCCCTACATTTTGTGACTTACTGAATCCCACTAATTACGATCACTGCGTAGGGCCACACTGCTAGACAATCAAAAAGATCAACTGAAAACCTGCCTACGATATTTAATTTAGCAACATGTTTACATGTTAGTATTGATATGAATTTGACTATCAAACAATCATTGTCGCGCCATACACAGGCCTAAAATAACCACTGAAATATTTCTTTACATTTTACATAATATACTTCTGTTTCTATTTTTACCGCTTTCCCGAATGGGACTTAAAAAAACGGTGGCGGCGCGTTGGGTTAGGGCCCACTAACACGAATCGTTTGCGCGGAATGTTTCGTGATAAATAAAATACAAACTGATAAACTACATGTTTTGCAAAAGATTTAGGACTTTTAGTTTATTGTAAAAATATAAAATACTTTGACATTTTCAACTTAACAAAAATAAAGATTCAAAGTGACAAACCTTCTACTATACCATCTAAATATTTGTTGACTTCCTCCTCCTCCTCTTAACCACGAAGCAAGTCAATTAAAAATATGACTTGCCCGTATCCGTTCCTTGGCCTTTTCCCTAATACCACAATCCAACTTTTTTTGACATATTAAAATGTTATTATTTCAATATCTAACTATTCCTCAGATAACAACTTGATAATTTATAATGAATAATACTGAACTGTTAAATAATATCTAATTGAATCAAACATTTGTTGTTTTTTCAGCGAGCGAGGTCACGAGTAAATTTGCTAGTATTGAATTAAATTTTCTTACATATAACCTGTAAAGAATGTGTTGCAAAAATAGAAACATAAGTATCTTATGTAAAATGTCAAGAAATATATCAGTGGTCATTTTAGGCCTGTGTATGACGCGAGATTGATTGTTTGATAGTCAAATTCATAACAATACTAATGGTAAATATGTTGCTAACTTAAACATTGTAGACAGGTTTTATGTCGATCTTTTTGATTGTCTAGCAGTGTGACCCTACGCAGTGATCGTAATTAGTGGGATTCAGTGAGTCACAAAATGTAGGGGGTGAGAGTCGGGTTGGGAGGAGGGGCGCACTTTTCGACTTCGGCACCCACGGTGAGCGGACCCTGCGCACCCCTACGCTACCTTAGACAAGGGAGAATACAAAAATGCTACTTAGGGAAAAACTGTATAATAAACTGCCAATCAGAATAAACTTTTAATAACCCCGTTGCAGCAGACCTGCATACTCAGCGAATTTCAAGTGCAAAAGAACACAGTTCAAGCCAACATAGCGAGATTTGACATGTTCTTGTAAGCTGCATAATAACATTGGGAATGAGTATGCAGGTTTGCTGCCACAAAAATGGAAATATCGGGGATTTTAGACTATCAAACATTAGATCTCATCTAGATGAAGCCACAAACCAAGTTTTATCAAGATATGTTGAGAAATAAGCAAGATATAGAACTTTACTTATTTCCCATAAGGTTAACATTGGGACAATGTACTGTGTTTAACACTTTCAATATCTTGGTAACCAACGGACATAGAGCGGTGATTCAAGATACTAAATTGTTTGTTTTTTGAGCTGAATTCAATGGTGCCAACAAAAATTAGATAAATTTTATTTTTCTGTGTAAAAAAACTCAAAAAACCCATTTTTGGGGGGTTTATCCCCCTTCAACCCCCCTTCCAGTGGTCCGACCGGGCTGGTTCACGAACTCGTCCAATCGATTACCACTTTACATGTCTGTACCAAATTTCATCATGATCGGACCATTTTTACGGCCGCTATCGTGCTAACAGACACACACACACACACACACACACACACACACACACACACACACATATATATATATATATATATTCGAACGAATGGTGTTTTTTTGCTTCTGGGGGTTGCAAAACGAAAAGTTATCATGGTCTTGGGCTTAGATCTTACCATGAATGACTATCTGACACATTTAACTGATTAAACGAATTTTTCATTAACATCAATGATTGACAACACTCTGAGACAACGATCTTGGTTCATAAGTTTTGACTTGTCATCTGTTTTATCAGCAGTGCTGGAAAAAAATAATGTCATGTGACCAATAAAGAGTTTGATTTTGAATTTGCCGCAAACTTCTCTGTTTCCTTGACAGCGATGAGGTGCGACACTGCGACAGCGATACAGCACAGCGACGACGACTCATCGTACTGGCGCATGCGCATGACATATACGAGAAAGGCGGGGTGGAGTATGTCAGGAATGTTTAGACTGGCTTCAAGTCCTTTCGCAAATGTTAAAGTAAGTAGAACAAATATGTTTCCACCAAAATTAAAGAAAACGCTGGGTCGCTTGGATCGGAAAAGGGGATAAAAAGGTGGGTAGGAGGGGGGCGAGGGGGCTTCGAGGAAGAGATTATAAAAACCGCGACCAGATGCCAAACAGCGGCTAATGACACATCAGTATCTGGGTTTTTGCGCTCCACAAGCCGGTATACCGCCTGCACCGGGCCATGCTCAAAACCCACTCCTACTTCTAATTTTTTGCCGATTTCGAGCTCAAATTAACCTTCCATATCAATTATTTGGAGCAGTAAGGGCGTTCATTAGGACTCGACAATTTATTTTTCTCTGAATGTTTATTTAATTACTGCCGATTGCTCGCATTGTTTTGCAGTGTCGATGTTCGAGCGATTTTCCGAGAGTCTATCATTTCACAATCTTCCGAGGAAACGAGACAGACTTTATGGTTGAAATTACATTGTAAATTTATATGCGACCGAGAATGTATTTCGAATTCATGCGTTAGGCCTATCAAGTTCCACATTCATTTATTGCCGCATTAAAATCACTATTTCAAGTTTATTGTCTTTGCACAGATGCTGATACTACAACATGTATTTTATGTTTTTAGTCTGTGTTATTTGTTGTTATTTTGAAGCTTCTATATTTTATAGAGGTAGATAAATGGTGAATGAGTCATGGAGTGTGTTCTATAGGCGAGAGTAGTCATGTTTTACTAGATGTCTGGTTCACTCCTGCCACCCTCCCCTTGCAGCACAAGACATATTCATGTCCCTGAAAGCCTAAAAAAGGGAATGTTCCACTCTGTTCAAAGAAGATTGAAACATGAATCATGAATCAACAAATTCTGTCTTCTATACGGAGAAAAGTTCATGAGCCGCCACGGGGGACAGTGAGCACGGGGGACAAATCCCCTGAAGCAATTTAATTTTTATTTTATTTTTTGGAGTTATGAACCTGTTGACATTTGCTACAAAATTTGTAACAGTTGTATTAATGCATTAAAACATATTATATTCTTTTTTCATGTGAGAATATGTGAACTATGATATTTCGACCTCCCTGTAATATCAGCAGTGGGTATCTTGTTTTAATACGTGCATGCGCAGTAAGTCAAGGATTAACGGTGATTTTAGCAAATTTCCTTTTTTTTAGGAAGCTATTTCCAAAAATTTCATGGAAAGATATATGCTCGAGACCGTGATGACTTTTAGTTTTGGGGCCCTAGAAGCCGAAAAACCATTCGTTATAATTAGTATCTTATCATATACTGTGTGTCCCAAAAGTCATGGACCGGATTAATAATTTTTTAAGTAAATAAAGTAAGATCAAGATATTTTGCACATGAGCTCCAGCCAAAACAAACAATGCTTTTTGCTATTCATGTCATATCTGCCCCTGTCCCCAAACACGATTTGGGGGGGGGGGTCGCCACAAATTTTAAAATAAAACCCCTCATAGAGTTTGTATTTGTTTTAGTTTAGACAATTAAAAATTGTCATAAGATTTGCATTGAAAAGTAACCATATGATAGGCATGATAGTTAATGGCATTGAAACTTAACAAAAATTGTAAAAAAATGTTAAATCATCCCTAGCACAAAATCTGTGTTTCTTAAAATGTCGGTATCCCTACCACTAATTACTTTGGTTTTTAGTGATAGGAATCAAAATTTTGGGACAGTGGTTGCTCCACATTAAAAAATTAAATTAATACGCGAAGAAGGATATCCCGGGAATATTTCCTGGATATGGTCATATTTCCCTTACAGGGAAGATATATATGTGTGCATGCGTGGATGTGTGTGTGTGTGTGTGCGTGTGCGTGTGCGTGTGCGTTTGTGTGTGTGTGTGTGTGTGTGTGTGTGTGTGTGTGTGTGTGTGTGTGTGTGTGTGTGTGTGTGTGTGTGTGTGTGTGTGTGTGTGTGTGTGTGTGTGTGTGTGTGTAGGTAAACAAAGCAAGAGACAACATCAGTAGTCCGACTTTCATGAAATTTGGCATGTACTGTAGTTATAAAACCGTTATATATCCAGGTGTTTTTTCATTTTTTTCATTTTTGATTTTTAAGGTTATTTACCCCACAAAAACCCATGAAAATAGACAAAATCCAAATTTGAAAAACTACTCTAACGATTTTTATAAACATTCTATGGTTTTTAGTGCTTAACCCTTTAGCGCCCTGTGTTGCCTTTTGGCAACACCATGTTTCTGTCGATTTTTCTCTAAAATTATTTTGTTTGAACCTCATAAGCCCACAGTTGCTTTTTGTCAACACCCTTTAGTTCAGAAAACTGCCACTAGATGGGAGTTTAGTCCAGTTGTCTTTGCATTAGAGAATTCTCTTCAGGGCGACCTCGTGGTTTGGAAGTTAGCGGTAAATTGTGCTTTTTCAAGTGATCTTTTACTATAGTTCTAGACATTTCGTATTGTTGGAAAAATATCTTATCAATCCTCAGTTATTCTAGTTTATGTTTCTAATAAGTTTTAGTAATTTAAGTGAGTATTTCCATAATTTATATGAGAAAATTCCGAGTTTCCATAAAGCAATTATGGGCGGATGTGACATTAAATTTCACTAGTTAAATTCAGTTTCTCCAAATAACCCCATGCTAATATTAAATTAATTTACAGCTAATATTTTGTGTTAATTATATGTTTTTTGGCCATTTTGTTTAGGACATGATATAAAGTTCACAATGGACCAAGAATATTTGGAGGAAAAGGAAATAGAACGGTTTTTATTAATACCTGATGACAACGTGTCCGAGGTGGGGTACATAGGGGACATTGGCAACCTCGACGAATTTCAAGGCACCACAAGTGCCCGTAGTTGCTTTTAAGCAACAAAAAAGTTTTTTTTTTACCTGTGAGGGAAAATTTGAAAAAAAAGCAGTTTTAATGTGTTATTTAGACCCTAAATAAAAGAAAAATAGGAAAAAAATTTTTTCTCGGTGCATCATAATTCGGGTTTCAAATGGTTAAGATGACAAAGAAAATGACACCACTCTTATGTCTGTATAAATTCCGGTTCGAAAGTTGTGGGGGTAGTGTAAAAAATTAATATTTTTAAATTTCACAAAATCTGTAACTTCTAAAGAAAATATATTTACCACCTTTAAAATTTGGATTGAAAAAGTAAATAATCCAGTATTTTGAATTATTAGTCTACGTCAACTGGTTGTGAAGGTAATTGAATTTTTTATTTTGGCGGTAAACGCAGTACGTTGTCCAATGTTATTTTTTATTGCAAATAGTCTATTTAAAAACCGATATCTCCGTTAATCACTAACCGATAATGATAACATTTGGTATGTATTTGTGAGATAACTAATCGTTGATTTGTTTTATTTCATTGTATAAGTTTTGTGGTTTTAAATGACTTTAAGGGTGAAAGTAATATGTGTCAGTTTCCTGATACCATTTATTATGAATATTTTTCTTGGACGCCACACATTAGTGTGTTGTAGTCTTGAACAGCTTTCCGACTGTTCAAGACTACAACTTTTAAAAATTGATTTCCGAAATTAAAAAATTTTCTCTTGAGATAAATATATTTTTCATTAGTTATGGTATTATTCTGTGGGGGTCTACGTCACAATCAAATTTTTACAAGTTTTAGATTACAAAAAATGGCTACTGTATTCGTATATTGGTTGGAGCATACAGGAAGTCATAATGACGAAATCCCTTCAAATATTAAAAAAAACTTTATCTTTACCTTGAATTTATATTTTTTAAATCTTAATAATATTATAAGTTGAAATCAACAACAGTACTGACGAACAGTACTGACCAGCGCCGACATTCATAATTTTAATATTGGGCCCAGGCTCCATCATAGACAAACTCTATTTCGATTGGAAGTAGTCGCTACAAAAAAAGTCAAGCCAAAATTACTAGATACTTACAAACACTAAAATCAGTAAACTCAGAATCAAAATTTAAATGTTTACTAAAGAAACTCCTTTTGCGTGCAATACGTGAATTTTTAAAGTAACATAAATCACTCACAATAAAGAAACTCTTTTTAATGAACTTTAATAAATAACTACTGTACAGTAATAATTTTATAATAATAACATTGTTTAGGAAAATTTAGTTTTATTTTGACGTTTTTGATAGAATTTTACATTGCCTCACTACAACAAAAGATTTTGATTTGATTTGATACTCGAACAAACGCTGGAATGCGATTGGATGGTACATTCAAAACTCACCCTCTATAGCTGTAATTTTGACGCGAACAGTAATCCAGAAATAAGGAATAATCTCTCTAACAGAAGAAGTCATATTGCGATTACCGCTTACTGTTTGACACTCAATATGCCTATAGAGCTATTTCAATAGATTTGGATGTTTAATGAAAATTAATTTCAGGCCGAAACCATATGTGAACTGCTTTTGAGATTTCCCATACTCTGATTGAATTAGATCGGACATTAAATATTATACCTTACTAAAACTGTTCAAGCCACAGATTATTAACCATTTCCTTTGAACTTTGGTTTTAATCTCGTGGATTCTTAGTCATATCTCGTTTAAATAAAACAATAATTTGTTGTTGTTTAATTGTTGTGCTTTTTTAGAGTTTTTATGTTTTACATAAACCCTCACTTAATCCCAGAAATAACAAACTAGGATTGACTGAACCAGTCGGCTGATTAGTGGAAATGTCGTAGCCACATGCTGTAATTAATTGGGTACTTCATGATGTGTCCAGCGCTAACTGGAATTGAACTGGGCACTTCATGAAGTGCCCAACGAATTTTTTCTAAATTTATTTTTACTAAAAGATTTATATATTTCGTCATAAATACAAACCTATATTAGTTCTAATGTCATCCCACTAACAATGTGTGGCTTTCATGGGGATGCGGAATACTACCTCCCGGAAAACCACCCCCCAGGTGAAACGTGACGTCACGGCATCTGCCAACTAACCAATATGGCGGTCGTGTCCGCGAATGGAATACTACCCCCCTAGCAAAATGTAATGCTATGTATTAAGATAATTTCATACGTAATAATTATTACTGTAATTTTAATTCGAGTATCTGTCCAACTGGAAGGGGTAGCGGATTTGTACCCCCCGGATTTGTACCACCCACAAAAAACGCTACGTCATTTTGACGTCACAGGAGGCGGGGCCTAAATCGCTCGAGAAACAGCCCGCGACTGGAAATGTACCCCCCAATACATTATTAAATCATCAACACCTAAATGGTTTGCAATTAAATTATTTCCCTTAAGTCTGACCCCGGAATTGTACCCCCCGGATTTGTACCCCCCGGATTTGTACCCCCCGTCGCCAAATCCTCAAGTCCTACCCCAGATTTGTACCCCCCGGATTTGTACCCCCCGTCGCCAAATCTTCAAGTACTATCCCGGATTTGTACCCCCCCGTCTCCAAATCTTCAAGTAATACCCCGGATTTGTACCCCCGATTGAGTTAGGACGAAATGAATGGCTTAAAAACCTCCTCCGTGAAACTTTACATATTTATACCAAGTTTCATGGCAAACAGTCCAACGGAATACGAGACCATAAACGTGAAACATATATAATCAAACTAACACATTTTTTTATGAATTTGGATATTCAAAACAATATTTTATCCAATAATTTCATCGCGTGTTATTGACAGATTTTCTAGCCTACTTAATGATGAATAAGACTACACAATATAATAGTATTAAGACATATTCGTAGAATAATATTAGGCAATAATTTAACGAACAGCCGTTGATTTACGAGAACTAATTAAAAAAGTCAACAACAACAACAACAAAAACGAATATTGACCCGGTATATTTCCATGGTCGGTCAAACTGGATTTGAGCACAGGGGGTACAAATCCGGGGGGTACAAATCCGGGGTAGGACTTAAGATTTGACCACGGGGGGTAAAAATCCGGGGGGGTACAAATCCGGGGGGTACAATTCCGGAGTCGGACTTAAGAAGTTTAATTGGATTTATATCAAGTATGCAGCTGTTCAGCCAACCGTGAAATGTCAGTTGATTAAAATACATAATAATTTATCCGTCCTAAAAGTTCGCGGCCGGAATTGTACCACCCGTCCTATGACGTCAAAATGACGTAGCGTTTTTTCTGGGGGGTACAAATCCGGGGGGTACATTTCCGGCGACCCGGTGTCCCCCGATGCTCACTGGAATACTACCCCCCGGAAAACTACCCCCCCAAACATTTCGGTCAGGTTGTTCTCGGAACCCAGGTCATTGCTTTGCTTGTCCCTTGTTACTGCCGCATGGCCGCGCGCAATGAATCAACTGCTGTTGGGGAAAGAAGTTTAGACACTGGAGTTTGAAGCTCTACAGATAAGTAACTTATAAAAACACTGAGTACATCAAAATGTTGTTGCTATCTATCTATCTATCCATATAATACATAATACCATTTTTAAGTATAAATAGCCATTGTATACTTAATACAATAAGGGTTTTTTTCTGTTAGATCCCTTTTTCAGCCGTCCTAATTACCCACTTTTTACGATTGGGGTGTCATTTTAAAGCTTATAATGTAGCGCACCGGCGACTATTTTACGGCTTCAACCCCCAAGGCTTTCATTTATTTCTAGAGGGCGCTTTCAACGCTCCGGTGCTGAACAATTTCCATTGAAACGGTTTAAAATATGATTGTAATTTAACAGCTAGCTGATATTGATTACCTTGAGACGAATTTTTAACCATAGTCAAATTGTAAACAAAAATATATTTAGTGCTCATGTAAATAAGATCCAATGCAGCTTAAAAAAATGAATTTGGGCCACTTTCATTGAAAATTTTAGCCAAATTGAGGCAGGTAAATCATTCTTTATGGTGAAGATCCATGATCGTTAGATTATAAATATATTGCAAACTGAACCCTGAAATAGAAAGAAGAAGAGGGTATAGAAAAAAACGACTCGATGTGATTAGGAAAAATATGCGTAACCCTCGGCAATAACAGAGAACTACTGAGAGAAAAAGACTAATTGAACACCAGAGAAAATACTAAAATGTGCAATTTGCACATGGGCTTCCTAGAAAAACTTCCGTTATTCTACTGTTATGCCAGAAGACAACAAAATTCAAAAACATAGTGCAAGGGTGATGAATAAATTGTGTGAGTGTTTTGTTCAGTTAGGCCTTTGTTTATTTAGGTGAGATCTTTAAATTTCAATTGAAAAAGTTAATTTGGTTAATAAAAGTGAGTTTGGAGCCATCCAATTTATTTTAATTGTAGGTGAGTTTCTCACAGAACAGAAATAACATAAAAATGCGCAATTTGCGCATGGGGCCCCTAGTATTCTACATATTCCCATAAAAATAAATATTTGTTAGCTCGTTCGTAAACATTTTTATGGCAGTCCGATTATAAAAAACTGCGTGTTAGGTATTAGAGTTTCAAATATTATATTGTGACTTTGAAAATTGGCACAATGTAAACCAAACGTCAGAACTTTCTCAAATTCTAATAAAACGTAGACACAAACATTCTTAATTAATTTGTACGTTTTCAGAATTTTATTTTACCCAAAAGCTTAACCAACTATTGACATTTTGGAGGAGACTGAATTTTATCTATGCATTATAAATTATACATTATGTATTGCTTGAAATGGCGACCTACCCAGTCATAAAGAGAAAACAATATTTTTATGTACGAGCAAGTCCTAAATGCCAAGTGTTGAAGAAGTATGGACTATATCCAGGGAATGGCGGGATCGCCTGAGGATGATCTACAATGTTTTGTGAGAAACTCACCTACAGTTATAATAAATCGTATCTCTTCAAACTCACCTTTATTAACCAAATTACTATATTCTTCAGTTTTTAATTTGAAATTTAAAGATCTCAACTAAATAAACAAAGGCCTAATTGAACAAAACACACACACTTTTTATTCATCACCCTTGCTCTATGTTTTTGAATTTGGTTATCTTATGGGATAACAGTAGAAAAACGGAAGTTTTTCTAGGAAGCACATGTGTAAATTGCTAATTTTAATACTTTCTCTGGTGTTCAATTAGTCTTTTTCTTTTTAGGAAATAAAACAAATTAACAATTAATTATCACACAAATACATACAAAATTTTATCAAAATCGGTTAGTAAATAACGGAGATATCGGTTTGAAATATTTGCCATTTAACAACAACAACAAACATTGTACATTGGACAACGTACTGCGTTTACCGCCGAACTGAAATATAAATTATCTTCACAACCAGTTGACTTATGATAAAGATTCTGGATTACTTAGTTGTTCAAGTCAAATTTAATGGTTGTAAATATATTTTGTTTAGAAGAAACAGACTTTATAACATTTCAAAAATATGAATTTTTAACACTTAAACCGCCATACTTCTCAACCTGAATTTTTTTAGACATGCGGGTTGTGTCATTTCGTTTGCCACCTTACGGTACGTCCTGAGTGCACGCTGATTCCGATTCCGACTCAGAATCAGATTTTCGGCGACAGGAATGACACTTGTATTTTAACGGAAGTGGCCATTGTGGCAGCCGGAAGCAGAGCTTGCGCGCAGGTGCATGCTCACCTTAATGTATTATTCATTCCGGTTGCGGATTCCAGTTTCCGATTGCTCCAGCCGCCATTTTTAATAGCAACATTTAATTTTGAAATCTAATTAATTCAGCAGTTTAATAGATTTACCAGCTCTAATCTCTCATATTGTAAGAAACCCACCAATCTGGGATTAAATAGCTACTCATGGCATATTCAAACAGATATAATAGATAAATTTTAGAAAGAAATTTCATTGGAGCTCGGCGTTGAAGGTTAGTAAAACAACCTATTTGTGCAAGATTCATATAATACTTCTTTTATGTTCAATGTCTGTAGGCCTAGTGGATAAGACAAAATAAGAATTTTCTTACAAATAAAACAGCTCATTCCAACTTAAAAGAAAGTATAATGGTCTGATTCAAGACACAGGAACTAAAGGTCAAATTTGAAATGATAGGTTATTATATCAGTCAGCTAAAATGAGAGTTAAAATATTCGGTACTTTGGTATTATACGGAGGCCACCCCTATACAGCGCGCTGCGGCGGTTATATTAGGTGAGTTTATTATAAATATGCTAGTAGGACTTTCCTCGTTTCGTTACGAATCGAACGATACCAGATGAGTCATACTTTCGCCCGTCATATCCCCTCCAAGTAGGCTTAGGTCAGGTTTCTGACCGGAGTGTGTGCATCACTTGCCTACAGGATTTGGCGGGCGAAAGTATGACTTATCCGGTATCGTTTGATTTGTAATGAAACGAGGAAAGTCCTACTAGCATATTTATGATAAACTCACCTAACATAACCGCCGCAGCGCGCTGTATAAGGGTGGCGATCAGGTGTTGCCGCTAGCGGCGGTGACGCTTTACCTGCCGACATCACTGCCTTCTGGGAGGCAGAACATAAAGACCGCTCATCGTAAAGGGGCGTTTCCACTATGCCCCATTTTCTTGCATCTTGCCTCATGCGCCTAGGCGCACGGTGTTTCATGCGTCGCCGCATGCTACAAAATAGTTGCAAGTGTCGACGCAAGTAGGCGCACGTGCTCCCCATCGGAGACGGGGAGCACTCTGCCTAGGCTTACCAGACGTCAGGGATTTCCCCGGACAGTCCGGGTTTTAGGCATGCGTCCGGGGAAACGTCCGGGGTGGAATTTTGTCCGGGGTTTTAGTCAGATTGCGTGGAAAAGAGAGGAAAACTCCCGAAATAAATGAACTGGTAATTCGTTTTGAGGAGTTTTTACGAAAGTTTATGCAAAACAAAAGAAATTTTAAATGAAACGAAGGGATATTTTAGGGTTTCATCAGGTATCACACTAAAAAAATATCGGCCGGCGACGGGCTGAATCATTGCCCGACAACTGCTTAACTGCGTCTTCTGTTTGGTCGCAAGGCATACATAATTGTTTTTTAGCAAATCAGTATTCAAGAAACGATAATGCCACGCAAAAACGGCAGCAAACTTGCAAAGTAGCCCGTCTGCCGAGACCCTAGAATTAAATCGGACCAATTTACCTCACCATTTCATTTCACTTATTCCCCGCTTCCCCCCCCCCCCCCCTTCTTTAGGTGTCCGGGGTTGGCTCTGAAAATTTTTGGTAAGCCTAACTCTGCCCCATCCCGTGTCTCATTGCCAGATAGCAGTGCACGCTACCTACTTGCGTCTTGCTTTTTGACTTCAAAACAGGTGTTTTTTTAATAATAGTGATGGAGTGGAGTGCCGCAAAAACGATTGACATTTGCAACGAATATCAAAAACGTCCATTATTGTGGAGAGCGACTCATGAAATTGAGTAAATCAGTTAAAAATCAATTGAGCAAATCAATTGAGCAAGTTGCAATTGAACAACTCAAGAGCAACTTAAAACAGACACACCAGCATCAGCTTCAACATTACGCACAACCGGCATTGTTTACACTAACGCTCATGTGGCAGACTAGTTGGTTGTTTCAACTAGAGGCAAGGTTATATGGCAAGATGCAAGACGCATGTTGCAAGAGGCAAGATGCATGCAACGCCGCATGCAATGTTGCACGAAATATGAGGCATAGTGGAAACGCCCCTTAATCATGTCAAATTTGGACAGTAAGTCAATCAGAGTATGACCTCTCCAATTATGTAGTTATTTTTTGCATACAGTTAAAAAATCCTCTCTAAAAATAGTGGCCTCCGTATAATACCAAAGTACCAAATATTCCTCATACGCGCCTCCCATTTTTTTGTAAATCCATTGTTGTTTCCTTATCTGCTCGTCGCACTATCTCAATATATTTTTTGTTGATTTCCACTAACAAGAAAGACTTGAGATAAAGTATACAAATTAAATCCTGACTATGTCATAAATTGTCTTTGTTATTGTTAAGCTTGCTTTGCTACCGTTTACCATTATAAAACAATTAATTGCTTGGTGTTTTTTTTACCACTCAACGATCTTTTTCTCAGAGGCCTCCTAAATTACCAATATGCCGTGTAAAGTAATTAATGTCATTTATTAAATTAGGTATTTATTACATTAGTTGTACAATCAATGGTGAAATAATGTACACAGCATTGGCAACTCTATTGCCTGCTCGCCGAGTCGGCGAAGCCTTTCAAGCCTCTACTATGGCCACCTACAAAAAATCTGATTCAGCCTAAATAGGCGCCGATAATCTGAAACTGAATTGGAATCGGAACCGGCGTGCACTCAGGACGTACCTTTAAGCACTAAAAACCATGAAATTTTTATCAAAATTGTTAGAGCTGTTTTTGAGAAATTTGGATTTTTATCGTTTTTTATGGTTTTATGGGGTAAATACCCTTAAAAATTGAAAACCCATAAAAATTAACAAAATGCCTGGAGATATAATGGTTTTATACCTACATAACAAATTTAATGAAAATTGGACCATTGGTGTCGTCTCTAGCTTTGTTTACATCCATCCACACACAAGGACAGGCAGACACCACTCCAAAAACCACTTTTTTGGTTTCGGGGAGCACTAAACCGAATATATCTACTAACAGCTCAAATTGAAATTTTGACGAAAACAATACTTTCTCCACAACTTTGACTTTCTTTTTTTTACTTTACAACTTTGGTATAGTGGGAGAAAGTAAAACGACTGGTACATCCAAATCCGAAGCGCAGATTCGTAAGCAAGTGAGCGAACAGAGCTACAGCTAGCCAAAAAAAGGCATGGGGTGTTTCCCGCACAGCGTTGCTGATTTCCATAAAACAATGCGAAATATTATTTTATTTTCCTACTTTATAGATACTCGCTTCACTCGTTTAACTACTTAATAGGCTTATAAATGCATTTAGAACTAATATAACATTCGTTCATTCTAGTTACTAACGAACAAAATTGTACTTTACCAGCTAGCAGAATGTGTAATCAATGTAGGCACACATAAATTATTTACGTCTCATGCCTTCATTCTGGTGCCCAATAGCCAGCAAACTAAAACTGTTAGCTACAGTAAGCCTTTGACAACAGGATCATGTAGGCTATACAATAAAACTTGCCCTCATTGATAGTTTAACTCAGGCATTTAAGAAAATTAACTTGCTTTAAAACATTGTTAATTTATCAATTCTTACAAATAATTATCTAATGAAATAGTTATTTGTGCATCTAGGGTCTAAAGTGCAACTTTTTCTCCGTGAGGGAAACTGTTGTCGCTGTTGTGAGGAGAAAAAGCACTTCAGTCCCTTGATGCACACAACATTTTTCCTCCACCTACACTATTAAAATAATTGCGACACTATAACTTTTCCTTCATATGATCCTTTTCTCCTTTAAACTAGGATAGATTAGAATCACATATAAATATATAACACATTATTTACACCTTCACACTATTTTTAACACTATTTTTTCTAAAGTCTATTAATTAAAAATACCTATAAACATTTGTATGTACATGATGTAAGAAACAATCATGTTTTTAAAACGTTCGGCATATTGGCAATAACAAACTCTAAATCATGTGTTTTTATATTCAGTGTTGCCAACTTAATTCATACAAAAAAATTATTACTTGGCTATTAAATCCATACACGGTTTTGTTTTCTTAAGTTGGAACACTGAAGTTCTTGAATTAAATTTAGAGTAAGCAATTGAAAATCGTCAGTGTTGCCACATTTTCTCACTATTTATCGCGGCGTTGCCGGATTTCCCCCCATGTATTTCTTATGAGATTACTTTTAGTCCCATGGGAGATAAAGTAGATTACTTTTAGTCCCGTGTGAGAAAAAGTAAGTAAGTAAATCCCATGGAGGATAAACTAGTACTTTAGTATTCTATTCCAGGGTCTAAAAATCGACTTTAGATAGTAGGTGAAGGAAAATAGTTTTTGATTGCCCCCTTGTAATTGCAAAATAAAAATCGTCATATCTAAAATAAACTAGAATTTTAGTGGTTTATCGGGGCCTGTCGATCTATATGTTTATCTCCATGAGAAAGAGAATTTATTAATTGCCAAAATTAGGGAAAAAATGTTGCGCAAGTTTTTTGCATTTTTTTAATTTTTTGAAAATATGGCGGTTGTATTCTGTACTAGAATCTATAAATTGTTTCACAAGTATGTTATAAAATTGGAAATTATTGCATTGGAAAAATAGTTTGTTGATTGCACATAAATCATTGTACGATAGAAATTCAATTAATGCAAGTATTTTTTTAGATAAAAACTGTTTGAAGGCATACAATTTATACTGCAAATTTCGTATCAATATTACAACTAATTACTGTACAATTGTTGTTCCTATTATTGTTTTTGAATCACTATTTGATAATCACTATTTGATAATTATTATTTTTATTTTCTGTATTGTTATAAACCAAATTACTTAGGCCTATTATTTTCACTTCGCGCAATTCGTTATATGGCTATTACTTTTACTTTACAACACGTTTATGCTATTTTAATTTACTCTACCAGAGGATTAATTAGTTAAACCAAAAAGTTTTAAATTTATTTTTAGTTGTTAAAAGTAAACCTCTTTCGAGTGACCCCACATTTATAAGGGTTCGTCAAAAGAAATACAATGGCGCAAACCAGGGGTCAATATCACACTCCTAACGGCTGAATACACACTGCTCCCCCTCAGCAGGTAGAATCAGAAGCATACGGATTGCTCCCCCTGCAAAACCGGTCAGATTTTAAATAACGTCGACATAGGGATTGCTCCCCCTTGCCGTGTTGGAATACTTGTCAAGATTTCTAGACGAGACTGTACTTTTTCAAAGCACTTGTAAACGACCAAAACCACAAATCTAAAGAATGCGGTCAAAACAACAAATATCCTGGGTCCGCTACCTGGAGGGGGTCAGTATCCAAATCCAAACAAAAATGTAGTGGCTAGAACCACAAAGATTCCGTCAACCGATAGAAGTACACATATTTTGACGACTTTAGCGATTCTTAAAGTAGTGCATGTAGGTAGATTGTCTGAAAACTTGTTATATGGTCTGTGGTCCAAAGCCTGGATAAATGGTGATGGAAATGAGATTTTTGTTTCTCTTCTCTTAATGTGGATGCGAATTCCAAGACAAGCTTTCGCTTCAATTAATGTGGACTTCCAGTTTATGGTATACTTTTCCGCGAGAGAATTATTAGACCCTATCTTAATTTAAGAGATTTCCTTTATTTAAATCTAAAGAAAGACATCTCAGCTCGCCGTAACTGCGCACTTTAAGAATTGCTAAAGTCATAAAAATTTGTACTTTTAACGATTGACGGAATCTTTGTGTTTTAGCCGACACAAACATCTTTGTGTTTTGACCCTCCCCAGGTAGCAGAACTAGGATATTTGTTATTTTGACAGCATTCTTTAGATTTGTGGTTTTGGTCGTTTGTCGTTTTAGCCGGACACCTGAGCTAAGACGTGTCCCCTATAATTGTACCTTTAATGTTGTTTACAGTTTAAAACAACAAAAAATTAAACTGCCGTTTAAAATTTAAATTGTGTATGCCTAGTTATATTTACTCAACACTCCTTAAAAAAGAATAATTATACCGGGTGTTGTTTTTTAAACGCAACCCAAAACTTTATTTTATCAGTGAACAAGGCCGTAGCCAATGGGGGGGGGGGGTTAGGGGGTCAGAACCCCCCCCCCGAAATAGTAGAAATAGCATTGAAAACGTATAGTAAATGGGGATGAAACCCCCCCGAAATAGTTGAAATCCCCCCCCCAAAACCCCCCCGGGCAAACGAAGAGGGCTCAGAAACAGGCCAAAAGGGTCAAAAATGACGACAAAGGCGCCGGAAAGCACACACGCGAGTAAAAAAAAAGTCACCACTTTTACCGAGCCGGAAATTCACCCGCCGGCCCTGTCCAAACCCCCCCCCCCCCCGAAAAAATTTTCTGGCTACGGCTTTGTCAGTGAAGGATTATTACCACCCAATATCCCCGGATTTGACGCCACTATATTATTTTCTTTGGGGATACATAAAAAGTAGGCCTATACGAAAACAATTCACAGGATATTCAGCACCTAAAAACAAACACAAAAATTTTAATGCAATAAATTTAAAGAGGTACCTTGCAACACGTGTTCGGGAATTTGATGGAGAGACACAACTTTATACAAATGCCAATGGCGGATTTTTTGAACACATAATGTTAACTAAATGTGATCAGACTTAAATAGTAGGTTGTATATAATGTAAAGATTAACAAAACAATACTCATTTCGTAGTTATATGTGCATTATTCAATCTTAAAAATGGGTTGCGTAAAAAACACCCTGTATATTTTTTATCGAACTATTTACATTAGAAAATAACAAATTTTTAACCAAGGAGACGTATACTATATTGCCTTTCCACAAACGAATTTTTATAAGCAATCAACCAATTGAATCCCAGTTTCCTACTCTGGATTTTGTTAGATTAGCTCTGTAAAAAGACACTGCTAAACATGATTAAATCAGAGCAATTTCATTTTACTTTTGAATGATATAACATTTAATTTAAGATTACTAATCTTTTCAGACACCTCGTGGGCTGTCCCCTGGTCCGCCCACGTAGACAGCAAAAAGTCGAAATGAGTCCTAAAATAAATTTTTGCTCATCTATGACCATACACCTTATATTAGTCATTTTTAACCAAACAACAAATTATGATATGTTAACCACACCTGATTTTAAACACGCCAAAGGGATAATAAAGATTTACTATCACTTTGCTAGTCCAAAGCACAGAACAAGAAAATAAACTTTTTATATGGTCTGTGGTCCGCAGCGTCACCAGTCAAAACTGAATTTTTAATCTAATAAGTTTTTTTTAACATATGATGCCGTCGCCAGACTGCATGTTTTGTCTGTGTAAACTGTTTTAGGGTGTACAGTGTTATCAGCATTATTGTTTTCTTCTAACGCCAAAATCAAAAGGTTAAAGCAATATAAGGATAACGTAGGATATTGGGTATAAGTAAAGGATAGCATCCGTAATATTGCATTCGAATATTTCAAATCCTGTCATAACGTACACGATTGTTTTCGCTTGTGGAGCCATAAATAAGGAACCATAATAAGGAACCATAACTAAAATCAGATCATGAATCCCAAAAGATATTCTTCGCCGATCTGGCGCTTAAAATAATTATGAACAACTATTTAATTCGGTCGGAGTTTTATGAATGTAATTATAGCTGAAAGGCAAATTCCGTGGTCGGAAGAAGATTTCTCAAGATTCGATCCAGAACGTGCTGTGACAGATTGCTCAGATTGATTGGGACCACGCTAAACAATTTAACGACGTGAATGATGTAGAAAGATTTATTACATCCAAAATTCTGATGGTGTATGACAGACAAGCCCCCATCGTTAGTAAGAAGGTAACACGGAAAAAAGCGCCATGGAAAAATACTGAGATAAAGAAAAAGATTACCTTAAAAAACAAACTAAGGAGAAAATATTGGAAATCCAGGGACAGTGCAGATTGGGAAAGCTATAAAAGCGTGAGAAACGAACTAAATATCTTAATCTGGAAAAGTAAAAGAGAATTTATGACTGATGCTGTCTCTTCCAGCAAAGACATGAAAAACATGTGGAAAAGTCTAAAACAATGTGAAATAGTAAGAGACAAAAGAAGTGAAGATATTCCGAATGATCTTAATGTGAATTATATGAAAAGTTTTTTTGCTGAAATGGGAAAAGGTTGTGAAGCTAGTGACCTCAGAACGAGGCATTTTAATGAAAATAAAAGTAGAGAGTTTGAGACAACTTGGAGATTTAGGAATGTGACGGAAAATGAGGTTAAATCAGCAATGAATGCAATAAAATCTACTGTAACTGGTAGCGATAATATATCAATTCAGATGATAAAAGCTGTGAGTCCGTAGGCCATTGGGGCTATAACTCATCTAATAAATCAATCTTTGACAAGCGGGATGTTTCCAAACAAATGAAAAACAAGTATCTTACATCCACTCCCGAAGACAGCTGCCCCTAAAGGAGTCCAACAATTAAGAGCCATCTCAATATTGCTATTGCAATATTGCTCAATATTCTCTTCACTGAGGTATGTGATTTCTATTTCAAAGATACTTGAGAAGATTGTGGCCTGTCAAATAAATTAGTATATTAAACTTGAGGACATATTGCCCTAGACACAATCTGGATTTAGAGAGAGTCACAGTACTTGTACTGCCCTGGTTAACCTTTTTAGCGAATTAATTGATGCAAGAGACAAGGGAAAATATAGCACACTAGTTCTTCTCGACTATTCGCAGGCGTTTGACTCAATCAATCATAAGTTGTTGCTGGCAAAAATGAATTATTATGGCTTTGGTGTGGGAGTGATTGAGTGGGTCAGATCGTACTTAGCTGACAGAACACAGGTCACAAAGTTTAAGGGTTAGATATCAACTGCTCTTTTGAGAGGAAGAGGTGTTCCTCAAGGAAGCTGTTTGGGGCCTATACTTTTTAACCTGTACACATCTGACTTTCCTTCTTATGTCCAGAGTTGCACGCCACATTTGTACGCTGACGATTGTCAGCTTCAGTTGTCCTATGATCCTGATTGTATGAGGGATGCCATTTTTCAGATTAACTCGGACCTAGACAATATTTTGACTTGGTCCTCTGAAAATGGCCTGAAACTAAACACAGGAAAGTGCAATGAGCTGCATCTAGCGCCACAAGATCGTATGCAGGCTCTCAGCGATAGTGGAGTAGAGGTCAGCATTGGCGGTGAGAGTTTGGCAATTTTTAAAAAGATCAAAACTCTAGGAGTCGTCCTGGATTCTGACCTCTCTTTTTCAGACCATGTTTCACACACTATCCAGCGTGCCATCGGTAGGCTGAGTGGTATGTATCGATTCAGAAGTTTGTTGCCAGAAGCTGTTAAACTACAGCTCATGCAGCCTTTGGTTCTATCAATATTTTACTACTGCTATCCTGCCTATGGGAACAGCATTACGATGCATGATGCACGGAGAATTCAAAAAATACAGAACTCTTCAATGAGGTATGTATTCTCGCTGAGGCGTGAAGACCGTGTGTCTGTGTATCGTGATGCTGTTAACATGCTTTGCATGGATGATTTCTGCAGATTGATGACCAACTGCATGATTCACAAAGTCCTTGCGCTCAGGGAGCCCCAGTACCTGAGTGAGAGGCTGCGGTATCGGGATGAGGTCTCGCAGCGTGTCGCTCCGCGGCATGATCGAAAGCTTCACTTTCACAGAGTGAGGCTGGAACTGGGCCGAAAAAGCTTATCTTATTTCGGTCCAGTACTCTACAATGATCTCCCCGGTATCCTCAAATCTTGCTCTTTGTCAAAGTTTAAAATCCAACTAAAGGATTTGTATAAAGTAAAATAGTGTTGTTGAAGTATTGTTTGTTATCTTTTTTTATGCTGTTAGATTAGTATTGACTTAAGTTGTCCTGAAAACCAGTTTATAACTGAGGAACGCTGTAAATAAAGGCATTTGTATTTATTTATTTATTTATATTGAATGAGAGAGAGAGTATTTGTTTTTCATATAAAAAATTCCAAGAATAATATAATACATGTCCCTAACATATGTTAGGCCCCTATAAAACGACAGGCTCCTAAGCGATGCCGCTTATCACCTGGGCTTGTTACACGTAATCAGATGGGAGCTACTATACTTACACGCTGTTCCAATGGCCATGGCACCTGATGGTAACGTGGACCCTCGGTCTCTGCCACGGCCGCTAGATGAACAGCGTGTAGGCAGCTTGAAGCCGCAGAACAGCCGTTAGGCGAGCGTGCGGTGAAGCCAAAGGCCGAGCCAAACTTACGATGGCATAACAAATTACAAAAAATTACAAATAAGGTATTGAAAAACTGAATCTCACAATCATTATGGTGTACAAATTGTTTAGAGGCAGTTTACACATCGTTAACACTGATAGCCATAAGAAGTTTGTCTTGACATTCCTGAAGAGATCTGCCACCGAGAAATCCAACTGTAACTTTCCTACGATATCTAAAACTGCCTCTAACACATTAACAATTTTATTTTTAAAAAGAGGGCGGTGGCCTCTTTTTCGCCTTGCCTTTGCCCCACCCCCATAGAATATTGATCTGTGCGTGGACGTTAACAAGCCAAGACAAGGAATGAGCCGGTACAGTACAAGAGTGAATATAGCACAGTTAAAAGTATGCGCCAAGCTCTAGTCAGGAACCTGCGACGCTGCAGCCATATTTCCGAGGCGAGTGCGCTACCAACTGCGCCACCGACTCACCGAATTTGTACCGTTGTAATTGCGAGATACAATTTTTTATTTGATACCAAATTTGTATTTTTTAGTCGAACATATTTCCGTGAACAGCATTTTATTAGGATTTATACTTTGTTCTTATCAAGAGATGAGTCGTCACTAACTCGAAACCGATAGCATAGAATAATTATTTTGACACCGTAGGCTGCATTTTACTGCAATTCAGTAAGTAGGAAACTATTATAAATATCAACCGTGGTCAAATAATAAAGGTCAACCACATCGGTGTAGGGGCTACACATTGCTCATCGTCTGTTCGTACCGAGGTCACCAGCGGATTTATGGAGCTATTCCCGGTAGACAATGCGGACAACGCGATGTTTTACAGTATTAGATGTACAATTTCCATTTGCTATTCGTCGACCAGACAATGATTGCCTGTCGCCACAACTGCGGCCGCGAGGCGATGGGCGAACCATGATATACGAGTGGACCTGTGTCACTGCCCTAGGACAATGAACGCGCTTGTTATCATATAGTCCAGGCAATTAATGCTCAAAAAGAGGTATAGAGGGAATTGCATGGATCACAATTTTTGACTTTGTAACTTTGTTTGGACTAGTGAGGAGTAAAACATATCAAAAGTCCCCGCCCTTAGCCCTTGAGCCGGCTGGGTTGGAAGGGCCTAAAGGTACAATTTTTTGGTTTTTCCTAAATATCTTGAAAACTATCAACTTTTAGTATTCCCTATTAAATTTGAAAATCAAAGAAAATTAAATTTCCTGTAAGAAAAATACATAATATGTCTACTTCGGCCCAACCGTTTACAAGGTAAGCACTAATTTTGTTAATATTTAAAAAAAATACCCCTTCCATAAGAAATACATAAAAATACGTTATTTTTCAAGGAATTATAACAAATTGTAAAGAAGGAATTTTCTTTTTTTTTTAAAGAAAAATTCATGAAAGTAGCCTTAACTTCAATTTATATTTACATTTTATTAAGTGATAAGTTTATGGTTTGGTGATAGGTCGCGGGAACATGCTCTGCTTGTCACTTTTTTAAACACTTTAAAACTACAAACTTATCTCCAATGGTGGAAAACCCTACCCTTCCAAACTTATGATTATACACCAATACTAAGAATGCGACATCCTCTGCTCTCTAGGCGACCTCGCCTTTACACAGTTTAGTTTATTTAGGTTTCTTGTTATCTTGATAGCCAAATTTCAAGACCAGACCACTGTGGTAGACCACCATTTTCCCAATGCTGGCATGTAGTATGTTTTTGTTTTGTAAATTGTTGTTCCTAATAACTTGCCTAACAGTTTTTTAATTGTTTGAGTTTCATATTAATTATATTATTTTTATTCTGATAAACTGTTGAAAGCATGTCTTATTTAAATATTTAAGTATACCTATACTCAGAAAAATATAATTTTAAACTATTTTTCCAAAGAACCAACTCAGTCTCAGTTCTATATAAAGCCTCATTTTATGAGCACAATTTTTCAAATGGTATCGTGTCTACTGAACACTCGATGTGCAGTCTCCAATTGAATAAGTACGGTAAAAATGTGGGAGCTGAAAATTTGCAATTAATTTTAACAGAACTTTCGACTTTTACGTTTTTTATTTTGTTGACAACATGAAAACCCATGAGGTCCAACTTTGAATATTTAATTTTTCTCTCAAATTCCTTTTATTATCCAAGCCATTAGATTTTTTCCCAGCGATGTGACTTCCACAAATCACGTTTTTAGGTAGAAAAAAGTTGCAGCATTTTCATAATTTGAAGGAAATATTTAAAGCCGTTTTTTCTCAAGATTATCTATCTATCTATCTATCTATCTATCTATCTATCCTATTATAAAGAAGAGGTGGTTTCTGTATGTATGGGACAAGTAAACTCGAAAAATACTGAACCGACTGGGTTGAAATTTCACACAGAGGTAGATCTTGAACCTGGGAAACATATAGGCCTATTCACTTCCTTAAAATCTCCTCGGGCTACGCCCTGTGAACGTCCTTAGCTTCAATGTTTACATTTTGTACGGATGTAAACATTCAAATACCGAAATGTAAACAGCTGTGGATACTACAATTTGACAGTTCAAATAGCAGAAGCAAGATCAGCTGTAATTTTTATCGTGAGCGAAGCCACGGACAACTGCTAGTTGTACAATGAAACATAAAAAGTCAAATATAACACATGAGAGGAGAATACACGTATGATGACACTAACTGTGTACAGTTCGCGCATTATATCTCCGGATATGACCACTAAGCTATTAACCGTGTAATATGATATTTTAAACATATGATATTGGTAAACAAAACATTTGACAAGCAGCGGTGTTTTAGAAAATGTTTTCAGAAAAGTACCCCCTCTCCCCCCCCCCCGCACCCTACAATCAGCTGACTCAGTCATAGCCGGAGATATAATGCGCGAACTGTAGGTAAAGTGTTTCTCTTCAAATTCACTGGTTTGAATATTGTTATTGGCAACCAGGAGTTGCTAATTAATGAAAAAACGGCCCTGATGATGCCCCTGAATCAATAGGGGCGAATTTATCGTTACATTTTGGATTGCTTAAACGGAGAGGGTTTTCATTAATCATCGGTTTAAACCCTGATCAAAATTTTCTAGTTTCAGGTGTTTCCTTGAGGATACCAAAATAACACGTATTCACTTTCTTTTCATTACAATAAATATTCACTTTTAAACTAGAAACTTTTAAAGAACAAAAAAAATTGACAAGTTTCAAAAAGCATTACCTTGAAACCATAACTGTTTCATTCCATAGTGTATTGAAAAAAGTCTGCTCTTGGCTGTTTAGTGTTTTATCTTTTCAGTAAGTAAAATCGATTGGGAAATATACACTGATCGACCCCTCGACTCCAATGACCCCAAGCAACTGACCCCAAGACTTATTCATTTGCGTTTTTTACCGCGGTAGTAGATACTAATAAAATAAAACAATTTAAGTTCCCAAAAAATACGGGGACAAGCCAAGATAAGGTATTGAAAAACTGAATCTCACAATCATTATGGTGTACAAATTGTTTAGAGGCAATTTACACATCGTTAACACTGATAGCCAAAACGGAGTAACGGAGTTTTCAGGGTAACGGAGTTTTGGTTTGGCAATAATGAACTTAAAAAATATTTCATCTTAAAATATATTAACAAACATATCCTTCAAATCTCACAATAGGATGAAACGATTTATAACTTGATTTAAACTTTTAAACAATTATAACAATAATATTCCACATTTTACTGAACTGTTAGAAAGTGGGGGGGGGCGCCAAAAGTCAAATATAACACATGACCAAAATTTTATTTGGGGTCCAAATTTTATTAGGACTTTCGCCTAGGGCGCCAAAAACTCTTGAGCCGGCCCTGATCATAGGGCGTAGCCCTGAGGGAATTTTCAAAAATCCGTTCTTAGTGGATGCCTAAAACCTGATAGGAACATTCATGCAAAGTTTCAAGGTTCTAGGTCAAGTAGTTTGAGCTGTGCGATGGTAGGTGAGTGGTATTTGACAATTATATAGTAGATATAATATGTGCCTGTGAGCACGATAGTGGTCGCAAAAATGGTCCGATTGGAATGAAATTTGGCACAGACGTGTAAAGTGGTAACCAATTGGACGAGTTCGTAAACCAGCCCGATCGGACCACCGGAAGGGGGTGTTAAGGGGGATAAATCCCCCCCAAAAATGATTTTTTGGGGTTTTCACATAGACAAATTAAAATAATCCAATTTTGGTTAAAGGTGAAAATGAGAAAATAATTTATATAGTAATAAACATAGGTTCTTAAGTGCCTCGTTCTCTGTCTGAGTGTCAGTCAGTGCTTTTCACATATTTAGTGGTATCTCCCGAACCTCTAAATACACAAACTTCAAACTTTGGTATTTGCATGATCACATTAAGGCCTTTAAAAAGTATCAAATTTATTCTTTGAGTTATTTCAAAATGGCGACATTTTTCTATCAAAGCTTAGTACCTAGCTTAAAACCCTTGAATTTTAGAAAAAAATACAAGGGACAAAAAAAGTTGTGGAATTTTAGCCAATGAACGGAGATAATGAGATTATGATGATCGAACTTACAACCAAGGAGAAGTTGTAACTTTTTCGAAAAAACTGCCAATTTCGAATACCACGTACTAAGGAACTATTTTTTCATTCGGAAAATTTAATATTTCTCCGTTGTTAGTAGTCCGATAATTATAATCATGCTCTTGTAATGATAATTATCCTAGGACCTATGTTTATGCAAACTTTTATTTCTATATTTTTGCCTCTACAATCAGGCAATAAAATATTTTACGGTAGTTTCCTGACACCATGCAACGCTGATTTCACACACATCGAATTTGTTCGTACGGAGAAAATTAGATCAAATTTTATTCGTTGGTATGCAAAGGACCGTTGCTTACATATATATCGGGTTGTATTCGAACGAACTAATGCCGTTAAATTAATACCACCAAATGGTCAGTTCCCTCGTGTTCGCGCCGGCGAAGAGCAGGTGGCGTCATAAACCTGACACGTGTAGTAGCATTGTTCTTACTGGACAGACTGATCAAGCGCCGTAGAATGAAGAAATACAAAAATAATGTATCAAAAAATTTATAATTTGGTAAAATGTTGAATGTTTCATAACATATTGTTTTGTCATCCATGATAGTAAACAAAAAAATTCCATCTCTTTATGTCTACTGTATTAAATCTCTATTGAGATAATCTATAAAAACTAAGAATAAACATTATTATCTAAAAAAACGGTCTTATGTTAAGGTATAAGGAAAATAAATAAGTAAAGAGTGTCAGCTACTGGTACATTATACCTTATGTCATTAATGTTACTGTCACTGTAGTTGAGTTACCACAGAAGTGACTGTAGTTGAGGAAATGGTAATTAACTGATATTTTTACAAATGCTTTTATCAATTTGAAAACTATTTAATTTTCAGAGCAGCGAAGCGCTTGTAAAAGTCAATAACAAAACGCAAACAACCTACGCTGACTAAATTCTCGCATTTTCATTTGTTGTAATAACATAAATACCAGAGACTGATATAAGAATGATGGGAAATTAGTATGCAGGTTTGCTGCTACAGGTATGATTAAGTTGGGTGGTTTCGACTCAATATTAATAAATATGAACTACAAGAAGCCATATACCAAGTTTTATCATGATATATTAAGAAAGAAAGAGGATATAGATTTTTTTATTTCCCTTAAGGATATAACATGGGGAATGATCATGCAGGTTTGCTGCCATGAAAAGTAAATATCGGAGCGTTTTAGAGTAATATATATTAGACCTCATCTAGATAAAGCCACAAATAAAGTTTTATTGAGACGTGATGCGAAATAAGTGAGATATAGAATTTTACTTATTTCCCATAAGGATGACATAGGATTACAATACAGGGAACATGTAATGTGTTTACCGTATATTATTTTAATTTTTCTATGTTAAAAAACTCAAAACTTTATTTTTGGGGGATATATTCCCCTTACTCCCCCTTCGGTGGCCCGAACGGGCTGGTTTACTAACTCGTCCGAGTGATTACCACTTAACATGTAAGTACCAAATTTTATTAGGACCATATTTACGGCTGCTATTGTGTTAACAGACACACACACACACAAATATACATTATATATGATAAATAAACTGTATATATATATAAAGTTCTTATCATTTATTGCATATTTTATATATACAGGGTGTTGATAAAAAACCATTCAGGACTTCGGGATATGGTTACTTACATCAAAACTAAGAAAAAAGTTCCTCTAAACATGGGTCCTAAAATGCTCGGTTATCCGTCTGTCGGTCATATGTGTTTTTAACATGATTTTGCATAACTTTGGAACTACAAAAGATATCAACTTCAAACTTGGTACTTATATGCTGACTATTTGGACCAATTTAGGTGCGGAGTATCAAGTTTCTACTTTGTACCATTTCAAAATGGCAGCCATTTTTATATTTTAAAACTTAATATCTTAAAAACCGTTTCAAAAATTGGACAAAAGACAAAAAGGTTGCAAACTTTTATTTCCTACAAAAACAATTAAAGATTATTAAGATAGAATAATAATTAACGGAGTTATTGTAAATTTTCAACAGAATATATGCTTGTTTTATGGTAGCTATAGCAAATTTACTCGAATTCTGTTAGTAAAATTGCAATGACTCCGTAAATTATTGTTCGATCTTGATAATCTTTACATGGTCTTGTATGAAATAAAATTTTGCATCTTTTTTGTCTTTTGTCCAATTTTTGAAAAATTTACGGTTTTTAAGATATTAAGTTTTAAAATATAAAAATGGCTGCATTTTGAAATGGGACAAAGTAGAAACTTGATACTCCGCACCAAAATAAGTCCTAATAGTCATCATATAACTACTAAGTTTGAAGTTGATATCTTTTGTAGTTCCAAAGTTATGCAAAATCATGTTAAAAACACATACAGACCGACAGACGGATAACCGAGCATTTATGGACCCATGTTTATGGGAACTTTTTTCTTAGTTTTGGTGTAAGTAACCATATCTCAAAGTCCTAAACGGTTTTTATCAACACCCTCTATATGAATTCGAACGAATTATTTATTTTTTTTTGCTTCTAGCTGGTTGCCCTAAAACGAAAAGTTATCATGGTCCCGGGCTTCGGTCTTACCATGAGTACTACGATAACAGCTTCTTTCCTAAAAGGGAAATTCGCTAATCCCTGTGGGGAAAATTCTCAAATAATGAAAATGAATTCTTGGAAAACCTTAAATTAAGTTAAACAAATAAAAGCAAGATCGCAGAAGCCCGCACTTGGTGTTTACTTAGGCCATTTGCGTAAATTTTTGCGCCACTAGGCTATGTTCTGCGTAACTTTCGGTTCTGCTCTTGTTTTTGATAGGCAGTAGGCAGTGTAGCCTCAGGAGAAAATTCCGGGAGGAAAGTAAGAATAGACAAAAAAACCTATTACTGATCTGTGAGCGGGGAAAGTAAATCCACAGTTTCCTCCTCACCGGTTACACCCCTAATTAACTGTAGCTTATTGACAAACTGACTAAAATAATTCATTAAGGAAATTCTTAAGTATAAACAGGGAAACGGAAGGGTAAGAGGTAGGCGGAGCGTGGGAGGAGGTACAGAGCGGCGCGGCGCGTCAGTTTCCATGCCATTCAAAATATTTGCTTGGAGAAATTAATTTTTAATTTACTTTAATGCTTTCCTTGAACTTTAACTTATCTTTATAAGAAGAATACAGTTTATATAGGAACGTTCCGAAGCTAGCAAAAAAGTTATATTATTGTAGTGAAAGAGATAATTATATCAAAGTAACGCTTTACACACAGTACACGTGCATTTCAGCTGTTGAAATGCCAGATCCCACTTCTCAGTAGAAGCCAATTGAACGGACATAACTATATCGAGAGCCAGTGGGAGCGAATGCTTTGACAGATTGACTCGTATTACTATTCGTAATTGGTTCAACAGACGCATTGACGCGAGGTACTTAGAACAGGACTTTTAATGTTATAAATAAATACCAGTACCGATGAATGCGCAGGCTAATGGACCGATGAATGAACAAAGTTAATAATGCAACGTGTTTCCTTAACCTCCCAGCCCAATGTTATTTTTTTCCTTTATTGATATGAAAAGATTATCAGGGAACGTCTAAATGATTAGGAAGGAAGTTTTTGACATTCAAAAATGTTCACCTCCTCCCCCAAAATGAGTTAGTTCAGGCGTATGACAAAAAACGTTTAAATACGATCAATGAAAAATTATATTAAAGGGGTTTAGTTTAGAAGGATGATGGAGCAGATTAGAAGTCTCTACGTTGATCATATACAAATGGTAAATAAAATATTGCATTCTTTTCAAAGCCCAAAATTAGCATTTAGCATGTATGTGTAGTTTTATAATTAATTATAATTTTCCGGTGGGTTTTTCACGTATACTGCTCAGGTTAACAAACCAAAATGATAGATGGTTTGGACGATTAAGACCAAAGTTAGCATTTTGGCATTTGCACATTCATATACTGTATGTTATAGACCGTCTAGGATATAATAGAAAATCGTGTACCATACATAAATTAACAAATATTCGGAAAAGACATAAAAATACATAGAGTACATAGACAAAATTAAAAAAGTCAAAATTATTATAGAAAAGTTTCTTACATATACGCATGTTTCCGTGTATGAAACACTAGCTTATAGCCCTCGGCTTTGCCCAAGAGATTCTTTTCTGCTTATTAAGTGCTGCATTCTGTTGGTAACCATTGGAATGATTTCAAACTATAAGCATATTTAATACAAGTAAACCTAGCATTTCCTAAAACCGTGACATGGGTCCCTTTAAAACGGTTCTAGGCGAAGCCCTTAAATCCCAACGACTAAACTGCACATTACGAGATTCCTAGCTTTAATTTGACACCAAGATTGTAGTCTGACTTGTAGTTTTGGCTGTATTACGTGTAATACCAACATACACATTTATTTTAATATTTATGTAATATAGCCTACTGATTAACGAACGTATCTAAATCGCGAATCAAAGAGTATAACTGGCGCTTATTCTTGAGGCCCACGCCGTCCATAAGACTAATGTTAATTTTAGCATCGGGCTTATGGACGGCGTGAGCCTTAAGAATTGGCGCCAGTTATAATATGCAATATAACCTCATTTCAATATGACATGTTTAGCCTAATTTTGATTTACGATACGATACTCAAAGGGAATATCAATTTCTTTCCTTTTACCGTGAAATGGTAATTTCGTTCCTAATCCGGTAAGAACCATTTTACCGGACGAGCAGTTCCGCTTGACCCGAAGGAGTGCGCGAGTTTAATGCGTGGACGGTAAAACTTACGGGAGACGGAAAATATGCCCGCGGCAAACCCATATTGGGAATTTATCCTCTGCTATAAACTAATTAATGATCCCCGCGGTCTCTGGGCGGAGAATGATCCCGCAACCACACTAACAGTGTTAGATTGTTCATTGTACTCCAGGTACTAGCTCATAGTGACGTTACAACTTAATACCACCGTTGCGTTGCAGCAAACCTACTCAGCGAATTGCAAATGAAAGAACATTACTATTCAACATAGCGAGATATGACATTTTTCTGTAATCGCCATAAGAATAACATGGGGAATGAATATGCAGGCTTGCTGCAACAGTTATTTGAAAGCTCGGTGGTTTAATTTCAATATATAGTAGATTTGAACTAGAAGAAGCCATATACAAAGTTTTAACAAGATATGTTAAGAAATAAGGAAAATATAGATTTTTTTTATTTCCCTTAAGGATAACATGGGGAATGAGTATGCAGGTTTGCTGCCATAAAAATGGAAATATCGGGGATTTTAGATTAACATACATTAAATCTCATTTAGATGCAGCCACAAACCAAGTTTTATTAGGGTATGTTGACAAATAAGCGAGATGTACAATTTACTTATTTCCCATAAAGTTAACATTGGGACAACGTACTGTGTTTACCACTTTCAATATCTCGGTAACCAATGGACATGGAGGAATGATTCAAAATATTGAATAGTTTGTTTTTTTCGAGCTGAATTCAATGGTGCTAACCAAAATTTGATTTTTGTATTTTTGTATGAAAAAACCCCCCAAAAAACATATTTGGGGGTTTATCCCTCTTTTCCCCCTTCCGGTGGTCCGATTGGGCTAGTTTACTATTAGGGTGTTCAACTGTGCCACCATTGGCATCTAAGAAACTATAAGACTAAGAGAAAACTTTAAATCGGGGATTTCACCTACTTTTTTAAGACAATCAAAAATATGAATTCATAAAAGGCCGCATTTTTCCAAGATGGTGGACAACTTTGATTTTTCTTATAGAAACCCCTGTATTCTATGGAGTTTTTTTCTACCCTTGATTTTAGAAACCTTTTACTCTTTGACATTTTTCCCTAAACTCAAAAGTTAGGAAGATACGAGCAGTTAAAGTTGGATTTTTCCCATTTGAAATGCATTGTGTCTACTTTAAATTTCCTTAAAGAGTAAATGAATACTTAAAATTATAAATTTCCATTAGTGAGTCTCGACTAAATAGTATTTCGATGATGAAATCACAACTAAAACCACATTTTTGATAACTTTTATTCTTTTGTATGTTTTGTTTTTTAAACCCACTCATTTACGACATACAGACTACCGACAATTTTCAAATGCATTTCTAAAGGGAAAAATCAAACTTTAACTGTCCATATCTCCCTAACTATTAAGTTTAGGGAAACATTGTTGACCACAAAAAGTTCTTGAAATTAAAGGGAGAATCCAAAAACGCCATAAAATACAGGTTGGTCAATAAGAAAAATCAAAGTTGTCCGCCATATTGGAATATGGGGTCTGTGGCGTGGCTTTTGACACTTTTAGGAAATATCTTAGGAATAGGACGCAGAGCGTTTCGATTGCCGGTGCGGACTCAGAGGAGCGAGTGGTGTTACAGGGCGTCCCCCAGGGCTCGGTCCTTGGGCCTTTCCTGTTCCTGGTCCTCATAAATGATCTTGGAGAGAACTGCACTGCTGTACTGTTTGCTGACGACACAACGCTCTGCTCCAGAGGTCCTCGTCCTGAAGATGCCCTGAATTCGGCAATGGCCCAAAAGGACTCTGCATTGGCCTGGTTTTGCTCTAACAGACTCCAACTTAACGAAGCCAAAACTCAACATCTGGTCTGCTCCCTTTCAAGAATTGTCACCGATGAAAACGGACCTGTAAAGCTCCTTGGCTTCATGTTTGACCGACAACTGAACTGGAGTGATCCCGCAGCTCTTATCTGTGGCCGTCTTGCCAATAAACTTCCTTGCGCCGCCTTCGGAAGTCTGTGACCGAGCCCTATCTTGCAAATTGTATATCACGCCATGTTCCACTCGCAGACAGGTTTTGGCCTACACCTGTGGGGACATGCGACTGATGTGGAGGACATTCTGAAACTGCAGAAGGCTGCTCTGCGAATAATCACGGGCAGCAGTTTCAGAGCACACTGCAAACCTATCTTTGTACGCCTGAAAATATCGACTGATTGCAGCAATTACATCCTTGCCTGCCTCACTCAGATAAGGAGCAGTGTGCACCTTCTAGCGACCTGTGGTCACATCCACCACCACTGACCACCACGACACAAGACACCGCCACCAGCTGGACGTTCCTTGGACCAGACTTACCGGGACGCAGAAGTCTTACCCTGCTTCGGCTATCAGGTTTTATAATAAGCTCCCTATAGCCATAAAACAGCTGGACGACAGAATGTATGGGCGGGCGGTAAAGGACCTTCTCACAAAGAGGCCTTACTATAAGGTCTCTGAGACTCAGAGGTTTTGGAGGACAGCCTGGAGTAGGGGGGGGGGGTGCATGCTGCATGCCCGCCTACCAAGTTAGGTCTCATAGTAAGACCTAAGCTCGAGACCATGATAACTTTTCGTTTTGAGGCCCCCAGAAGCAAAAAACTCCAATCGTTCGAAAATATATATCTGAGCACGACAGCGCCCATAAAAATGGTCCGATCTTAATGAAATTTGGTACAGAGATGCTGTAAAGTGGTAATCCCTCGGACGAGTTCATAAACCAGCCCGATCGGTCCATTGCATGGGGGGGAGGGGTAATGAGGGACAAATTCCTCAAAAATGGAGTTTTTGGGTTTTTTTCATAATAAACATTAATGGAATCTAATTTTATTTTACACCATTGAATTCAGCTCGAAAAACAAACTTTTTACTATTTTTAATCATTGCTCTACGCCCATTAGTTACCGAGATATTGAAAGTGGTAAACACAACACGTTGTAATAAAAAATGGTTTAGGTTACCTTATCGTCAATTTCAGTCATCTCAGTAGTAAACACTACAGCTGTTTCGTACTGCTTATATGGAGTACATCTTCAGGTAATAATTAAAAACGTCGAAATAAAAACTTGATATTACTCATAGTTGAGTTTGTCAGTTGATGATAAAACAAATGACAGGACACAAACACACACGGAGACGAAAAAACAAACATTTAAAAAACTTGGCCAAGTACTGTTAATTATTGAGAACGCGTGATGCGGCATCGGTAAGTAGCAGGTCATGACTGACGCGTCTCAGAGTTAGTGTGTCACCAAGTTAGAGTCCCAATGTTAACCTTATGGGAAATAAGTAAAATTCTTTATCTCGCTTACTTTTTAACAAATCTTGTTAAAAACTTGGTTTGTGACTTCTAATAGAAATTAGTATAAAACCCCCGATATTTCCATTTTCGTGGTAGCAAATCTGCATATTGATTCCGTTATCCTTCAAGGAAATACAAAAATTCTATATATATTCCTTATTTCTCAACATATCTTGATAAAACTTGGTATAAGGCTTCTTCTAGTTCAGATCTACTAAATATTTAATTATAACCACCCAATTTTAACACACCTACTGCAGCAAGCCTGCATACTCATTCCCCATGTTATTCTTATGGGGTTTAAAAAACCTCATGTCTCGCTCTGTTGAATTGAAATATGTTTTTATGAATTTGAAATTCTCTGGCTATGCAAGTCTGCTGCAACGAATGTTTTTTTTGTTTTTTTAACGAAAGTTTTGTAATTGTGTTTTGTAAAGTTTTTGTTTTTTGCATGAATGACGCAGTCTATTCCTTCAACCAATGAGGGTCAATGATGAAAGAGGAGGTAAAAGGTAAAAGGTAAGGTAAATATGGCGGCCATTTACAAGAAAATGAAATCCATACTTTTTATTGTCTTAAACAACTAGGCGAAATCCCCCATTTAAAGTTTGCTCTAAATCTAATAGTTTGTGAGCTGTTAATGGTGGCACAATTTTTAAGTTGGGTAACCTTTATAAATTTAACTTTCCAACCAAAGATTTAATATTTTTTTAACCTGGGTTCAAGATTTTCACGGTTTTGAGTTTTGAGGTGAGGTATTTCCCCGGGCTGGAGCTGGTGTCAGCTCAAAAAGTGATCGCTGGGATCGCGGAGTGGTGCGAAAACTTATTCCGAAAACGTCAATTTTTTACCATTTTCTTTCCGAAAGTGGACTTATTTTAGATTTTTGGCCGGAAACTGATCATGCTGGGCTAGTTTTCACTGAAAAACGGGGTTTATGGATTTTAAGGATTCATTCGGGAGCAACACGGGTTACCGAAGTTAGTGATCTCATTCCCCTATATTGTCACTACCACTACTAATACAGTTATTATTATACTTACGACACTAGGAGGAAATAAGAAAAGATAGTTCTATCATGAACGTTTTCACTCAACTAATTGTGTGTACTAAAAATAACAAACTTAGCTCTGTTACAGAGTTTCCTTTACGAGAACTTGTTACTTGCCGAACGGCCCCCTCAACTCTTAGAAGTACAAATAACATACCTAACTTGAGCTGTTTTCCTGTACCCAATAAACCTTAGCCGCTGTATTCCTGAGCCACTTCAAACTCAATAAACTAAATAAATAGCTTATACACTGCAGGGAGCTTTACGTCAAGAAAACGGATTTGATTTTTTTATTATAATTTGATCGGTTTGGAACACTTTCCAATAAAGCACTGACCGTCTGTTCTATTTTGTAATGTCATTTGCGTTGGCCATAATAAGAAAATATTAGTTGTAAATTACTATAAATAAATTAATATATTTCATTCGCTCAACAATTATATTAAACTAAGATCCAAATTTTGAAAAAAATAGCCATACAAACCGTGGCGGTTAAAAATTATTAATACGTGTTTTAACGTTTCAGTATACAGTATATGTCCTCGTTGATGTTTGCAGTGTCTTTTAATCTTAACTATTAGTCACATACTAGGTACAGTAAATCCGTAAAATAAATAATCATATCACGGTAAGCAGCGTCCGCATTTCATTTTTAAGAAGAATAAAATACAGAAGTGGAAGCCCCAAACGATTCAGATCGTAAACGCGTGACAAGGCGGATGTCGCGTCCGCCGGTGGTCCCGACCCTAGTCACAGCCAGCGCGGGAACGTCGTGCGTCATTCCTCCGATGCCGGGCGGTTCCCACTACCTCTCTAGTAGTTGTGTCTGTCGTTTCACCGAAACGAGTCGTCGCTAATTTCCCGACCGAGTAATTAAAGAGGTCCGGGGACTGCGGGCATGCGGTCCGGGCGGCGTGCACTACCACAGAATGTCGCCCGACAACCTACATCACTCATATTTCTTACACACTTCCTTCCACAAAGAATTATTTAGCGGAGTGGGGACGGAGCGGCGCGGCTGCAGCGGTGCAGTCGTGGTGTCGCCGCCGCCTGGCTCGGTGCCGTGTACGCATGCTCCGTTTCCGCGCAGCCGCAGTGTCGCCTCGGCCGCAGTGTCGCTGGAACCGACTCTCTTACAGTGTTGGGGTAAGTCGTTGGACACGGTTGATCGGGGGGTTCCAACAATTAAGAGGCTCGATTGATGATTAACTATTTCAGAATTCGTGCACAGACAGTTTACAACAGTTATAATGTCGCGAAGGTCTAAATTTATTTAAAGAGTTTATAGTTAAACTTATCCGGATTTTAGAAATATAAGTGAAGCGCCAATGTGTTTCAAATTTCAAGTTTATATTTGTATATGTTGTATGTGTAACACAATCATATCGAGCATATTTTTAACGGTTTTAGATCAGACTGTCCGACCCTGACTTACTGTCGATAGTTATTAACGTCAACTTTGCTTTAATAGAAAAACTGGTTCAAAGCCAAATTGCACATGGTAACTAGGTTCAGTATCGATTTCTCAAAGAACTCGTCTCAGGAATTGGCTGTGGATTGAACACGCAGTTCTCGAAATACAACGCGAGCACGCAACAATACTGTACTTTGTTTTAAATTTTCAAATTTATTTTTGAGCTAAAATGAGTTTTTTTAGATATTATTAACTACCAGAACACCTACAGTTTTATGTTGGTGATAAGGTAGCGCATATTTCGAATTCAATCAAATCCAGTTATGTACAGGAAAACTCGACCGGGAAATAAGACCCTAAGTCCTGGAACATTTGCCTTGTTCACTTTCTAAATACTTACAGTGACAGGTGTTTTTCTAAATAAAGTTTGTATTGTGTTTTCAATTTGGCGTTCACATGTTTTGTTGTTGTTTTAGCCCTAAATATGTAATGCGATTCTTTAATTCTTGGCATTTAAACTATACAGGGTGTTCCTTAATTCGTGTCGAATACTTTATTGTTTCTGGATGCTTAGTAGTCTCATAAATAACCAGTATCCTTTTAAAATATACGTAAGTGGCTGTCTGCTGCCTGTCCGTATGTGTTTAAAATTAAAAAAAAATTTCAAGTAGTATATTTAAGATAAAGCTTTGGAACTCGTTATTTGGGTTCTAACTGTCAATGTACGTAAGTGGATTTTTTTTACAAAATTTGAACTTTTCAGAATTCAAAATGACGGCAAGTTAAAATTTTCAAACCCATTTTAGAATCGGTTTAAGTATGACGAAAATTGAAAAAGAACAATTTTTTTCTAAATAGTATTCTATATGTCGTATATAATTATGGATAGTTTGCACCCCGATCGATTGATAAATAAGTGGATAAAATTGGTAAAAACTGCGTTGTTTGGCTAATTTTAGCAGTTCAATCACAATAATCAGTCAATTGTATCATTAATGTTTGGTTGATTAATTTTAAAATTCAATTTTAAATGCTTTACTTATGCATCACTTTACTTATACAGTATTATCAAACATTTTAGCGAATTTCCCCTAAAGGGAAGAAGCTATTACCGTAGGTCTCATGGTAAGACCTAAGCCCAAGACCATGATAACTTTTCGTTTTGGGGCCACCAGAAGCAAAAAACACCATTCGTTCGAATTTATATATATATATATATATATATATATATATATATATATATATATCTATCTATCTATATATATATATATATATATATATATATATATGTGTGTGTGTCTGTCAGCACGATAGCGGCCGTAAATATGGTCCGATCTTAATGAAATTTGGTACAGACATGTAAAGTGGTAATCCCTCGGACGAGTTCGTAAACCAGCCCGATCGGACCACTGGGAGGGGGGGGGGGGGTAAAGGGGGATAAACCCCCCCAAAAATGGGTTTTATGAGTTTTTTACATAGAAAAATAAAATTTATCGAATTTTTATTGGCACCATTGAATTCAGCTCAAAAAAAACAAACAATTTAGTATCTTGAATCACCCCTCTATGTCCATTGGTTACCGAGATATTGAAAGTGGTAAACACAGTACGTTTTCCCAATGTTAACCTTATGGGAAATAAGTAAATTTCCATATCTCGGTTATTTCTCAACAAATCTTAATAAAACTTGGTGAATAGCTTCTCCTAGTTCAGATATACTAAATATTAAATTAAAACCACTCAGTTTTAATATACCTGTAGCAGCAAACCTGCATACTCATTCCCCATGTTATTCTTATGGAGCTTACCAAAACATGTCAAATCTCGCTATGTTGGATTGAAATATGTTGTTTTGCATTTGAAATTCGCTGAGTATGCAGGTCTGCTGCAACGGGGGTATTTTGTTATATTTTTGTTTGTAATGTTTTTTGTTCAGCTTTGTAATGAAGAAATATGGTTGCCACCAGCTCGCTGGTTGCCACTCAACAGATTTCGGGGAACTGTGTATGTAACAGCTGTGTGGATGTAATTGTGTATCAGCTGATTCTGTCTCTATCGTAATTGTATCTGTATCAACGACATAGAACTAATATAGACTGCTTAAGAGATAGGAAAAAGTGAAGCCTTACTGGAGGATTGCACCGACCTACAAACACAAACGTCAAAGGCATAAAACATGAACATGTTTCTAACTTAGTTTGTCTTTGTTTTTGAACCATCAAAATGTTATGCAATAAAAACAAAAATTAGTTTTCAGTAATATTACTATTGTTTTATAATTTAACTGTATACTTATCTTACATCGTAGACGCGACATCGGTTAGTAATATTTCAACTAGTAATATTGAAAAACATAACTAATTTATAAATAACCCATACGCTATGCTACTTCAGTAGTGAATCGTTGCACGCTGCTTTTAGAGTACCGTAATATTTTGAATCATTTTAGACGCAATTCCTTGTATGCAACATTGATCCACGCATTTCTAAACCGTAACATAATTCATTAAAATTTAGGTACCGTATCAGTTTAAATTATAGCTGTGGTATAATAATATTTTGATAGGTGTTTTGCACATAGTTTTAAAATGTTTGTGAACGTCATAAGCAAACATAATACAAAAGATCAACATTAAATTATAAGACCAAATCAAACTTACTGATAGTAAAACATTCATGTTGATCTACATTATGGAAACTCATTCTGCGACCAACAATACAATAAGTTCGATCATATATCCAAATGATCTGTTTATTGTTGACATAATTCACGTTTAAACCAAGGAGGTTAGACACCTTACTGGAGGTATCGTTCAATAGTATTCCTTCGGCCCTCTAATTTTGTTAGGTTAGCAATATAAGTGGAATTAATTTCGTACTTTACATTAATAAACGAAAATCGAACGACTCAGTGATGGGAATTAAACATTTTATTGATGGAATATAAAAACTTATTTTCAAAGATTCGACGATATTAAATTAGTTTTGTCGTTCTTTTACTTCAGTTTGATAAAACACGCAGAAAAGCACAGTATGACAGCATTAAGATTATGAATCTGTTTAGCATTTCTGTCATATTTGAAAAACTTATTTGAAGCTTTAGTCGTCTTCAAAAGATTCGTTTCGTTTTAAATTACTGTTCAAAGAACGCTATACTACATTACTACATTACTCCCCTTCACATTGCGTATATTTTCATCAATCACTTATTCATCAACAAATGCATTGTAGTAATAACTCCAGTATATCAGACTCTAACCTCCTTGTTATAAATAATTTAAAGGTCGATGACGTGTTTTAAAAATCGCGGGCATTGAGTGAGTTATCCGGTTTTGTAGCGAGTTTTCGGTTTGCTAGTTTTTTTTTTAGATAATGACAACATGGCAGCGCCCACGGAAGCTTCACTTTTTTACAACGAGATGAGCAGTCTATATATTTTAAAGGTCGTTGATCTGTATGATAAAAAAGAAACCTGGTAAAATAATAAAACAACAGCGAGCACTTTTTCTGGTTTGTTTGCTTTTGAAGCAATAACAGTTACAATTACAAGAGAGCCTTATCAGCTGACAAACAATTGAATCAGCTGTTGGATACACAGTCCCCGAAATCCGTTGAGTGTCAACTTGATGTTTCTTTATTTTAAAGCTGTACAAAAACATTACTAGCTACAAAATAAAAACATAAAAGCGTTTGATAATATTAAATAAAGTAATGCATAAGTTAAGCATTTTAAAATTGTATGTTAAAATTAATCAACCAAACATTACTGATAAAATGTACTGATTATGGTGGTATAACTGTTAAAAATTACCCAAACAAAACAGTTTTTACCAATTTTCACCAGTAGTAATAGTTGTAATTAACTAATATGATTACATATTACGGTATTCCAGACCGAAGGAACCCGAGTTTGTAGTTAAAATTTGTTTTTCTTCCGAGTTTGCGCCACTTGAATTTTGGTTTTAGCATCTTATGTGGCGCACGTTAAGCTTTGATTCTATTGGCTTGGATATTTTAGTAATGAGAAGTTTTCAAAATGACGTAGATAATTGTTGGATCTTCAGTTTTCTCCTGATCGAAAGCAATTATCAAGCCATTAAACTTCAGTCAAATCTCTTTCATTTTACATATTGGCTACTTTTTCGACATTAATTAATCCAACACAAACTTATTGCTATACATATAGTCCTTCTTTTTTCCAAAATATAAATGGCAGTTTGTTTTAAAATGGCAGACGGTTCAATTTTTAATCCAGGTATTGCAATAAATTTAAAAATAAATTTTGCCTATTATTTAATGTTACTTGGTTTAGAATTACAAAATGCAGTACAATATAATAAAATTAATTCAAATACCACATAACTTCGTGAATTTTGTTCATAAATGCCTATACTTTATCTGGGAAAGTTTAGGGTGAGTAGTTTGAATGGGCAACCCCCAACTTAGCACAGCGGTCAGAAACCTGTCAAAACCAACACCCCAACTGAGCCCAGCGGTAACTTTTAATCCCTCGCGGAATACCCCCAACTGAGCACAGCGGTCAATTTTGGCTCTGAAAGCCCTGACAGCAAGCGTTTGGTTTATTGAGGATTGGACAAACCATCAAAATAAATCTTCCTTTGATGGCTTACCAATTATATTATGTGTGATAATTCAACCCTTTTCTTAGCAATGTTTTCTGTTGTTGATACCGACAAAAGGAATAGCTATCATTTTTATGAAATGAAATATTGATTATAATTTATCATATGTATTTTTTATTTGCTCAAAGCAATATAAAGCTAAAAAAAATCAATAAAACACCAGACTTAACTTGAACATGGACTGTTAATTTACTTTCTTTACTATGGCAAAGGAAATTTATAACAATTAAAAATTCATCATCTATCAAAATTATTTCAAAGTCAAATAAAATGTCTAGCTAATTGTTTATTGAAGTCAAATCGATATCATACAATCATAAATAAATTTAAACAGATTAGTTAAAAAGCAATACAAATAAAATGAGAAAACATTGGAAAATATGATACATTGACTAGCCTAATTAAAACATTTAAAAATGTACATTACTCCAAAGGTTTTAATTATATTACATTACTTATTAATTTTAAGGCGCCCTCATAATAATATCATCCCTCATAAATACCGAATAAAATATCATTAACAAATAAACAATTGCGAAAACACATTATAAAATATATATATAAAGCTAATAACATGCTATGTTGCTATGTTGTAATATATAACAAGAAAACTTAGAAAAATACAATACATTTACTATCTTAATTTAAGTTCTTGAACCAGGTTAAGGGAAGGGGATTTCCAAACTGCATTCTTAACTTACCGCGGTACAAAAATACCACACACAGGTACCATTCTCCTGAACCTCCGCAAAACCAGCCGTGTCGGAGGTACAGTAGTAGGGAATTCGCCCCCAGTGCAGCTAGAAGGTTCAATGTCCACAGGCTTTCTAATTCAAAGATTATTTAATCTTTTAAAACTTGTTCCTTTAAGATAATTTTTATTGTTAAGGTAACTTTTAGTTTCGTATGTACTATAAATTTGGACACTCTAACAGAATGCTATATTTATTTAAATGTTTAGTTTTATCATTTATTTAATGTTTTTAGTATTATTATATAGAAAAATTATTTATTTAGTGTTTAGTGTGTTAATTAATATTGCAATAAAAATGCCTCTCTGGGCTGATGTGGAGTATTGATTAGTTGTGACCACTGTGCTCAGTTGGGATATACCCTTAAAGTGACCACTGTGGTCAGTTGGGGTAAACCCTTCGAGGGTCATAAAACTAACCCTCATCAAAAATCTGCCCGCTGTGCTCAGTTGGGGTATCCATGTTTAGATTTACTCAGTCATTTTAAGCTTCCTTACTGAAGTAATCCCTGTAACCGATATTGCCCAGAGTACAGGCATTAGGAAAAATCGTGTTGAATGTGACCGAAAATTTTGTGGACGCTGGGACATTTAAAGTCAAAAATTTGTCTGAGCTCAAAATAGTGGTGGTAATGGGGTCACAAAATAATGATTAATGAAATTCAGCGCGTATACCGATACAAGCATGTTCAAACATAAACTTATAGGTACGAACCAATTGAATATGGGTCAGGAAAACTGATACAAAATAAAATGTGTTTTCCTGGTTTTTCTGTCGTTACATTTTATGCACCCTCAAAAATATATTGTTCAGTAAAACTGGATTGGTCAAATCTCTGATTTTGTCTCTTTGTTCTTTGTTCATAAAAAAATAAATGTTTACCTCATATTATTGATTTTACCTCAATAAATAGTACATTTTGGTATCAATAGGTTGATACTTTGATTATATTTATAGCCTGGGAATATTACAAAATGAGTAACATATTGTCGTATTCTTGCGGTTTCGTTGTAGTTGGTTGAAAACGAAGTGGTAAAACAAATTGGTTCAATTTTAGGCGTGCTCAACAGAATTAGAGTCGATCAACAATCGTTTTAGGTAAAAATATAAAATTGCGTTTTATTTAGAAGATCAAGATGTAAAGATAAACCTATCATAAGATCGAGTATTGACTAATTTCCCCCTGAAAGCTTAGTTTTTCTGAAGTGTTTTTGGAATGGTAAGGTTGTATATGTTCAGGACTTAGATCGGTTTAGGTTTATTTTTATTTCGCTGAAACTTTACTTCAGGCCTAACCAGGGGTATTTATGTGCATTGTGCAGGACAAATAAGTGTGTGATCGAGTGCTCATTTTCTTGATTTATATGTACTATTGAAAGTCTTTATTACAAGATGGTATTGGTGGTAGGGGTTGGGGGTGTCCCAGAGTAACATAGCTCCACTGCGTTTTTGGTGATTTTTTTTACGATAATTAACTCATTACCTTTTTTAATTAATGCATGGGATATGAGGTGTGTTAAGCTAGTAGCATTCTTTTATGTAATGCTTTTTACTTAATCAAAATATGCTATCAAAATTCCTCTCAGCATTGTCTTAACATAAATCACAAATACAGTACAGCGAGTAATTAATAAAGAAATGAACAATTTGATTAAACATCTTTAATGAAGAAAAATCTAATATTTTACAAACTAAATTAGCACGACTAAAATATCTATGCTTTCTTTAAAATACATTTTTAGGTGGGGTATCTGAATTTTGCTAAATTTTTAGTGGGCATCTCACCCACCTTGAGGTTATGACGTTAGACCTATATATAGTGAAGATTTTGAATGTAATAAATATATTTAGCTTTTCAATAAAAGATTCGAGTACTTATTTTTGTAGTCTCTGACGTTATATTGAATTTCCCTTAAAAATATACTATACAGAATAAACTGGAATGGTCAAATATTTAATTTTGACTCTTGTTCATAGCAAAAATTAATGTTCATCTCGTATGTTTTTACTTCATTAAATGTTTTCAGTACGTTTTTGGTACCAAAATGTTGGTCCTTTTTTCTATTTATAGTTTGTAAATGTAACAATACAAAGTAATGTGCTGATGTGGTAGCGGCACCACCACATTCGCAACTTGATGACAGCGCAGCGTCGCGGGCATACAGTATCATTTAATACTTGTGCTCTCTGCGCATCATGCCCAACTCTTTGATACTTCTATTTTTGATCAGGGTTACAAGTGTTTTACGTTTCTCTAATTTGTATTTTCGTAGACGGTTAGATCCACGAAATTAACAGTTGACTGTTCAAAAAATGTCATTGATCAAAAGTTTTCTGAGGTTCCAAAGTCTCGTGTGTTTCAAAAACAAGTGCGGGACTTAAACTATACGTTTGGGGCTACTTTAATTCATAAACATTGTCATGGCAGTCATACAGTCATGTCACTAATCGGACTCATCAATGTCACATCGACGTAGCGTACTTTAAGGCGCTGCCATTGAAGGATGAGTGTGGGTGGGGGGGAGATGATATTTTCTGACTAAGACCATTCATTTTTTCAGGGTAATTTATCAGCCAAGTAATTAATGGAAATGGGTTACAAGCAATACTCATAAATAACAAAAATACTGTTTTAGATGACACTTTAAAACTAAGTACAGTGAAAAGATACAGTAATAATTAAACGGGCACTTAAGGCCCACTTTTTACGCTTTGATGCTTATACGGATTGTTAAAATAACAAAGCATGATTTTAGTATTGTTATTTTCTTGGTTGATCGGTTGATTCTTATAATCTGCACCGATATGTAAGGCTGTTTTAACTTGACTGGTTTCAGCTGTATTATTAAGTATTTAAAATGCAAGCTACAGTTCTTTGTTACATAGTAAGCTTTAATTTCGCATGTTCTGCTCAAACAAATTGTATTTAAACTTATACATTGCATGGGTCTGTTTTAGCGAGGCCAAATGTAATTAAGGATTTGGTTGAATACAAGTTGATTCAGTTTAATTCAAAATTCAAAGTCGTTGCTTAGGCCCCCACGCTTTGAAGGATAACGCTTGTACGCCGCAAACCTTACATTCCTATTCCACATCATGCAAGTCTATAAATTTTCACCTTCGAATGCACTGTTCAAATTTAACCGTCGTAAATCTTTTCCACGTTGGGGTGGAGCGAGTTTACAACCTGGCCTTCTGGCACATGGACGGTTTGAAAGAAATCTGGTTTCTTGAAACTAATTTTCTTTTCATTCTAGCTAAGACTTATTAGATTTTAATCTCTCCACTTTGACACCTGGACGTTATGAATTATGTAGTTTTTTTCTGGAACATGACGACCAGCAGTAGGTACTTATATGGACTTAAATTAATAAGTACAAGTCCATATAAGTGGACCTGGACTTGTGTTATGTTATGGACACAACATCACACCAAAATTATCGCAAATTTCGTCATAATCGCAGCGCGCTTCCGTAGACGACAGTCTGAAACAAAGACATGTGATATGCAAATTCCGTGAGTCTGTTGTGTTTTTTCCGTGCGTCTGTGTTGTGTTATGGACTTGTGGATACTTGTATTAGTAAGTTGTAACCCTTTTCTATATTTTTATTCCATGCATGGGCCATTTGATACGAGGACGCTTTGAATTTTGTTAGCCATAAAGTGGACTTCGTTTAACTCATTGCGGGCTATGTGATCTCTTCAATTAACTAATTGTGCAATTTGTTAAATAAAAAAAATTGTTTATGCTTATGAATAGCAAGAATCTTAACAATAAATATTGATACAAAATAACTCATAATAAATAATATCCTTATATAAATAATATTCATTAATAATTAATATTAATTAATAAACAATTATTTAGATGCCGATGTGATATCTTGAAAGTTTGACAATGAAACTTTTCAACCGCTTAAATAATAATGTTTAAAGTTGAGGTGATAGATTAATTGACATTACAAGGCTTGAATTCTTTACTCGTTTGTCATAGCGATCTGTTTAGAATAAATTAATTTATCATGCGTAAGCAACTATTCAACGCTAAAATTAATTGAAATTGCAAAAGCTGGCATTTTTTGTTGTAAAATAATGTTGTTAATTGTTTATTAATAATTTATATTAAAATTGTTCGTGGTTTGATATAAGTGATTTAATGAATGGTGAGTTCGTACAAAAACCAGGATTGATTTTTATTTACTGTTCATGCTTATATTCACAAAACATATTCCGATTACATAGTAGCATATCGATAGTTTCTAACAGAAAATACCCAGAAATATGTTATTTGTTTGAAATTCATTGTTGGTGATGGTGGTTTTATATTTTTATTTGTGCGGACTTTTGCCATTACTAATTAGAAAAAAAAGTTTCACGACGTTTCAGGATCTGGTATCTAATGAAAAAGAAACTAGAAACAAAACAACATTATTAACACACAGCCAGGATAACCTGGACAAAAATGTTAGCTAAAACAGAGAACTGTAAAAGCAGTCACAAAACATTATGAATGAATTAATGAAATAAAGCTTTATTCATCACAAAACATATACAGTTTTTTTTACAATCTTGGACATTGTTTTACAACTACAGTAATTACCATAATAATACAAAAATAAACACAAAATAAACAAATAATATTACAATTTAATAATGATTTGCAAATTATATTATCTTAAAACTGCAGTACAAGCATAAAATATGCAAAATAAACAAAAAACAAAGAAATAATGTTCAATACAAAAATTCCCTTTGCATTTCGATTATTTAAAAATAAAATATAATGAAAAGTTTTGCAATCAACAAATTAGAGGCCTCATGGCCAGTTTTGAGGCTTCCATCACATGACATTAACTTAAATAAAAAGAAATGGCTACCAATTGTGTTGTATTAAAATAAACAATTTGGTACAAATACAATAAGTATGAATATAAATAAAAACCTACCCAGATTAATAACAAAAGAATGCAAAACTGTTTTGCTATTTTAAGAAAATTATTTCTGTATGTAAGAGAGAAATATGTCACACCCACTTAATTAATAATATCAAATACAGTAAACTAACAAAAATCAATCGTACATAGTGTCAAAAAAGTATCTGAAACAAATGATCAATGTCTTCTTGAGTCAATAACCAGGTTTTATTAAAATTATAACATGATGTAAGGTTGTTAATACGCGTACGTTAAAATTAAAGCTGAAAAGAAATTATGCTGAAAAGGAAACAAGAACACACTATAACACAGAAAACACAAATATCAAGAATCACCAAACAGGAGAGAGCACAACCACACCCAATCAGAGCAGAGCTAAGACTGGTGAGAGGAGAGGAAATAGCGGCGCCGAAGGAAATGGCGGCCACCACCAACTAAATCGCAGCGCGCTTCCGTAGACGACAATCTGAAACAAAGACATGTGATATGCGAATTCCGTGTGTCTGTTTGTGCTTTTTAGTCAATTTTTAACCTGATTTTCCCCTTGCTACGAGTTAACATGTTGTGAGAATTCTGATCTGAGTTATTCGTGATACTGTAACCCTGCTTGCTGAGACTTTTATTTTCCCTATCTTTCAATTTTTTTTCTTTCCTCAGAATATTATTTCATTCCAATATACACATGCTCTGAAAAAAAAATTCCACAAAATTATATTTTAAGTTCAAATAGATCATAGTATCTATGCCATTAATAATAACACTCGCACTGATGTCCCATGCTATGTGCACTGATCTTTTTACAAGATTATATTAGAACACCAGTTTAAAAATCACATAATTAAACAAAATAAAAGCTGAAACAAACACATTCAAATTAAAAGTTAGGCTACCTTAATAATTGTTCTTTGGTGTTCCATACAAAGTTCTTAATACTTTGCGGAAATTTTCCTCTGATCTTCTGATGTTCAGGTAGTAAAGGCTGGTGTTCGTCAGGGCTCTATATAGGGCCATTGTTATTTATCATCTTTATAAATGACATAGCTTGCTCAATGCCCAGGGCTGATCTGTACTTGTTTGCTGATGGTACTTCTATGGTTTTCAGAAAGAGATGCAAAAATACATTGGATAAGCGATTTTTTACAATCGAATAATATTCTTCAATGGTTCAATGAAAATAACCTGCAAGTAAACACAGACAAGCCAAGCATTATTATTTTCAAAATATCACCTAGTGAATCAGATGAGATAGGTCTCCTTGTGGGCGATGCCATTTTTAATCCTGTTCAAAGTGTAAAATGTTTGGGCGTCTCTATTGACAGCGACTTGACGTTTTACTCTCATGTCAATTGTGTTGCTAGTAAGTAGTGTTGGGCTCAGGCCTGGTTGTCCTGCATAGTGTTTCATTTTTTGGAGCACAGATATTTTACTCACTGCTTAATACGCACTCATTTATCCATAAATGCCATATGCAGTTTCTGTCTAGGGAACCAAAAATACCCGAACAAAGTAGATTTTCATTTTGCAAAAGAGGGCAATAAGAATCAGAGCTCGTCTTAAGGCAAGGGAATCGTGTAAATATATTTTTATTGGACAGGTCTCCTTACTTTTCCCAGCATTTTTCCAGACTGTGATCTTATTGAGAAGAACCCCTAAATAGTTCCGCAGACTATTGCCTCAGTCACATTATGCAACAAGAAATAGATACAAGTTCAACATCCCTAAACATAAAACTTCACTTGTAAAAAATCAGTTGTTTTACAATTCAGAAGTTCTCTTTAATGCTCTCACTGATCACCTCACAATTGAATCAACCTTGAATAGAGGGGAGCGGCCTAGTGTAGTGGTAGAACGCGGGACTTCGGTTCCCAGGATCCGCCAATCACCAATGGCAATTTGCTGAGTGATAATGCCATAACCTTGATGGTGCACAATAAGGTAATTAAGCTGCAGTGCATATCCATGAAAACTTCTAAGCCAGGCCCTCGTCTAGAAACAATTAGGTTTAAGAAAAAAGTGACGGAATTTTAAATAAACAATGATTTTTCTGTAAAAGAATTTTTAAATGACGACGAGAGGAAAATTGTAAGATTGTTTGATTTAGGCAGTTTTATGTGTGTATATGTATATATATGAATTGACGCATGCCGATGGCTGTAAAATATTTTAAAGAAAATAAAGAAATATTTTATTGATTGAAACATTAGATTTGAACAGCAGACGCAGTGTAAGGTAATTCAAAACTTTATTTGTCAAGACAAAAATTATATTTTTCAAAGGATTTGTCGACTGGACGTTCGCTCTTGTAGAACCGTTAATTTCAGGGGACGCATCTAAAGCAAACCGAGATATCAATTAAAACGGAATATTCTAACAGATTAGTCAAACCCTGCTACAAAAAAGTTTTTGTTAAGAGTTCATAGCTTATCGTTGTTAAAATATATTTGTAATAACCCAAAATTCACTCAAATGTAGGCACTTAGTCGAAACGTTATCAATCTAACACTGCCTAGTTCCATAAAATAGCCGGAGACGAGAAATATCCCGCTCCATCTCCATTGCGCTCTAGCCAGGCACAAATCATGTGGTGTCATCGTTTGCTAACCTTTTTGCTTTGAAACCGGTTTCATTATTATAATAAATTGAATAAGGAAATGGTTGAGGGAATTGTATCACGTTCTTCATGGAGGCAACTGTTTCTATAGCAATCCTACGTCAATAGGTCCGTGATTCGTCCAGCACTTGGCCTTCTCCGATGAATAACATTCATTGTTATGCTACAGTGGGAAAGACCGCTTTACTGGCGACTGTTCACATGTGCGGTCACTAGATTTCCAACTCCTTCACCACTAGTTGCTAGACTTGTTAAATAAAGCCTGATACAATAAGAGATTACGTAGACTATAATTCGATTTTAATTTCACTTGTAATTGCTGAAGAGAATCAGAAGTGGTTGCAGTTTAATAGTTCTTGAATATGTAATTTCCCGTTTTTACCACGACAATCTCTTGGTGATTAGAGAGGATCGTGACAAAATCGGACGGAGTTCTCATTAAAAAATTAATTTACTCCCAGCAACCCCTGTTAGGGACACGGGGTGAATTCCAGAATATCACCAAAAGTACTTCACATCAACCTAGTTTAGTGTATCTAGGCTTGTTTGAAAATGTTTAGCCATTTAAAATTAAGGAAAGAGGGGGTAATTCACCCGGTATATTATTACTTTGAACTATTTTACCTTTTTTCAGCACTCATCAGCTCCACACTCCTTTCCCTTCCTGATTTTCTTCAATGTGGTTCCATCTCCATTAAATACTCAAAGAGCAATCTTCACTATAGAGTGCTTACACCAATCTCATTTCTCTATTTGTTTGAATTTTTCTTAAATGAACAAATTTTCAAGAATATAGCATATAGCAAGGTCTATTTGTCTATTTCCCGCACTTGAAAAAACCTGAAGTTTTCCAGAGAAAACAAACTCTTATGCAGAAAAACACGTCTGTTTTCAGAATTTTGATACGTTTTTACCCAAAGCTAGTTCATTTGTAAATACAACATACGGTTCTCATCCGCCATTTATATGGTCAAAACTTTTATTTCGCATGACACAAATTACATTAACATGAATCCCAGTATTTGAACAGTAAAATATGTATATTTTTTCTGAGGGTAATCTTTGTATGGATTTGCATTGAAATACCTGCCAATGGTTCTTAGCTTTTTCTTTTTGACTGTCTTTCTCTGTTTGTGGTTGTGGATTCAACTTCTACAAAAGGTTTACTTAATTTAAACTTGATATCGTTTTGAAGATTTATGTGGTAAATCTATTTAACTTTTTTTTTAATCCGTGTTTACTATTCAGTTTTAATTTACGTTAAAATCAGCTGCTAATACTTCATTTAATGTTCAAAGTGATATATTATTCCCTGACGTTCAGTAATGCAAGACGTATAGTGCATGTCCCAAAGGGCTATACTTACTTTATAGTGATAGTTGTATAATAAAATAACCCTATTTCTGTTTAACTTTGTTTTGCATGAAAAAGATAATGAAATTGTTGAATTTTCAAGAAACGCCCCCAAAATGTTCTTTCTAGGAGGTTTTTGTACTCGTTTGAGAATTTAAAAATATATGTATTATTTAAATACGTATTATTAGTATTTTACGTTATTATACTAATAAGAATAATTAGTATTAATTATTCTTAACATACACCATTTACACGTGCAATAAACTTTTACTCATGCATATTTTTTGTTTTAGGTGAATGCAGTTAGGTGAATGCGAGATGCTCTCATAGCTGGACAATTATGGCCAATAACCAGAAGAAAATGTAGGATTTTATAATCAGTGTGCAAATGAATCTTAGAATCTTAATGCACTCTTCATTCAAAATGGAGAATGTTTGGACACACTTCAAGAGAATGTTCGGTACGGAAGATGATATTGGAAATTCAGATAAGATGTTCAGTAAACATCCTTTGATCGATATCAACTCAAAATTGCCAAAGAATAGGAGACGGCTTTTGAGATCACATTACATCTTTATGGACCTAGCCGTCAACCCCGGATTCGGTGACAGTGGCTTGTTTGTAATATGTGAAACGAATAAAACTTATTCAATGTCGTCTAAAAGAACTTTATTATTTCTGGCTGTGATCGTAGCTTTTATTTTAGGACTCGTCTCGGGAGTGTTTTTACCTGTGAATGTCATGGACACACACGTTTCAAAGTCAAATTCCAAGAAAACCGATCAGTTCGCAAACGCTTCGTCGAGTAACGGTTCCGAGGTCGCGACGAAGGGTGAAGAAAAGAACATCTATATCGACGGTATATTTTGGAGCGACTTAGTCGAGAAGTCTCTTCCACTCGGGTTCACCGAAGAAGACGGTTCACACTGGGTAGATTTCGTTCGGAAAACGCAAATCGTGAAAGTCGAAAAAGGGTGCGGAAGGATGCAAAACAGACTCGTTACGTTTAAAGACGGGACAAAGGCATGCTGCAGGTACCGCCAGAACACCGACCAGATACAAGGCGAGATGTTCAGCTACTACCTCGGCAGACTGCTGAAGCTGCGCAACATGGTGCCGTCGACAGTGGTAGCCATCAACAACAGCGACGTGACGTGGCGAGCGGTCGGCCCCCAGCTGACAGCCTCGCTCTGGGCCCAGGACCACCCCGTCGTCTTCACCAGGTACATCCACGATCTCCTCCCCGCGAACATTCCCCTCGCCTTCAGGCACTTGACGGACGCCCTTCCTCCACCCGCCCGCCACTTCACTTCGGTCCTCCTCACCTTATTTCCGCATCGTAACTCTTCGGACTTCAAAATCGAAGAACGGATAAAGAGTGAAAAAGACGCGGTAGAACTCGCTCAGTGGTCCGACCTCGTCATCTTCGACTACTTGACAGGCAACTTGGATAGGGTGGTCAACAACCTATACAACCTCCAGTGGAACCCCGATATGCTATCCGACCCGGCCCACAACTTGGCTCGCACGGCCGCTTCGAACCTGCTAGTGTTCTTAGACAACGAAAGTGGCATGCTGCACGGGTACAGACTTCTAGACAAGTACGAACCGTATCATAATCTCCTGTTGAACAGTATCTGCGTGTTCCGCAAGAGTACAGTGGAGGCGCTGACGACCCTCAGCCTGTACAGCAACCCCGGGTCCCTCCTGTCCGAGAGACTGCCCCCGGACCTGCTGCCGCCGCTGCCGGACGTCAACGCCAGCACGCTGCGACTGCGGGTCGCCAGAGTCCTGCGCCGAGTCATCTCCTGCGCCCAGAGACACCGTCTTTGATACCGACATGAATCTGTGCGGTCGGTAGAGCTCCGCCGGCCTTTGATTCGTCTCGCTATACTACTTAATCCGGAAGAACACGTTTGACACGAGGTACTTCGAGCGAGGACTCACGCACGAGTTGTGATCCAAACAGTGGGAACTAAACCATAGGATAATCGTTAAATATTCCTGTGACTCTAGAAGTGTATACTTACGATAACCAAATTTTATTTGCTGTCCAAAGATACAGTATTTAGTTATTTTAATTGATTTCTTATTTAAAGAACAGATTTATATCTTATATTGTACAGCATATTTTCAGGATTAAGCGGTTTACTTGTTACTCTGCTTAGGCGCGTTTAAAAATCTGTGATTTTTCAGAAGTTGTCGCGAATAGTGTCAAAAATTTGAAAAAATGTTTATTTTTCACCAGGAAAGAAAGGCAGAGAAAATGTACAAACAAGGCAATGTTAAAAGATTGTGAGCGAAAAAAATACCCCTATAAGAATCTGCTTATGTAAAGCAAACTCCAATCTGATTACCTTTTTTTGCAGACGGTAAAGCTGGTGGGTTCTTGTTGACTCTCAGCACCCCAAATGATGATCCCATAGCCCAATTGCGGGAATATACAACCAAAGTACGTAATATATTAATCAGAAAATAGGGACAACCTTCGAATGACAAAAAATCCACTATTCACCTGACTTGAAACTTTGGCAATATGATCCGAAAAATCTACGCGAGATCAACGACTGGGCCCAGAAAGTTGGCCTGTGGGCAAAATTTAATTTCTGAATTACGAAGTGTTAAAGTCGACCAACTTTAAATTTAAAACTATGTATATTCTAAATAAGTGGACATAAACGATTTTGGAGTAGCAAGAAATACTCTACAACTATTTACCTTTACAGTGGTTTTACAAGTTAAGTTCTATTTTGAAAACCGAATAAACTAAATGACTCCACGTTTAACCTTGCGCAACTTTGCGCGGCTAAAAGTGTCCAAATTAAACATGGTCTCTTCAGGCCTAATGGAGCCGCAGTACTAAAAGTCGCCGCTAGTGCCACAAAACAACGAAAATTGCCGTAGGAAGGGACCTTTCTCAATGTTAACAAAAATTTGTATTAACAATGAAGATGTGATAAATAGTTTTTGACCCTAAAAAGTATATGAAAAGACAGCTTATTGTGAATTAAGAATTGAAAGAGATCAAATTATTGCATTCCTGTATCAGTTTCATAATGTTGTTAAAATCTGCGATTTTTCTAAAATTGTACTTGGTGTTTTTGGGAATATCATTAAGTTATATCATTAAGTGATAGGATGGTGGGATGAAATGATAATAGGAAACAACTGAATAGAAAAAGGCTTGTTTATGTAAAAGTTTAATTGTGATTTGCTTTTGTAGATATTTCAAAAATAGGAATTATTGTTTATAAATTATGTAAGATTGAAGAATAACATTTGTTCAATAGTGTTCTGGTAAATTGTGTGATTAATCTATAGTATATGTATATCAATTTGTTAAATAAACTTCAGAACGTTTGTTTATACTAATTTATAGTTCCAGAAATGTCTTTTTCCTCATTAATTCATTTCATTTCGTTAATTCCCTAATTATTAATCATTATTTGAACAATGGCAATTCTTATCTAAATCAGCATAAAATATAGAGATTTGAATATAACTTAATGTTTTCTTGTATATTTTAATTAATAAATTGATCTTTGTTTGAGTAGTATTTGCCAAAATATATATTGTCATGCGAGGCACAAGGTAAAATATTCGGAAGGTCTTATTACTAAATATTTAAATACATCTCAAAACAACACCAGCAGTTTCTCTTGTAGTTTGTTTAGTGATTTTACTTCGGAGAGAAAGTTTCCATTAACATTATTCTCTAGTATTTTTAATTACATTTTCTTTTGATTTTTGTTATAATCATTTAAGATTTAATCATTTACATTTTTCATTTAAGTAGGTCTTTATGAGTTATAAAATACACATAAAGGTTATATATGTATATATATCTCTCTCACTCTTTCTCTGTAAATACGAACATATACCTGTAAATACGAATATATATCTATATATATAAGCCAAAATCCATTGATTGAGTGACTGATCACAGTTTCTCAAAAACTGTAAGGTTCAGAGTCATGAAATTTGGCACAAATATTCTTTACAGCCTCTAGATGCGTACTAAGAAAGGATTTTGCAATGTTTTCTCTCAAAAGACTTCGATACGGTATGTTATAAAATTCAAAATGGCGGCCATTTTTAGCTTTCAAAGCTTACTTTTTCAAAAACTACAAGACTTTGGGCCACTAACCTTGGCACAAATATTCTTTATAGGCTCTAGATACGAACAAAGAAATAATCTAAAAATATTCTCCCTCAGACGGCTAAAACAGCGTATATTATTATATTAAAAAATGGCGACCAGAAAAAACTAAATGGCGACCAAAAGTTTTCAAAACTATGGAAGGGAGGCCAAAAGAATATTTTCAGGGCATTAAAAAAAGAACGAGATCTAATCTACTTAACAGAGCAATTTTCAATTTTCTAAAAGCGCGCGAATGAGTATTCAAAAGCGCGGGAGTATTGGTTTCTGCAGTTGCCTAAGAGTTGCCCAGCTCAGTTGCTGAACCGGGAGACTGACCGGGCAACTCACCGGCAATCGGTTGCCTGCCGAGTTGCCCACCGAGTTGCTCACGGCTAATAACGGCCTTAAAGAATAAAAAGTACAAATTTTTACGGCCACTCTATAAAATGCCGCTTTTACTACTTGCGTTGTTCGACCCGCCCGAAGTACTATATTGTATACCCACTTTTGTACAGTTTGAGCATTATATCTCCGGCTATGACCACTGCGCTACTAACCGTGTCATATGATATTTTTAACATATGATATTGGTAAACACAGCATTTGACATGTAGCGCTGTTTTAGAAAATGTTTTCAGAAAAGTACCCCCTCTCTCCCCCGCACCTTACAATCAGCTGACTCGGTCATAGCCGGAGATATAATGCGCGAACTGTAAAACGGGTTGTTTTGTAATAATTAAATACTCAAACTATAATCTGAAAACTCAGTACGGACACTTCATTTCAAGTATATGCATATCCAGCTTCAAGTATATGCATTTGAGAAAATTGTTGTATGCTCATTTATTTGAGAATTTAAGTTGATTTTTCTTGATTTTAGGCCCCGTCTAATTTATTTATTTAAGCATTTGAAATTCGCTGAGTATGCAGGTCTGCTGGCAACGGAGGTATTTTATTTCCCATAATGTTAACATGGGAAATGAGTATGCAGGTTTTTTGTCACGAAAATGTAAATATCCGGGATTTTAGACTCATATGCATTTAAACTCATCTAAATGAAGCCACCAACCAAGTTTTATTAAGATATATCAAGAAATGAGCGGTATATAGAATTTTATTTGTTCTCCTTAACATTGGGACAGCGTACTGTGTTTACCACTTTGTGTCTCAGTAACCAATGGATATAGAGCAATGATTCAAAATACCAGATCATTTGTTTTTTTAAGCTGAATTCAACGGTGTGAGTCAAAATGAGATTATTTTATTTTTTTTGTGTAAAAATTCAAAAATCCATTTTTAGGGGGGTTTCCCCCTTAAACTCCCTTCTGATGTTCCGATTGAGCTGGTTTTTCAACTCAGCTAATAACAATCAATTAATTTATCATGATAAGGTTGAGGAGTGGCCCTTATGAACGGATCTCTGTGGAACACCACACTCTACCTTCGTTGACTTTAAATATTTGTTGTTTACAAAAGTTCTTTTTGCCGATTGGTTAGGTAGGACCCAACCAACCCAGTTTCGCTGCCTGTTATCCCGGTTGTTTTAATTTTTGCTACAGGATGTGATGGTCGACGCAGCCGAAACCCTCGCTGAGAGCACATAGGACAGTTTGTGTTACTGCTCCCCTCTCAAAACTAGAGATCATCTATGACGCAACCTCTATTTGTGTCTGGTGTCGTTCCACTCTGGATAGTTGAAGCCCCATTACTATCTAGTGCCAGACCCCAGCAAGCTAGTGGCCATCTCTCTTTGAGTCTGGTGTCGTTCCACCCTGGATAGTTGCAGCCCCATTACTGTCTAGTGCCAGACCCCAGCAAGCTAGTGGCCACCTCTCTTTGTATCTGGTGTCGTTCCACCCTGGATGGTTGCAGCCCCATTACTTTCTAGTGCCAGACCCCAGTAAGCTAGTGGCCACCTCTCTTTGCGTCTGGTGTGCGTTCCACCCTTGATAGTTGTAGCCCCAGTACTGACTAGTTCCAGACCCCAGCTAGCTAGTGACCTCTTCTCGTGTTGTCAGCGGGTTGGTTCCATCGATAAAAATTGATTTAGCCCACAAATCGGCCATAGATGTAGGACTTAGAATCAGACTCCTCCCTAATGCTTCAGTATCAACCTTTCTGTTTAAGCCAGTTTTGATTTTGTTCTTAATCCAATGATAAAATCTTTTTTCCTAAATATCTGCTAGTTTAACTATATTTATACCAAAAGCGTCATAATTATTTTAATGAGTTACTGTTACGTTAAAAAAACTGGCTTGTTTGAAATAGTAAATAAGACATAGGAACAAGGGGCGGATTGTGATTCAAAGAACTGTATCTGCAGTTCGCTTCCTCCCAGAGGCAGAAAGAGGTGGTAGCTGCTAGCAGATCGGATCTGGATCTAGGTAGTGTTATAGCTACAACTATTGTGGTAAAATTCAACATTTCTAGAATAAAAGGATGATCTCATTAGAAGACTAATTTGATGATATGGGTTTTGGTTCCAAGCTGACTCTTGCTTTTAATATTATGATTAGAGACATATACCACGAGTCTTATTTTCATTTTGATTGTTTCAAGTAAAGTGAACATGAAATTTAGCAAATTTTCAGCTTTTAAAAAATACTCAATACAGCTTCGAAGATAATTACAACAGATATATTATATAATTTAATAATCAACCAAACATTATAAAAATATAAACATTTGAGGAGTTAAATTTTTAACAAAATAGGACAAGTAGTGTCATTATAAACTTTTACAATTTCTAGTGCAACATTTTGAAGGGTACCAGATGCTTCATTGTTAAAGCTAGTATTTAATAAATAGTATAGTATATGCCAAGATAAAACTGCAATCAAAGACTTATTTAAGTAATGAAAACATTATTAAAACTTTTGTAATTTGGACACTGAATTTAATTTAATATAAATAAATTTTCCATAAACGTTTAATTTGAATGTATAGGCTAAATAAAATATTTGAGACTCCAATTGTAACAAATTTATTAATTGTAATTAAAACAAGTACAAATCAAGAACATTGAATTAATAATAATGATGGCTGTAATAATAATATTCCCTTAACCAAAAGTATTACTAACAAAACATTATGTAACTGCTGCAAACATGTTGGTTTCAAGAGGGGGTTCCAATCCTACACAACTACCTGCTCCTTCCTCAAGACTAATTTTAACTTTAAAATTTGGTACACAGCCTCAACTGCTCAACCAAAGTCTTGATTTATAGCTCATTTGAAAGAGAAAAACTATTTATCGAGTCCAGTTATCAGATTTTTGATATCGCTTTAGGTTTAAATATAAAATATAAAAATAATGATTAATTGTATTTTTATAAATTGTATTGGTTGTGATATCAAGGGAAGGATATCACTGGAATTTCTGGATAATTTAGTTTAAATTATCCAGATATTAAATATACTATCGTTTAAATATTAATATACTATCGTTTAAATGAGCTAGCTATAAATCAAAAACTTTGGTTGAGCGGTTGAGGCTCTATTGGATTTGAACATTTGGGAGGAGCAGTTACGAATGTGAAGTTTATCGTGACTGTAACCCTCTCTTAAAAAATACTATACAAAAATATTCACTACAGTATTACAGGCAATTATAGCTACTGTCATCATTAAAATAAAAGTATTATGCTTTAACAAAAGCTGTTACAGTAGGCCCTACTTGCAATATTATCAGCATTGAAATAATTAAGAATAAATACAATGCCAGAATATTAGGTAACAGTTTTAGACACTACATCCATTAAAATTAAGCTTTAGAAAAACCTTTAACTGTTCTGGCCACAGTAGGCCGACTATTATAGTACTGACAATGTTATAACTGCTGCTTAAAAGTCATAAATAATCGAAAAGTCACAACTAATCACTACTTTGCTCCGTTTCATATCTTCACAACTCCCTACCATAATTATAAAAGGCTGAAGTGTGGGACCATACCGTACATATTTCCGTTTTATCTCCTGCACCGCAGCCAAAATGTCTGTTTCACTTGAAAGAAATGAATTTCCTGTTTCGAAAGCTTGTTCAGTCCATTTCCATGTATCTTGCTAATTTTCCTCGTGTACAGAAGATAGTTAAGTAGAAGCAGGATGGCCACACTTGATTGAGGAGAACTATCCTCTGAAAAAAGGGCAGACATACCTGTAATAATTTTTATATACCAACATAATAGCAACATGTTTTTTTTGTAATGCACCATAATAGTTTTGTAAGACTGGTTGGGTGCCCTGTCAGAGGTCTGAGGGAGGTTATTGAAGATGGCAAAGCACCCTGCATTATAATTTTCAAATGTTGTAAAAATTGTTAATAGCCCACCGAAAATATGTCATCAAATTATTATTTTTTTAACTATAGGGCTTAATGTTTTTTCTTTACAGTTTTATTTATAAATCTGAAAAATTCCATTAAAAATTATTCCGGGTGTCCCATAATAACCCCCCCCCCCCCATCTTTTTCCTATATTTTTCAAATATCAATCCCTCACCACCCCCAAACATTGTTGGGTAGTTAATACTTAATTTTGAGTTGGTACCCAATTTCAGCCACCATCTTGGATCCGCCATATTGGATCCAAAATATATTTTTCAAATGTTAAAGTGGAGTTGTGACCCATCATTTTACGCTAGATTTTTTTCACTAATTACAATGCCGCAATCAGTTTTTTAATATCTCGATTGGTTCTTAAGATATGATTACTTTACATTTTATTAATACTAAAAATTTATTTATTTTCAACCAATTTAAGCATTACAAATTGATAAAATAGGCTAATTTTTAGTTTTTGAAAAATTCATATTTTTTAAATGTTTATTAGAAATTTATTAATATCTTGAAAACTAAACATGATAATTAAAAACGGGTTGCGGCATTGAATTCGGTGTGAAAATCTAGATTGAATTGATGGGTCACAACACCATATTCATATTTGAAATAACTTACCTCATTTCAAAATGGCGGATCCAAGATGGAGGCCAAAACATTTACATTGGAGAAAGTTAAGTGGAAATAATTCAACAATGACCGGTGGTGGTTATTCGTCACTATCTAGCATTATTTTGTGGTTATGGCCTATTTGATCAATTTTTAATTTCAAATAATTCAACAATGACTGGTGGTGGTTATTCGTCACTATCTAGCATTATTTTGTGGTTATGGCCTATTTGATCAATTTTTAATTTTTAATGTTTAAATTGGTTGAAAATAAATAACTTTAAAGTATTCATATCATGAGAACCAATTGAGATATTAAAAAACGAATTGCGGAATTGTAATCAGTGAAAAAATCTAGCTTGAAATAATGGGTCACAACACCACTTTTACACTTGAAAAAATTATTTTTGATCCAATATGGCGGATCCAAGATGGCGGCAAAAAATTGGGTACATAATCAGAATGAAGTATTAACCATCCAACAATGTTTGGGGGTTGTGTGGGATTGATATTTGAAAAATATAGGAAAAGGTTAGGGGGGAATATTATAGGACACCCGGTATATTACATTGGGTAAATGTTGCATTCATTAAATAATAATATATGTAATAAAGGAAATTTTGATAATAAAGTAACAACAAATTAAATGTGTGACATCTACAATTTTAAATTTTTCAAAACAAATACATTAAATGCCGTTTGATTAATGATTCTTCAATTACTCTGAAAAACGTAGTGTATTTTTGCTGGTAAAAAAAAACAATTTTACACGTTGAAAACCCAGAGTAAATGTTCTTATGATTTAGCTAATCCCAAATTTATAATTTTAAATTTTTAGTCGAAATTGTCATTAATAATAACTTTATATTAAGTCGATGTTATATTATTACCTGATGCAATGGTTTTAAGATGTTTTATTGCCTGTTTCCTGTCCTTATCCCTAGTTTGTTGTTCCTTGGTATTTGCTATAATCAGGATTTTATTCCTGTACGCTGTGATATTGTTTGAAAGACTTCTTTTTTTCGGGATGGAGATGGTTAAAATCTTGAAGAAACTGGAAACATACAAAGTTTATTTAAAATGAGTTTTTTTAGCTGTTTATAGAAAATTCTATGTATTCTTGAAAGGAGAATTTATTCTTAATGGAGTTTAAGTGAAAAAATTAATAAGGGTCGAACCATTAACTTTGGCCAGAATTATCTCCCCATTATTATAATCCTATAAGCCTACTTTCTGAAAAATCGCAAATATTATTTATTTTTCTCATTAACTAAATGACATTACGTTTGCCAGTGTAAGCTGTTATGTCATTACAAAGGGGGCAGATTGCTCCGGACCATAAAAGAACGGGGCCTCATTTTCAGCTGAGTATTTTTAATTTCTTTAATCATAATAATTAATTCTTTAAATACATTTCAAAAAAACCGTCTATATTTTTGATTGCAAACAAAGAAAATCAAGTTGGATGTCGACTGATAGCGCCACGGTTCCGAAAATTCAACCCTTGATTAGTGTACTCAAATAAATTACATTATTTTATAGGCCTATTTTGTACAGTTCTAAGACATATTGCCAAATATATGTAGAAATACCTTTAAATTGAAACCTCAAATATTAAACTCCTTCCAGCCGTTCTTGAATTATAACTATGAAAAGAAATCCCCTCGCCTTAGGGGTATTCCTAGCCTACAAGTTTTTTTTCAAACTCCGTAAGGTCTTAACTTGGGTACAAGTCTGTGGAAGTTAACACGTTGGTCCGAAATGGGTAATTATTTTATAATTTATCTATCACTGGAGACATATTAAGTTACATAGTTCAAATAATATGGTTTTATCAAGTGACGTATATTAACTTCACTTAACAAGTGGTGGTATTTAAATCAATCATGTTGTCTAAAAAAACACAAAGAATTAATTTGAGGAAATATTGAAAATCATTTAAAATTTCAGTCGCCTACTCGGTTTAGTTTATTTAATGTAAAGATCCAGATTCGAACACATTAACAAATGAACAGTTCTGACAGGATAAAAGTTAAAAATCCTTTTGAAAACAAAGTAAACATCAATACATAATTCCAACCACTTCTCTGCTAGGCACCTCTACGCTGGCAAGTGCCACTGTCCGTCGTCAGTGCTGCCAGCATAAAAGTACCATTAAAATCCAAAATTATCTACAAATTATTTTTAAAATTCACCATTCTCATTAATGTTCTTCGTATATTGTAAATGACTTTACAAAATTATTTCAAAATCACCCTTTGTTATTTGGGAATGACTTTATAAAATTAATTCGAAATTATGTCAATGAATACAAGATAAACATATACGGCTGGCAGAAACCATATTTTGTTTGATATGCTATGTTGAAACGTCATAACAAATTTAATAATCCTGAATAACAGTAAAAATTACACCCAGAATAGAACTTAAAACATTGTGGGCATACCAAACAACATTTGGATCAAACCACAAAAATGTAGAAGTACGATAATCGTACGTTGGAACACACTACATTAACACTTGACTTTATCGTTATGTCCCCTTAACCCTGAAATTTTACCAAGCCCGCAAATATAGTTGAACGATTTAACTGAGGAAGTATTTTTCAAATCGGCTAAATTTATAGGGCCTATAGTCAATGGGTAGATATGTGATCTCATGACATTTTATTATGACATTATTGACTAATCAATACGGTAACTTTTATTGCCATAAAACTCAAACTCACCGGTAAAAATCTGTTGTAAGACGTGGAGGCCCCAATCCTGCAGGAAGCGTGAAGTTTCTTCACCCATTATTCACAAAGGAAACAAAGAAACAAGTCACTATAATAAACAGTCCAACCAAGTTACACCAACAACTCACTCAGGACTGCATGGGTCGAAGATTAGGGGTATGACGCTGTCATCAGTGTGATTGCGCATGCGCGGACGCGCGGACACCTGTCAGGGACGGTTAGAGCCCACCCTCTGGTAGGCTGGGGTACGCTGCGAACCCCAGCCTTGGAAGTGCGTCGCGTCTATACGCTAGGGTCCCTCACAAACATTTTGTTTTTTGCCACATGACACTCTATATGTGACTACCACAATGCACGCCTGGTTTTAGGCAGAGGAATACAAAATATCTAGGGCATTGAACGAGCACTAGTACGGGCTGGGGCTAAGTGTGACGTCATTGATTTCAACACGTCAGCATTGCTAGTGTCCGCGACATTTGTTTATTGTTAACGCCTAGATTCTAGTCTGGACTGTTTTAACATTACACTGCTAGGAACGGACCAAAGCCAAATTGGAGATGTAATGTGTGTGACTCCAGACCACATTGGTTTGCCGCATGTCGCTGGTTGTAGCGCCAAGAATCATGCGAAATCAACATTTACTCGCAATCTGGAGCTCTGATTTTTCTCAGTGCAGTCCGTATTCAGCCTCCACCGCATCGACCGTTGACATCCCGGGCCTGAAAGCAAACTGATGCTCCGAAAACAATTGATATGTCTAAAAAAAGTAACTAACTTGAGATTTCAAGATTGCCTCAATTATTTTTGAAAAAACCTGGACCACAGAGATTGGGCGGTATCCCTCAACGCAAGTTCTAACCCCTCTCCTTAAATTATCGGTGTAACTTTAGACATCTTAAGCCTATATCAAGGGATTCCCCTTCCTAATAATACATATGTCGAATGAATGGTGTTTTTTGCTTCTGGGGCCCCTAAACGAAAAGTTGTCATGGTTTCGGACTTAAGTCTTAAAATGAGACCAACGGTAATAGCTTCTTCCCTATGGGGGAAATTCGCTAGAAAACAACGTTACCTCCTTAACGAATTTTTTAAATGAAAACTCCGATAAGCAATGTTTCCGGATAGTAAAGATTCAAATAAAGAATAAATAAAATTCTTTTATTATAAAATTCACCTTTTTTTAAGTATAAGCTAAATGACGGTGATTATTTTTTATAAAAATACTAAGAATAAACGAATTTCCCTTAAAAAATTTAATCTTGAGCAAAATATTATGAGGGAAATGCATCGTAAGGTAAATGAAACAAACCTGACAGGCATGGGAGCAGTGTCAGCCACAGGTACGTTTACCTCATGTACCATTTATAATTTTTTATTTAAAATGTGCCCGATAATTTATGCCCGTTTTGAACATTGTGACTAGGAGAGTAGATATACATAATAATAAAAATTTAATGTAACATTGAAGTTCAAGTGTTCAGTAATATTTTCTGCGGTTTACACCTTTACACTATAAAGCGTTTGGTTTATAGGCAGCCACTCATAAATATTGTTGGCTGAATATATGCAGCATGATATAATACATATAAAACCAGTCTGGTTTTATACTTTTGTAAATGCTGCAACAGCTAGAAATGTAGCTATAAAACACCTAGAAAGTAATGGATAACCATTCCTTTCCATGCCTTTCAAAAAAGCGATCATTGCCTGGGTATCATGGCCGAGCGGATAGTCACTGCCGTGTGGTTAGTTATGCCTGTCAGGACTGAGTGAACGACCGCAGTAGTGCACATCTCTGAATCGTTGGTAATAGGCCTATAATATAATTCAAGTACATAAATGTCAGTAATAACCTCTTCCTCGGGTAGTAGTATGTTATTGCCGACGTGGTTAGGAATTCTTTCTTCAGGTTGTGGAAAATTTCGAGCATGTATCCATTAGGTTATTAATCTTCTACGTAAAGATAGCAAACTGTACTTTGAAATTTAGTTCCTTCTTCCTTTGTCAATACAATTCCTTTACTTCCTTCTAAGCTCAATATTATCAAGAGACAAAAATTAGAGAGAGAGAACCTCCTCAAGAGCTCGAGAGGTTTTTACTTTTTATTGTAGTAATTATTCACATCAAGCATAAAATAACCCCGATGCGTCAGACTTGCATAATCAGCGTCTTTCAAAGTCATCATATCATATTTCAATCCAACATAAGCGATATAAGGCATTTGTTGTGTTCTGTTTAAGAATAACACGGGGAATAAGTACACAGGCTTGCCGTTACAAGGAAATTGGGTTGTTTTAAGACAAAACCCGGTGTTCAAGATATATCAAGAAACAAGGTAGTTAAAGAAGTTTATCTATTTACTAAACATGGGGAATGAGTAAGCAGATTTGCTACCATGGAAATTTGAATTGAATTGCTATACCTGCGCTCTTACATCCCCAATGTTAACCTTCTGGGAAATAATAAAATTGTATTTATTTCTCAACATATCTTCATTAAACTTGGTATGTGGCTTCATTTTGTTGAAATCTACTAGATTGTAGCCTAAAATCTTTCACTTTCACATTTAGGTAGCAGCAAACCTGCATACTCACCTCCCATATAATTTTAGCGAATTTCCCCTATAGGGAAGAAGCTACTACCGTAGGTCTCATGGTAAGACCTAAGCCCCAGACCATGATAACTTTTCATTTTGTAACCCCCAGAAGCAAAAAACACCATTCGTTCGAATTTATATATATATATATATATATATATATATATATATATATATATATGTGTCTGTTAGCACGATAGCAGCCGTAAAAATGGTCCGATCTTGATGAAATTTGGTACAGACATGTAAAGTGGTAATCGATTGGACGAGTTCGTGAACCAGCCCGATCGGACCACCGGAAGGGGGGAAAGGGGGATAAACCCCCTCAAAAATGGGGTTTTTGAGCTTTTTACATAGAAAAATAAAATTTATCAAATTTTTGTGTGCACCATTGAATTCAGCTCAAAAAAACAAACAATTTAGTATTTTGAATCACTGCTCTATGTCCATTGGTTACCGAGATATTGAAAGTGGTAAACACAGTACGTTGTCCCAATGTTAACCTTATGGGAAATAAGTAAAATTCTACATCTCGTTTATTTCTCAACATATCTTGATAAAACTTGGTAAATGGCTTCTTCTAGTTCAGATCTACTAAATATTGAATTAAAACCAGCCAGTTTAAACATATACCTGTAGCAGCAAACCTGCATACTCATTCCCCATGTTAATCTTATGGAGCTTACAAAAACATGTCAAATCTCGCTACGTTGGATCGAAATATGTTGTTTTGCATTTGAAATTCGCTGAGTATGCAGGTCTGCTGCAACGGGGGTATTAATGGATAATATTTGTGCATGCTTATTTACGGACATAATATAATGATTTTATTTGATGCGAGACTCTGTGTAAACTATTTTTATTGAAGCATTTGAAATTCGCTGAGAATGTAGGTCTGCTGCAATGGGGGTATTTTAGGAAATCGTTGTCCAGTAATTATCATTAGTGAAGGTAACGGCCCGCAATAGTGAACAATATTGCATTGCGTTTCCACAAATTTCGTCATTTAAATTTTGTATAGGAAAAAATACATTAATTTTGTTGATTTCACATTATTCTGTACCATGTTAAATTCATAACTAATTATTATCATAGGAGTGTTCATCATTAAAACATTAGTATATCAATGGGTGCAATTTAACGAGTTCCAAACGAGTTCCGTAATTTCGCTTGGGCTTTGAGGAAAATACGAAATACAGTCATACGAGCAAGTTTCTGTGTCACTGACAGATGGTAACACTGAAACTAACGATATACAAGCAACAATTTAGTAAGTCAAATTAACCTTTGCAATATCTCAGCTCGCTCCTCAGCAATGTATAGCCAGCAAAACTTTAATCGAGGTTTGGTGCAAAATCAACTTCTTGAGCCGTGACCTCGAGCTACTCTTGTATCACCTTCCTCAAATCTAAATCCTCACTAATCTTTGAATACTTGCCCCGCAGTCTACTCAAAGGATTCAACGCTAATACCTTGGAGTGTTTTCCCAATTCACTCGTCTGAAATTGCCAACTCCTCACAACCACCTCCAGAGAAAAATTAGGCGGAAAGGCGGAGAGGTTTAATCACAGATGAAGAACTATAGCGCTCTCATATAGTTAAAGCGACTCCCTTGACTTGAACGCATGAAACTATTAAACTATAGTACAACTGCGTCCTCTCACGAAATCCACTTTCAGCAAGCTTTGGAAAATTTGAAACTCAAACGTATGGGATTGGTTGTAAGTTATGGATCAAGCTATGGGTGTATAGGACAATAAAAAAAAATACACAGTAGCTTTCAGAGAAAACAGACGGAGTTTTCGCTGCCAACCAGCGCATTGTTATCCTGCGTCGATCCTGTAAAAAAATACTCAGACTATTTACGCTTCTGCTATATGTATTTCAAGTTTCACTGTACAAACTTCCAGGTTTGACCCCACTCATGTGTTTGCCTTGATGAAAAATGCACGTGTACAGCAGAACTCTTACTTTTGATGTTCCATGTATAAAGTGATGAGCCACATTGTTATTTGCAATGCCATATAGTTTGTTGTTTCAAAATTTCTTATCATTTTTATATTTTCAATCATCCTTATTGTTTAAGTATCTTTATTTTTAAGTTTACTCAGATGTTAGATGTTTATGTTTGATATTTTTAACTGTGTTGATTGTTTTTGTACTTAATTAATGTCTGTTGAATTGCTACAACATAGTGCGAAAGAGTGAAACTATAAGGTCATCATCTTTATTTTTGGTAAATATTCAGCTATTGAAATTCGGCATTCGTGGATACACAAAAAATCCGCGAAGTAAGCGATTTTTATCAGAGGATATTTTTTTAATTAAAAATTGTAAAACGAGAACTTTAGTTTTAAGGAAAAAATAGCAAGTGAAGTTATGGTACTAGTTTTAATCTTATAAATTTAGTTAGTATGGCAAGATAAGGGAAATAATTTTAAAAATGATTGTCATTGTTTGACATTAATACATTAAAATTTTTTCTAATACATAGTAAAAGTATACTTGAATAAAATAAAATAACACGATAGTAACTTGTAAAAATACTTAACAACTTAAACTTTGTCTCTATCCTTAAATGATTTCGGATTGAGACGAGGCTGCTACGAATTCGGTTTTTATTACAATCCTTATCAGGATTTATAAATGGATTGATATACATAATTACATTAAATTTAACTATAATATTCTTCCTAACTGCCACTAGAAACGTAATTATTTACATTATTTTTTTAAACTCTCATAGTTTAAGCACAGATGAAGAACTACAGTTCTTCATTTGTGGTATAAGCTGATCTCAGGAATGACGCAAAATTTTGGATAGAACGGAATTTTAATTTCAGTAAACTTTGACGTAGTTCTTTGTTTAGCTTACTCAATATTTCATGTCTCCTAACCCAATTCTGGTTTCTTTTCACTCACGTTTGCATGTAGGTGAACGCTGTCACAACAGTAATTATACAGAGGTTACGGTACTGGCTATTAAAATGGCCAGCAAAGTAAAGCAAATGGTTTTCTTATCCTATAGTAAAAGTCGTGAGTTTTGTTTAACTTCGGGGAAAATTTTGTCGTATATTGTTGGTCGTAGATAAAGTAGTGTATGCAACGATTGTATTATGCCTTTAAGCCACCTATTGGCTAATCGTAAACAAGTTTTCATCGTTCTTCATCCTAGAATGTGTTACTTCTGTTTCAGCAATAATATAAATTAGTTTTTGTTTGGGTGGGAACAATAGAACGTCGATCCTCTAGATGTTCCCATTTCGATACCGCGTCGACATTTCCGCCACCGGCCCCGCGGCCGCGGCGCGCCGAGACCTCGCACCTCAACGTAGCGCAACTGACTAGATCAGTAGAATCGGTTCAATGTACACTGTTAGGTCTACTATTACGAACATTTTTTGCGAAACCCATGGTCGAATCTCTACTTTAGTAAACAAACACAAATATAATTATTGAAAAGTAACGAATAGTCCAAATATTAGCTGATAGAGCATTCCGGACAGAGGAGCCAGGATTGTCAATTCATAATAGTAGTTTATCTACGACCATTGCAATAATCACCAATAACGATGTTACAACTAATGTCGTAATGAGGTCCATTATTAAACCAAATACAAACCCGTTGCATAAAGTAAACTTTATGCAACTGGTGTCACTTAAGGGGGCGGTCTACCTTGACAGAAAAATCTGCGTCACAGAGCGAAATAACATTGTAAAGATAGGGCTAAAGCGCGCTGAAGTAAGCTTGCAGACGTTTCGTATCTGGGCGACAAAAGCTTTATTTTTTAAGATTTAATACAAATGAGAGTGGGTTCACGTTCTTCAGAATATTTTATAGGTCTCTACAATTTTTATTTTTCTATAAAGCGTTTCTGTCGTTAGTTATGAGACTTTAAAATCTAACAAAAAACTACATTTTTTTAAATATTTACACAATTCCTGTAAATAAACGGGGATAAAATCAAAATTTTTAAAATTATAGCGACCTACAAAAACATATCCTTTTTAAAATGACACCAAAATATTGGAAATCATATGAAAATCCAGCTATCAATGAATAAGATACAAAACCCTGTTTTAGCGCTCGGAACTTGAGGTAGACCTCAATGACCAATTAATGATCAAGACCAACTTAATGATACAGGTTCTAGACCAATGGGAGCGCGGCATTTGACGAAAGTAGTGTCACAATGACAATTACGCAATTCGCACATCAGCTGATTGTTGCATTACGATTCATGTTTGAGTTGACTTATCCCATCAGCTGATTGTTCCACAACGATTCATGGTTAAGTCTGCTTATGAGCCTAACCTCAAATTTGAGTTGACCTATTCCATCATTAGTAAGAGTCATGAGTTTTGTTTAACTTCGGGAAAATTTTGTCGTATATTGTTGGTCGTAGATAAATTAGTGTATACAACGATTGTATTATGCCTTTAAGCCACTCGCTTCGCTCGTGTTCTAACTTACATCTCACTCGTAGCCTAAAAGCATACATAATATAATCGATGCATTAAATGTTTTAAAATATGCGAATTTAAAATACTTAACATATCCTAAATGCAATGAGTTATATACGGAGGGTTTCGTATATAGAATAGGCGTATAAGCAGAGGTAAATTAGTTTACACCAACAAATATTGTTTCAAACATAATTTATTTTCAAATATTGTGTCTACAGGGTGTTCATTAAATGTGGGGCAACAATTTACATAGTGATTCCTTGGGTCAAAACAAGCAAAAATGTTTATATAAACATAGGTCCTAAAGTGCTCCGTTTTCCGTCTGTGTGTCTGTTAATGATTTTTTCATATTTAATCATATCTCACGAACCACTTAACGTATTAATTTCAAATTTGGTATATGGATAACCACTATTAAGAACTATTTTTGTAAGAAGTATCAAGTTTCTACTTTGTACCATTTCAAAATGGCGACGGTTTTTTGCTTTCAAAGCTAAATATCTTAAAAACCGTAAATTTTAGAAAAATTATACAAGAGACAAAAAAGTTGCAAACTCTAATCCAATTAATGCTGATATGAATAATATGATAATCGGACCACTAATAATGGAGAAATTTTAACCTTTCTGCATAAAAACATGGTTTCTTACAACAATCTGTCTGGAAATAGCATGTTTTTATTCAGAAAATTTAAAATTTCTCCATTATTAGTCATCCGATCGTTATAATCTTAACATCATCGTTAATTAGATTAAATTTTTCAACTTTTTTGCTTCTCGTATACTTTTTCTAAAATTTACGTTTTTTAAGATATTTAGCTTTGAAAACAAAAAACAGTCGCCAATTTGAAATGGTACAAAGTAGAAATTTGATACTTCTTGCAAAAATAGTTTTTAATAGTGGTTATCCATATACCAAATTTGAAATTAATACGTTAAGTGGTTCGTGAGATATGATTAAATATGAAAAAATCATTAACAGACACACAGACGGAAAACGGAGCACTTTAGGACCTATGTTTATATAAACATTTTTGCTTGTTTTGACCCAAGGAATCACTATGTAAATTGTTGCCCCACATTTAATGAACACCCTGTAGACACAATATTTGAAAATAAATTATGTTTGAAACAATATTTGTTGGTGTAAACTAATTTACCTCTGCTTATACGCCTATTCTATATACGAAACCCTCCGTATATAACTCATTGCATTTAGGATATGTTAAGTATTTTAAATTCGCATATTTTAAAACATTTAATGCATCGATTATATTATGTATGCTTTTAGGCTACGAGTGAGATGTAAGTTAGAACACGAGCGAAGCGAGTGGCTTAAAGGCATAATACAATCGTTGTATACACTAATTTATCTACGACCAACAATATACGACAAAATTTTCCCGAAGTTAAACAAAACTCATGACTCTTACTAATGATGGAATAGGTCAACTCAAATTTGAGGTTAGGCTCATAAGCAGACTTAACCATGAATCGTTGTGGAACAATCAGCTGATGGGATAAGTCAACTCAAACATGAATCGTAATGCAACAATCAGCTGATGTGCGAATTGCGTAATTGTCATTGTGACACTACTTTCGTCAAATGCCGCGCTCCCATTGGTCTAGAACCTGTATCATTAAGTTGGTCTTGATCATTAATTGGTCATTGAGGTCTACCTCAAGTTCCGAGCGCTAAAACAGGGTTTTGTATCTTATTCATTGATAGCTGGATTTTCATATGATTTCCAATATTTTGGTGTCATTTTAAAAAGGATATGTTTTTGTAGGTCGCTATAATTTTAAAAATTTTGATTTTATCCCCGTTTATTTACAGGAATTGTGTAAATATTTAAAAAAATGTAGTTTTTTGTTAGATTTTAAAGTCTCATAACTAACGACAGAAACGCTTTATAGAAAAATAAAAATTGTAGAGACCTATAAAATATTCTGAAGAACGTGAACCCACTCTCATTTGCAGACGGAACACGGAGCACTTTAGGACCTACTAGTATGTTTTTTTTTAGTATGTTTATATAATATTTTTTGCTTATTTTAACCCAAGGAATCACTATGTAAATTATTGCCCCACATTTTTTGAACACCCTGTATATGTTAATTTGGGACAGACTGATGACAAATAAAATACAGATAGAGATATGCAATAAATACTGCTCAAGTAAAAATGAAAATTAAATTAAATTAAAAATTAGGAAAAACTGATTTTTGTGGTGTCATAGGAAAGAGGTGAAAAACTAAACTAAAGTTATAATGTTAAGGTTGTTGACATATTCGGTAGAATAGGAAGAGGCAAAACCTTTATTCCTAATTTAGATTAACCTATTGGCTAAATTTCTCAGAATAAATTCAAAAAAGTAATTTTAATTTCTTTTATTCAAAAACATGCAAAATATATTAACCTGTTAAAAATCCTCACACCATCCATCGGTCAGTGTTGAGGTAAATGGCTTCTTCTAGTTCAGATTTACTAAATACTGAATTAAAATCACCAATTTTTAATATACCCGTAGCAGCAAACCTGCATAGGTACTCAAGAATGTTATTCTTATGGAGCTTACAAAAACATGTCAAATCTCGCTATGTTGGGTTGAAATATGTTGTTTTGCATTTTAAATTCGCTGAGTATGCAGGTCTGCTGCAACGGAGGTATCTTCTTATCCTATGGTAAAAAAATCCTTTTTCTGCTATCCAACGTGCCCTGATGAGGTTCAGAGTATCATAAACAAGTACCAACACACCTCCAACACATCTCCTGGCATAGATGGCACATCTGCAAATGCAATTAAGAAATCAGGAAGCCTCATTTCACCTGTAATCTCTCATAGAGTTAATTTAAGATTCTAAACAGGAATTTTTCCTGATTACCTTAAAGTTGCCTTAGTGATTCCATTGTATAAAAAAGGTTGTACTACTGACTTAAACATTTATCGCCCAATATCTCTCTTATCCGCATTTTCCAAGATTTTTGAAAAAGTTATGAAAGTAAGACTTCTGAAGTATTTATGTTCAAATAGTATCCTATTGTAAGAATCAGTTTGGCTTTTTGGAGGGAAAAATCTACTGAAGACGCATTATTACACTTATGTTCTTTGGCTTTTGAAGAATTAAATAAAAAATGATTGTAAGTGAAATCTTCGTTGACATCACTAAAGCGTTTGACTCTGTCGATCATGGAGTCTTGGGAGATTCCATGACCGACACCCCTAATACCAGACCTATTCTTTATAGATCTGGTATTAGGGGTGATCCATTAAAATGGTTTCAGTTATTTGAGTCACCGACTCCAGTGTTTCGCCACTCTGTCAGCAGTACTCTTCCTGTTTCTTACGTAGTTCCGCAGGGATCTGAATTTACATCAACAGTCTTTGTCATGGAAAGTTTTCTGGGTGCCTATCATGTTTCGCGGACGAAACAGCAATTTTGCTATAAAGGAAAAAACTTTAAAGGATTTTTATTTAAGTATGCATAAAGATCTTGATAAACTCAAGATGTGGTTTGCTAGGAATAAAATGATTTTGAGTTCCAAGACAAAGTTTTTCATTTTTCTCTTAGAAATAAATACAGTAAAATATAAATTTATTCTTTAAATGTAAATTTTGTCTCCTCCCCATAGGTAAATCTTGTGGGGATTCTATCAAAATAGAACAAGTTCAGCCTATATAATATTTGGGCATTTCTATGGACGAGAGGTTTAATTGGAATGGTAATTTCTCAAAAATTAAAGGCTCTCTCTCTCTATATATATATATATATATATATATATTTATATATATACCGGGTGTCCCATAATAGTCCCCCCCTTAACCTTTTCCTATATTTTTTAAAATATTAATTCCACACCACCCCCAAAAAGTATTGGGTAGTTAATATTTCATTTTGAGGGGGTACCCAATTTTGGCCGTCATTTTAGATCCGCCATATTGGATCCAAAATATTTTTAAAAATGTAAAAGTGGTGTTGTGACCCATTATTCCGAACTAGATTTTTTTACTGATTACAATGCCGCAATCCGTGTTTTAATATCTCAATTGATTCTCAACATATGACTACTTTTAATTTATTTATTTTTAACCAATTTAAACATTACAAATTGATAAAATAGGCCCATAACCACAAAATAATACTAGAAAGTGACATAACCACAATTGTTGAGCGACTCCTTGTAATGGATGGGTAAAATAATAATGTGTCTCCCAGTGAGAGTAAATTGATTACTTTGTCTCGTGGCGGGAGACAAAGTAAACCTAAAAGGATAACATTGGAATCAATAATTCAAAATTAGAGCTCCTTCAAATTTCCACGCACACATACAAATATGTTGCAGCTCAACGAATGTAGGCGCTAACAGCTGATGTATTGGCAGGAATAATCAATAACATTATCAACAATCAGCTGTGAGAATGTCTAAGAATTAAGCATGTATGAACGTTGCAACAATCAGCTAATCGCTGGTGCATGCATAGTTGCAGCTACCAGGATGCAGGCGCCATCAGTAGAACGAAACAAAATGGATATTTTTATTACTTACTAAAATAATAAAATTATATTTTAATGGTCAGAATATTTACTATTGCACGTGAGGGAAAAATGTTTTGTGCATTTCGAGAGTGAAGCACATTGTCTCCCTCGTGAAAATTGTCGCCCTCCCAAGCTCGGGCGCCAACATTTTCAATCGTGAGACAATATTGTACTTTACTCACTCAGCACAAAAATAACTATTTTGGATAGGTTACAAAATTTAAATCGTGTATCCATTCCATTTCCTAAAATTGAAGGTTTTAAGAGATTTTACACTTTTTCCGCTCCGGAGTTATTTAATCTATTGCATTACAGTGTACTCTTCAGTAACAACTAGTTCTTTCGCCAAAAACTTGAAAAATGGCTTTTTACTAGTAACAATGTGGAAATATATATTTTTGTGACATCCTAAGTGCTTGTCCTTTGTTTATCTTAGTTAAAATTTACTAGTATATGCACCCTCACTAAAAATCATGCGTTTGTACTTGAGTATTTTGTAACTTTACATACATAAACTTGCGTGTTATTGTTTTTAGCCTTTTTATTTATGTTTGTTGCATATACTGTATTCTTTGTATACCCGCGTCTAGTTATTATTTAATTTGTTTTATTGTTTTTTTTCATTTTATGAGTATATGTTATCCAATGAAAGTCATTGCTGTAATCTTTTTTTCGGATATGAAAAGCAAAGCTATAAATTGATTGAATAACTATGTTTTATTTTTTTACAATTTCATTTTGTTTATAGGGAGTTACTGCCACATTGCACTTGTGCATAGCAGCGAAATCACCTCTACACAGCAAATGCTAAAGACGTGGCTATCCATAATGTATTAGATAATGGTAGTGAATACATTTTTCGTTATTTAATGGTTGTAAAGTAAATATCGAAAAAAATATTGTAATGCAAAAATTGTAATTTATGTAACTTCCGATATGGAAATAAAGAATTTTTTTATTTATTTATCTTTGGATCTGACCTACATATTTCTTATTATTAATCACTGTTACGCGGTAGGCAAAGCGGCGCGGATGGAGGAAGGTAAGGGAATGAATCAGGTGGTATTGATTGCGGGGCCGAACCACCCCCTGCCACCCGAGTCGAACGGCGACATCCGAATCCGAACAATCGAACAACTTTCGATTTACTGACATTTTATTCGAATGTTAACTCTTGTCGAAACCTAAATGCATTCGAGTACCTGAAAATTAAATCTTGTATTAATTGTATCAATCATCGCAGAAACTGTTGTATGCAACTAGTATAAAGCTGTGACAGTCGAAGAATATTTTTTAATTAAGATAAACTTTCCTTAGCCTATGTTTTCTACAGTTATTATCGTTAACACGGCGAATTAAATGGCTTTCCCAAATGGATTTTTATGAGCAATACGCAAAACTCTGATGAGACCTATCGGTCTGAGATAGTTTGAATATATTCTTTTTCTTGACAAAACATCATCCCATTTTCTGACTAAGCTTAACATAGATTAATTTTTACAGACATCTTATTTATGTAAGATATTTCGTTGGAGAGCAGGCGAACACAATTGAAATGTATTCGAGTACTTTATTGAAACTCTAGTACTCGATGGAGCGCTAGATCCGATGAAGTCGATCCGTTCCAGCAGTCCAACAGTCCTCGCCAGTCGCTGGGAGCTTCAGCACAGAGGTGAGGCTTCACACAGCTACATCCTGCCTGGGTCATGGTCCATGCTCCTAGTTTTCCTTATTCCAGGTTGATACGAGTTTTTTAATCCTTCGGTAATTGTAATCGTGTTTATTTATTTCTCTTATCTATATGTGTGTTCCGTGATTTCTTTTTATCTCCAATATTCTTATCTTACCTAATTAATAAGTAGATTTTTATAATTGTTATTGCAACTATTATTTTATTACTTATAACAGACTCATTATCTAGAATTTAATTAGAATATATCAAACGTCGTGATTTGATATTGGGGGTTTCCTGATTGCAGTTAGTTTTATAGCCCTGGTTATCTTGTAAACATCAATAGTTTTGCATCTATCATTTTTCTGTCCTCTCAACAATTAATTAATCATATTTGTTATATTTTGTTTGTATATATACTAACGTGTTGTTATATCGACCACACACAATGCGTCAACAAGCAAGCAACTCAACAGCTGTTTACAAATGGCGTCAGATTAAACTTAACCTGTTTGCGACCATCAATATTGGTTTTGGAGTTCAGTCGCAAACCCCATATGATAGAAGCTGCTCAATCTCAGATGAATTAATTCTTTATCACAATATCGACCCAAATTTTTCTGATATAGGTGATTCAACTTTCAATATTTGTAAGACTTGAGATTGTTGCTAAATGTTGGGAAACACTGTTTATAACATATTATTTAGATTATTGTCAAACCTAATTGATTTTAATTGGTTTTGTCTATATATTTATGCTACAAAGAGAAACCTTTTTAGATATATTCGTCAGGTTAGAAAAATATTCCAAAATATCTATATGTTTACGTTAAATCCAATTAAAATTGTCATAAAACCCCCTTCACGGCAGGTTTTTGGGGAAGTTTTGATTTTTCTTGATTCGTATGATTTTGGCACGCTGAATTCGAATATGGTGTTGCAAAAATCAAAAAATATCCGACCCTTTTACGAATTTTTTATAAATCGAAAACCTTTAATGTCACGTAATTAACATTCTTTTTCAAAAATAAAGTTGGTGCGCACATCTTACAAGTTATAGTATTTGTTTTTATTTTTATTGCAAAGAAAATGGGTAGCACCGCTGATTTCAATCTAAATATATCCAAAAGCGAACCCCGTTGACTAAAAAAAATATAAGGCTTTGGGCCATTAAACGTGGCACAAATGATCTTTGTATGCTATAGATGCGTACCAAGAATGGAGTTTAAAATATATCCCCTCAAAAGGCTAAAATAGGGTACATTATAACATGCAAAATAGTAGCCGTTTTTAGTTTAAAAAGTGTATTTTCTCAAAATCTGTAAGGCTTTGAATATTCTTTATAGGCTCTATAGATGCGTGCTAAGCAAAACAAAAAAAACACCCCTCCATTGGCTATTTTTAAATATATTGTCTAAGAAGTTTAAAAGAGGGTATATTATAAAACTTTAAATGGCGTTTTTCACTTTTAAAAACTTATGATGAAAAAGTACTGATAGAAGGTCTATTGAATATTTTCAAGAGACAAACAAAAACAAAGTTCAATTTACTAAAAGAATAATCTATACAAAACTATTACGGCCATCCACTATATTTGTGTTAAATACCAAAGAAAACTGGCGTTTTCTGGACCGCCCGAAGTACTCAAACTGGAATCTTGAAACTTTGCATAGAGTAAATAGCTTCCATGAAAATGGGTTCTTAAAAATTAAAGGTTTTAGGAGGGTTTGAGTGGCTGCAGGGAAAGCACAATTCCAACCAACTATCTTCGTCTCCAGCACACGAGTGATTTCACCTCCAATGTGTTTGAAAAATGTTTATGGAAATTAAGTTTTCCTCATTCTTTGGCCAATATATTAATTTTCTATTTTTCATACAATTTTCTGTCTATTTAAAAAAAATCAAATATTTTGTATTTTTTAACTTGTTAAATTCAGGTGTTAAGTCGAGAGTTCACCATAAGCGCTATTTAGTGTCATTTATCTTAGTTTTATAACCCGAACTATGTGCCTCATATTCTCATGAGTCGAACTGGCTGAAAGGATTTAAGCGAGTGCGCGGCGTTGAAACGGTCGGAAGGCTTCATCAGCTGGCTGAACAGAATAAAGCCATTGATTATCCTCTACAGGTGCATTGCCAATGATAAAGCCCTCCACCCGCTATGGGGTCGTAGCTCCAACAAATAAGAGACATGTTTACTGACAGGGAAATACGTTTATTCTCAGGCTGAACAAAATGCTCACTACAAATCAAACTACTCTATAAGTTATGACTTTAATACAACAAAATCTCTAAAAACCAACAAAATCTCTAAAGACACTAATAACTTACTGTAAAATTTTGGATGCAAGTATTCAAAAGGATTAAATTCAATTAAAGATAACTCAAAGAGTGAGCAGCCTGGAATTTTGAAGAATATAAAAACCTACACTTTAAATTAGAAAGAACAAAAAACTAAGTTACTCACTTGGGCCGTTGGCCTGATGGGCCACGAGCCCTGAGGCCCCTCGGTCCTCCAGCACACACCCCAGTGCTCCCTCCTTAGTAAATGACCCCCAACCTCTTGTTAGCTGACCTACGTACAGCCAGAGCTTTCAGTCAGTCAGCATAACGAGAGTCAGATTAATAACAATCCCAGTCTACTCACACAACATGCTCTAATACTTCCTCTTCACAAAGGTTGATGCCCGCTAACCGCACACTATGGGGGTAAAAAAGGTGAAAATTGGAAGTTCAAGCCCCTGAAGTGGCAGTGTTATTTTTTTATTCAAACACTCACAGAAAGTTTAATTCTATATTAATGAGGTCAATTCAGTACTTTTAAGATTAAATTTAAAATTGGAGTGTTTGTAAATGGTAGCTGATTCATAGTATTTGTCCGTCTTAAGGAAAACAGAAAAATCTATTGAAGAAACTTTCAAATTCTCATTTCGACCTGGGGTAGAATCATCTGCAACCTTAAGATGTAACTAAACACTTAAAATTTATAGGACAGGTATAAATTACCATTAAAATCATCCAGTCCATTCGGTAATTTGTAAAAAATGAACATTAATTACAATCAAAGTATAATTTAATTTAAAATTTGTTATCCTTTCAGCGGGCGTAGCCGCGAGTTTCTGCTAGCTTCTCTATATTTCTCAAAGTGAGAGAATAGAATAAATAAGCCATTCCCGTCAGTGCATGATTTTTTTGAATTTTCAGACTCCAAAAACATCTGTAATTTTCCTACAAATCTACATAGATTATAGCTTATATAAAAATCTATACATTTGGCTCATATAGAGAATACATTCCATAAAAGTAGCCCAGTTTTGGTACAATCATAAATCTAATAATGTATTTAGATGAGTTGCCAGATCGGTCATAATACTTACAGTTCGGGGGAGGGGGGGGGGCAATCTATTGAACCAATCGTACCAATCGTAAATAACAAGAAAAAGTAAGTATATGTGGCTTAAGATTACCCCAGTGTTACCATTGCATTGTTTTATGTATACTTTATTTATTCAGGCTTTTTAGCGAATTTCCTATAGAATTATGAGAATTCGAGACATTTAATTGACATTTAAATTCTCTCTTCAGAAATTTTAGTTTTATGATAACAGTCACACCCACCTACAATAAATGGTTTAAATTTCCTGCATGTTTTACTTAACAGCCCTTATTTATCCTTCTTGGTCGCAACTAGTACTGTGTATACAGTGAGCCCACGTTTCAACCCGCAGAATATCCAATAACAATAGCTTAGCCGCTGCCTAACGCCTTTAAACATCGGTTCCATCCAGGGAATCCAATCCCCGGATCCCTTATTCCGTTATCCCACATGATTTTAAGGCATTTTTGATCCCAGGATACTCAGGCCCAATCATGGGATTTTTAGGATTATTATTTGTGTGTAAAGTGGTTGTTGATCACTTTCCCATTGGTTTTAACAGAGTAATAAGTAATTAACACTATTTAAATGAAGTTATTGACCAAATGTTAATGATTTTATGAGTTATTACAATTAATTGCTGCGCTAATAATATAATGTCGAATATTGTCCTTGATCTTTCAACTACCGGAGGTTTTTTACCAACACACTTAATTTACACTATCAAATTTCATATCACAAGATATCTGCAATTGAGGTACAAGGTACTGTTTTTAAGTATTAAATACTTCTAAAATATTTAGAGTAGGGTGAGGGGTTTACTTCAGACTGGCAAAATCTGAAAATAAATTAGTGTTACCTCTTCTCTATTAGTTGCTTACCTTCATCATTCTATACTCTTGGTTACATGTAATTTATTCTACGGCAGAGAATTTATTCTACCAGAGTACGTACTGAATTTTCGTAAACATATTATTTTCTTTTATTTCCATTTTAATTTTTACTCCTTCCAAAAAGTTTAATCCCCCCAAAATTTGTCAATGGCGCAACTTGCGCCATCAATCCCACCTGCCAGAGAAGCACTCAGTAATGCCGCTTTCTCTAGCTACGACCTAGCGCCTTCAAATCTCGCTCCCAGAGGCCTACTGGTGAGCCCATAACTGTTGTGCACTCATGTTGAGCTTATTGCTTATCATTAATAGAAGGCACTCACCGCACTCATGTTGAGTTTATTGCTTGTCATTAATAGAAGGCACTCACAAAACGCCATAACACTACCTACAAAATATTGAAAACTCCTGTTTACTGATATCATGTACCTTTCCCAGATTCATCTCTACTTAACTGAATTATTTTAGAATATAATCAACTTAAAATGTTCATTATTTTTTATTTTTCTTTTTTTTCTATAGTGTGATTTGTATGAAGTATTTATTTTAATATGTTTAGTTCCATTGTTGCGATCGAGCTTACTTTACGATCCCAATTTTTAGTCTTCGGTTGCCCGTCCGTGATACATTCCATAAATTAATATTATTAATGTGACTATTACGGAATCCATTACGTTTTGTAAATATTTTTGCTGTAAAATAATAGCAACGTGAGCCTCTGTTTGATAGGTGCATTTTAATACAAAAACATCAAGAATGAATTAGTCCACAAACTATGTCTTAAACAATATGTAAAACATGTAAAACTAGCGCTCTTCGTTACCTTTAGTCATTTAGCCTGCTGCGTTATAGGGAGAAAGGAATAGTAATAAGTCCTTAAACAGATAAAATTTAAATTTAAATCTTGGTATTATATTGAATGGCATAGGTTACGTTATTTTTTGTCTTAGGGCAATACTATTTAAAATTTAAAACAAATGTAAAATGCATTCATTAAAAGGGTGTTTGGTGACATCATAATAAGTAAATTAATATGTAAGGAAACTATAAATGATTATAAATCGTCTGTAGTTTAAATCCGGAGTGTAGCTTACTTGATGCCTGATTTCTTAAAAGGAAAGCCAAGAGTTTTGTTTGTTTACTCTGTTTGTTTATTAGGCCCACTCTTCCATGAGTCTGTCATTACACAGCGCAGTGTTGATGATAACGGTGCAACAGATAATCTATATATTTTTAACGTTAACTATAAGGCTACTAATATTGTAAATAAAGACATAATTTCCTTAGGTACCCTTTATTAAACATAATAAAATGGGTAGGATTAAAAAAAAACATATACATATATATATACATAAATTATAGTTGTTTTAGGCCTCTGGCGGCCCCGGAGTGAAAAGCTATCGTAGTCCCATGCCTCGGAGCCCTGCCAATAACTCACATTTTTCCATAGGAAACTCACTAAAAGGTATAATATTTTTAATAATACAGTACATTGTCAGTCTCTACCTGTAGAACTGAACTGAAGCTTGAAAACATAATTAAATACACGAAGAAGGGTAAATAAACTTATTTTACTCTCAGAATAACAGGTACCGGTAGATAAATAGTTTTGGCCAGGTTTTGAGGGCAAATACTCCACCTCGTCCGGGTGAATCGCACGGTCAGCTAGAACACCACCATTACAATTACCATTACCATTACCATCGCACATTTATACTTTCCGTGCGTTTGAAATTCATCCGTGCGGGAAAATCGCGATTTTTTCCCGTTCAGCTAGGACGCCGCCTTATCTTTGAGTTCTTTCAAGATTCAGTTAATAAACGGTATCAGGAAAGTAACACGTATTTTCTTCCGTAAAGCCAGGTAAAACAAGGAAATCTACGATGAAATAAAACAAATTTACAATTAAATATATACCAACTTTTATCAACATCAGTTGGTAAATAAGGGAGATGTTGGATTTCAAATGATTGAGTCGGAGGTCAAAATAAATTACTAAAGTAAACGTGAATGTATTATATAAAAGAGAATAATTCAAATCTCATTTTCTCTTTTATGAAAAAAATCAACAAACTTAATCTCTAATTCCAATCAAAATAAAATATTTGTATCAAGTAGTTAGGGGTTTTACCATAATGTCTTCTTACAAATACTTTTTAAGTAAAATGAAGATTTTACATTCGTTTTACTGCTTGAGACTCTCTGAATTGAGCGATACAATAAATGTAAACACTAGGTACAAACTAATGCGCATTATATTGATTTTTTTCAAGACATGAATAAGTTATTTCTTTTCACAATGAAACATTTATTATTTGAAGTCATATTCAATATTTTTCACGAATTATGTTTCTGGAATTTGAATAATGCTTTTATAAATTAGACCACAATTATTTTATTTTTTTAGATTCAAGATATTTTGAATATTCTACTTTTTGGTTACTTACCCTCACAACTGATATTACATAATTACTAAGAATAGGCAAGTTAGATTATTGTATGAAATGGAAACCTTTAAATGCTGGAGTATACACTGGCAACTTAAATCTAAAAATACAACTTTAACTGCAAGACGTACAGAAGGTAACTGTTATGAGTGTTAAGTATCATATCCTTGGGAAAACCATTTTAAAATTTAACAGAGGCCCAAGAGATACTAACAACTGCCTTATTCTTTTACGACAGTAACATGCTCTAGGAAAGTCACACTTAATGTTGTAAGAATATAAGCATGAGAAGCTTACAAAAACATATTCGCTATTTTTATGTCGTTCTATATAGTATATTGTACATGAAACCTCATTCTCCCTGCTCTCAAACGTTATTCGAACATCCTAACTGGCTCGATCTGAGTCTATGAGTGAAGAGAATAAAATGAGGCAGAAACCTAAATCTATGAGTAGATCTCAAAATTCAGATAGCCTTTCCGTTATTTGTAATACAAATGAACTGTATCTACTTATAAAACATCTTTGCCTCTAAGTATTTAACTTCGACATCTAGAAATAAATACTACAAATTAAGTCATAACAAACATTTAAGTGTTCAAGGATAGGACGAACATCCATTTATACTAATTTTTTCACCCAGCAAATCACAAAGTTTTATGAATTAGCTGCAAAAGCAAGACAAATATGGATTTTTCCCGAAGCCCCTGTCTTTGCTCTGGAATGCAAAGCGCTCGCTCCTCCTGCTCTTTGTTACAGCCTCTCCTTATCTTATCACAACAAACAAGGGTCATAAAAATACGTGCTCGGTCTTTATGTGGATTCGTAATGTTGCATAACTGCTGCTGTAAAACTGTTTGCCCTGTAGACCTGTTGTGTTCTTAACAATAGTCGCTATGTACTACCACTGTAGCCAAAGCATGAGTTGGTCAGGATGCCCACTCAGGTGGGTTTACATTCGGACTTCCTACACCTGTACAGTATAACTGATCCAAACCAAAACCAATTTTATCAAACTATAGGTCGAATGAAAGAAAATAATTTACGGAGAAATTCAAGACCAAAACAAATGCATTCTCTTTCTTGAGAGCTGAGATATTCAATATTAACAATTAAAAACAAAAATAATTAAAAAAATACAACATTGATAATAGCATTTCAAGTAGCCTTAAACCCATCTAAATTGAGCTCTTAATGGTTAATCTGAAAGCCAAAGATTTCCCCACTAAAATAGGTCCAAAACAGTTTCATTATCTATATCTATAAAAGAGGAAGTATGTGTGTGTGTGTGTGTGTGTGTGTGTGTGTGTGTGTGTGTGTGTGTGTGTGTGTGTGTGTGTGTGTGTGTGTGTGTGTGTGTGTGTGGGTACGGTCCCTATAGACGCCCAAACCGCCCAACGGATTTTTATGAAATTTGCAGGGATTGTTTACCATGTTCCCAGGATGGTTTTTGTCAAGTTTGGTGTAAATCCATCCACAGGGATCTGCCCCACGGGCTCCTAAAGATACCATGTTATTCAAATGAGCTTTTGGTTTGTTTACAAAAAAACATATGATTATACTTAAAACTCCAATACACTGTTCTATATAAGACTGTGACTTGATGTAGTTCCTCATTTTTCCTGCAGACTGCATCACACACAGATACAAATTGTGTGTTTACATTAAACAGCTGACTTGATGATCATTTTTCACACAGTCTGCAGCACACTTAATTTTCTATAATTCTTTGTCAAACTAACAGCTGTAGTTAAATATTGAGTTTGTTATTATGGTTAAATGTCAACAAACCAAATAAATTATGTTTACCTTGTGATGAAACTGTCTCCAAATTTAATTGAAGCAAAAATCATTAGTGGCAAGTTCAAGGGAGAAGAAGCCTTAATTCCAAGAATACCTTTGATATCCTCTGAGTTACCATTTGATTTTAAGCGATTGCAATTTCCATTACGCCTTGCTTTTGCAATTACTATTAATAAGGCACAAGGACAATCCCTAAAAATTGCCGGATTGAATTTGAAAAATTCATGTTTTTCCCACGGGCAATTATATGTTGCATGCTCACGTGTTGGCACGCCCACAAATTTGTATATCTATACACCAAATGGGAAAACAAAAAACGTTGTATATCCTTTGGCTTTAAAGTAAATTAAGTATTCTTCATTTTGATGTTTCATTTTTGTGTTATTTTTAATGCAGTAATTTAATAAAAAAAATTTCATACCTAGCATTAATCAATATGATATTTTTTATTTAAATATTTAATTATCATGGGCGCAGCAACGCGCGCCGGGTAACGCTAGTTGTCATTAGAACCGGAAATATAAGAGAAATTGACATATCATAATTTTTTCTCATATAAATAACATAAGAAATGAGTATGTAGGTTTGCTGAAAAGGGGATGAAGAAAAATGGGGCTTATGGGCCACAATCGAGTAAAACTCAACCATAGCAAGCCAATTGCGAATTATCGTTGATAAATGATAAAAAATGAGCGAGTTTTATAAGTTTTAGCGAATTTCACCTATAGGGAAGAAGCTGTTACCGTAGTACTCATGGTAAGACCTAAGCCCGAGACCATGATAACTTTTCGTTTTGGGGCCCCCAGAAGCAAAAAAACCCCATTCGTTCATTTTCATACATATATATCTAAATATATATACATCTATGTGTCTTTAAGCACGATAACTCGCGTAAAAATGGTCCGATCTTAATGAAATTTGGCATGGATGTGTAAAGAAGTAATCATTTGGACGAGTTCGTAAACCAGCCCAATCGGACTACTGGAAGGGGGGGTAAAGGGGGATAAACCCCCCAAAAATGGGTTGGGTAATGATAATAAATGGGTAATTATTTTGGTTTTGAAAGCCCATACCAAATTTTATATGGATCGGACCTTTTTCACCAGAGTAATTGCATTTACAAAAAAATACAACCTTTCCCCCCTTTTCTTCTCGAAAAAGGGGCCTTCCACCCCCTGAATTTTTATGGACTCATTGGATTCTTCAACTAGAGCCTAAAGATGACCATTATACCAAGTTTAAAGGTGTGGCTAATTTCTTTTCAGTTTGGTCTTTTTTGGACAAATTTTACTGTACTAAATAATTTAATGACAAAGGCGCCTTGGTGAACTCGATTGATAAACAATTTTCTTGGAGTTCTATTGTGATAAGTAATATGAAGTTTGTTTGTAATTAATTATCTAAAAATTAAAATATGTAATAGCCGTATAAGGTGCTCTATGAAGTTAATTAAATATAACAATTTGTAAGGATTTCATTAAACTATTTTTATTTTGTTCAACTGTGATGTGTTAGTTATAATTATGTAAAAAATCTATATTATTAAAAGAATTTATGTTTAACAATTATTTTGGTACTCAGTGATTTTCTGTGGATGTAGGAAGGATTTTCCATATCAACTTGTACTATCTGTTATTTAACCTAAATCAAATTATCTCCTGAAATATGATAGAGTACGCTATTCACAAGAAATACTGTTTATGAAAAACTTTAGAAGAAATAATCAAACAAAACCCTGTCCTAATTTCTACTGCATATCAGCTGATTGAGGCTCATTAATATGCAATACCGACCATGGGGTCCGTACAGATAAGTTCAATATTTAAATAAAATATTACACTTTAATTATAATTTTAAAAACCATTATAGCATTAAATATCACCTTTGTAGCAGGTTTTTTCTAATGTGAAGGTTTGCCGGTGCAGGAATGTTAAAAATTTGGTGGTTTTTAATCAACAACCAGCAAACCTCAATTATAAGAAGAATATGTACCAAGTTTTATCAAAATATATCAAAATATAAGGTAGATAAAGGATTCAATCGTGTTCTAAAATGATAACTTGGGTACAATTAACTTTGTTTACCGCTTTTAATGGTTTGGTGACCAATAGTGTAGAACAATGATTCAAAATAATAAATTATTGTTTTTTTTAGCTGAATCCAAAGTTGGAAACCAAAACTTGATACTTTTATTTTTTACTGGGGGGGGGGGGGTTATTCCCTCTTAACCTTCCCTCTGGTGGTTCCATTAGGCTGGGTTTTCGAACTAATTCGAGTGTTTGCCACTTTTCAGACATGTACAAAATTCCATTGAGATTGGGCCATATTTAGGTGCGATATCTTGTGAACAGACTATATAAATAAATATATATTTCTTTTACAACGTTTGGCTGCAAAAAAAACTACATATTCAAATTTAATTTCACTTCTCACTTTATCAGTCAAGGACGAGATCATTTTGTCATTTTTCCAGAGAAGAAATAGAAGTAATTAAATTCAACATTTATTTTAACCCTCTTAAAAACTCATTGTATGTTTTACTAAAATGTAAGCGAAACAGCGTGGATGTAAAGTAGGGAGTGTAACAGCCCAAAGACTTACGTTTTACTTAGAATAATAAAATAAAGTTAAGTTTTGAAATTCACTCGAGAGACATGACTGCAGCTAATAATGACAACTGTCTGTTTCAACAACATAAATTAAGACTAGTATCATAATGAAGGCTACTGTAGTATTAATTATCATTAGTATCGAATTCTAATTTTTTTCTCAATTCTGTTTCAGACTAAGTGGAAGAGGAGGAAATCTCCCATTTTCTGCAGATAATCGTCAATTGTGATTAATTTGAAACCGAGCTTTTTTCTGTGATAAGTTTCTGAGTGTTAGCCGTCTACATATTCAAGCTTAAGCATCTGTCCCTGCTCAATTAGCTCCATAGCCAAAGACGATCTCTACAAAATGTGCTTTGTACAGTCTAAATGTGTAGGTTCGTGCCTTTCTTTAACGGTGTCCTTTAGTAATCTTTGTATCTCGATATAACGTCCGAAGCGGTGATATTAGATGTAGGTCTTCAGTTTACTCTAAAAATGGGAAGCTTACCGAATTTACACAGTCTGTCGACTCGGCCCGAGGTCGAGGCGTTGTACAGTCCGCTACCGCAAGGCAGAAGGGCGAGAAACCCGTCCCCCGTGCGGCCGCGGGGGCGAGTGTCCATGATGGACTTCGGTCACCGGCCGGTGAAGCACGTGCGCAGCGTGGACCGCAGCATCTACCACGCGCTGGACAAGCGGGTGCTCGACCCCGGGGACCTGTCCAAGCTGAAGGACCAACTGCTGGACAAGAAGCTGCCCCTGGTTGGCCCCGCAGGCACCGCCTCTCAGCGCGGGCCTTCCAACGTTGAGGTACTATGCTGGCATGAAAATTCACTCGAATCAATGGGATCCCTGTTGGTAGGTAACTTTTACGGAAGATAACATATGTCGCAGGCACCCCAGGTATCCACGAATTAAAATAATCGAAATTTATCGGCAGGTATTATTGACGGTAGGTACGCCGAATGGTGCTCTGCAGTCCAGGAGCCAATCCGTGCCTCAGTCCAGCTTACTTTCCCGCTTATCGTGTTAGTCTCTGTGAAATGGGCGTGGACTGAAGGGGAATTTGAAGCCGGAAGCGCAAGAAATGCATACTACGGTAACAATGGCGCTCAACTTGATGGCATACAAATTCCCTGAAACTACCGTAAATTATCCAAGGATTAAAAACTAGTTTAACCTTATAAAATTGATATAAATAATCACTGTTACTTTGTTACCTAACCTAACGTAACCTGTTATAATGCTAACAGGTATTCAACTATGTGTTACTGCTCACTTCTGAAAAGCCAGAAAGCGGAAGCTAGTTACTAAAATAATATAATTTTAGGGTTAGATTTATAATTAACTGTATAATTAGGAAGTAGGATTAATTAAGTGTTGAATAATTATAACATAGACAAATTAATTAATTGTTTATGCATTTTAATGCACGAATTAAACTACGCATTGAAATCAAAATGTATTATTGTATTACTCAGATTTCCCCCGAATAGGATTTTACTTTATTATTCACTTAGGTTGGTATTACTGTTTCCTACCCCTTCTTCTGCTCCAAATGGTCCCGTCTCCGTTCCGCCCTACATTAATAAAATGTATACACAATATTATCGACCAATAGCGTGACTGCAGAGTGCCATTTTGGAGTACCTACCGCCAAGATAACCTGCCACTAAATTTAGATTATTTTAATTCGTGGGTAACTGGGGTACCTGTGGTAACTGTTACCTACTTTAAAAGTCACCTACCAACAGGCCCTCCGGATAGAACTACTTTTGTTTGAATTTAAACTGTTAAAATATGATATCAGAACAAATTGTTTACGCCTAAATGAATCCGATCCTAAATGTTAACAAAAATTCACTCGTTGTCCTTCAAGAAGCAAACATTAACACGACATCGCTGATCTGGTAATTCTAGGTGTCAAAGTAAATTGTCAAAGCAAATTCGCAAATACAAAAATACTGTTTTATTCAAACGCACGAATGTTCTGCTTGAAAACCATCGATGTCAAATGAAATTTAAGACTTAAGTAAAGCTTGGCTTCGAGGCATCTATTGATTTGATTTAATTTTAACTGTTAAATTACTGAAAAACGTATCGATTATGACTATTTATACAAATTTAATTCTATAGCCTCAATTACAGAATGCTTTGAAATTCATTTTGAAGACCTCGAACTGTATAGATATGATGAAATTATTAATTAAAATTAATACCTTTTTTGTCTGCAGTTCAATTACACGATCCTACAGAAACCTAATCCTACGACAATGTGAGAGTTAAATTGCTGACAAAAAAGGTATTATAACCAATTTTTTAGAAAATGATTTCCCTGCAACAATGGATGACCTTTCAGGACTTAATTTCATCTAAAATCATTCTAGAAATAAATTGTAATTGTTAAGTTAAATTTTAAAATATTTAGTTTTAAGATATGTTAATCCTCCCTTAAACTGTATTAATGAACCACTCCTTTTATTGATTATATTATATGTAATTACAGTGGAATCCCGATAATCTGAAACTCGGCAATCCGAAATTCCGCTTGTTCCAAAACGCTACTGGGGCGGGAAATTTTATCAATTCTGGATAAAAAATGGGTAAAACTTTACTAAAGATATAAATCGTTTTTAATTGTTGCGCGTAAACAGCGAGAGTAATACGCGCCGGACTTAACTGTCCAGGCACCCCTAGCGGTTCCTGGACAGTTAAGTCCGGCCGACTCCATGTTCCTAAGTGACGTAACTGAGCAAGATCGTCACTAAGGTGATTTGCGATCTGAAGGCAAGAAATCGTTGGATATAAACGATATGTCAACATGACTTCTGAAAAAAATGCCACAATGGTTTCGTAGCTCCCTTAACTCAATCAATCAATCTTTTATTCAAAACAGGCCTCTTTCCAAATTCTCTTAAGTTTGCAAAAGTGATTCCTATTTTCAAAAAAGGAGATTCACAACAACCAAACAATTATGGGTCAATCTCAATTCTGGCAGTGCTAAGTAAAGTTTTTGAAAAACATTTCATGCGCAGGATACTAATTTTTTTTACAAAACATTTTGTCCAAAGATCAGTTTGGTTTCCAAAAAGAAAAATCAACTGTTCACGCAATCATGCACTCAGTGGAAATGATTAACTTGGACAAGCACAAAATGACACTGCATTTCTAGACTTTTCCAAGGTTTTAGATTGTGTTGAACATAATATCCTCCTTGACGGATCGTGGAACTGCGTAGTTCGTGGCTTACCACAAAAGTTGTTAAGGAAGGTCCGGAAGGTCACAACAAGTTCAGGTCAATGGAGCGCACATACAGCCACCTTAAAATACGGAGTCCCTCAGGGATCAGTACTCGACCCCCTCGGTGTTTGTGACCCTTATTCTTGGTGTATGTGAATTATTTAAATCCTCTCACTGGAATTGGACAAATTGTTCAGTTCGCGGATGACAAAACCCTCTGTTTCAGTCCAAATTTGAGCAAATTGAAATGTCTTCATTTGAGGGAATAAACTCCTGCATTCAATACTTCGAAAACAAAAATCTCAAAGTCAACCCCTCAAAATCAAACTGCATGGTATTTGGAGGCATCACCGTTCTGATTTCATGCCGCCCGACTGCAATGATAGACGATACTACCACTACCATTGAATAAGTCAGTTTCACTAGATTCCTCGGAATGCTCGTTGATGACGAGCTGACGTGGACTGATCATGTTGACAGTGTTTGTAAAAAGGTCTCATCAGGAATATACCTGCTTCGAAGACTTTCCGAACACTGTCCCAAAGAGTTATTGCTTATAGCTTACTACGGTCTGGTTCAATGTCATCTGCAATATGGCATTACTTTGTGGGGCAGGTGCTCACAGGCTAATTTCAACCATGTATTTGTTCTTAAAAAAAGGCATACAAATAATACCAAAACTCAAATTTAGAGAGTCGTGCTGCAACGCCTCTCAGGAACTAGAATTGCTAACACCGACTCAGCTGAACATTCTGGAAACTGCGCTTAACTGCAAGTTTTAAAGTCACCCGATACAGGGAAGGGATGTATATGGATACAACGCCAGATCCAGAAATGTGTACAGAACAGAGCAACACAGGTTGGCATGTATGTCACGACTGCCCTCCCAGATGGGTATCTCCATACTGAACAAAGTTCTCGAAGACGTTCGTTTTGAAAATTGTGAAACAAAATTTAAATCAAAATTAAGACGCTTTTTATTGCCAAACGTGTTCCACTCGGTGGACGAGTTTATGGAATACACCTCGGGGGAAGCATCGGCTTGGAATTAAAAGTGTTTTTCTGCTCGGTTTAAAATTAAAACAATTTGGATTGCTGTTATGTATTGTACTTTTTATTATTCACTTTATATTTCGTTATTTAGGAAACACCCTCTGTATTTTTTACTAAATTGAAATTTGTTTATTTAATTTTGAGAAATTGACGCATGCTATGCAATAATTGTATTGTCTTACAGCGATAAAGAATTTATTGTTATTTTGCGAACTACGAATGCACGTTTTTACCGATCGTCCCCGGGTGGATAGACGACATTTATAGATCGCAAGTAACGGCAGGAATAACTTTTCAAAAAAGTAAACGAACGTGGAATTCGACTACGCGTATTTACCGATCGTAAGAATGACTTAGTAAAATAAACAAATGACCGTTTGATTTTATCCTGCATATTTTCCGTTCCCGGGTGTTTGGCACGGTAGCGACAAAAGAAGGTTCGCAAAGACGATCGTGCGTCCTTATCAATCGTGGAAAAACATCGGAAGTAACTTTGCGAATATCTTTGCAAAGTAAACAAAAAGGACGTAAAAGTTGATCGCATTTGCCGATCACAAGTAAACAGCAGGAATAAATTAACGCTGTACTTAGTTACTATATTTAATTTAGTAACAAACCCGATTAGTTCCCTTAATTTGCATTATTCCTAACTCCACCCATGCAAACAAAAAACTCCCTTAATTTATCTCTAACAGCGATCTAATGCTATGTTTCAGTCAACAATGGCCAACTCGTACTCTCCAGTTTCAAGTCGTTCGACAATCACCCACCACCACTTCCACGGGCCGCATCACCCGAGCAACGTCGTCCGCCACAGAGAGTCCCTGTCCAGCTCCGCGGGGGCGTCGTCGGTCCGTCGACTGATCGGAGTCGTCAGGTCGACCCCCTCGCAGTTCGGCCCCGTGTACTCCCGCAGGGTGATCCACAAGAACTGGGCCGCGCTCTGTCTCGCCAACGCCCTCCTCACCTCGGCCATCGTGCCGCTGCTGGGCCTCCAGAGCTCCATCTCCTCCTGGTGGTGGCCTCCGGGCTCCAGGCCGGAGATCTCCCCCGACTGGTATTATCTGAGTGCCGACATCGGTTCTTTGTTACTAGCTTCCTTGTTCGCCATCGGGTCGCTATCGTCCCTTTTTATTGTCGCCGTCATAAAAAAGCTAGGAACTAATACCACGATAAACATCAGTTACGGGTGTGCTTTCCTTTTCTTTTCTTCTCATCTGTATCCGAAGTTGTACACTTTGATCCCCAGTTATATAATCATGGGTATAAGTCTAGGTCCCATGGCGGGGGCGAAGGTGACTGCCCTGATGGCTCTCGCTTCTAAATATTCTTTCGTGTTATCGGACGAAGAAGAAGACGAAATAGAGAGAGTAGAAGAAACGAGTAGGAGAGACGCCGTGATCCACAAACTGGCCAGGTGGATGCAGACTACTCAGGACTGTGGTCTCGTTTTGGGGAATTTACTGACGGGGATGGTGATGGCTTATACATGGAGTATCGCTCGAGATGTACACGATTCCCACGTCGCTATAAACTCCATGTACGCGATAGACGATCTCGGGGAGAGAGTGTGTGGCGCCAACGCCTGTCCCGTCACACTCGACTTCCAAAGGCTCGTTCCGCCTCCGGAAGTCGCGGCAAACCGTTCTGATGAAAATTCACTTATCCTTCCTTGCAAATCTTGCATGTTTCTAGCGAGTGTATTCATCGGCTTTGGAATCATGGCTTGGATCGTTGCTGCTCTTTTCACGGATCGCATCATCATTTACCAAGATATATCTGAAAAGAGCGACTTTGCCAAGTCTTACAGAGTTATGGCAGATACTTTCAAAGATCCTCACCTTCAGTTGATGGTTCCTCTCGCACTTTACATCGGTCTGACTCAAGGCTTCATGTATGCTGACTTCACCAAGGTAGGTTTTTGCAAAATTTAGTTTTATTCGTATAAAAAGACTACTCGAATTACGATAACAATTTTCATAATTTTCCTCTACTCTTCCTACACCCTTTCCCATGTAACGATTTTAATAATATTTGTCTCCTCCAATTGAAAGTTCTCCTCTCTATGAATATCGTTCAAACGAATCAAATTTCATCACCGTGAATATTAGCGAAACCAAAGTATAAAACCGATTAATTCATTATTAGAGTGCCTATTTTAACCCTTTGAAGTCGTGTGGGAAAGCATTTGTCCCATCACAGTTAGGTGGCCGAGTCTAGTGGACCTAGGTACAATTTTCATGTCAGATTTAACATAAACCACCCCGACAAGTCACTCACGGGGCACTTATATCCCAGTCAAAAAATGAATTTTTAATGGATTTAATGGTTTTTTAAAATCCGGATTTTTGGATGGTGGTCACATTCTACTCCGAAGTGGTGATTTGACGCCACCGTACACGCCAGATCGCCACCTTCCATGACCGCGTCAAGTAACCACCGTCAAATCGCCTCCTCTTCAAAAAAGGCGATCTGACATGGACGACACACGACAACCTGTCAACTTAAAACCGGTTTGAAAAAGCGACGATCTGTCGGGGTGGCGACTTGTCGGGGTTGCACCTAGACGCGTTCCCCCACTGACACCTGGCCAAGGTATTATTGGCTTAAACTAACAGAGTGTCCAATTTTCTTTGACCACTAGCCGGCATTTTGGTCACGGTATGTGAAACAATATGTAAAATTGAACATATTTAAAAATACCTAAGTATTTCAATTAGCAGCTCCACTTTCAACTGTAGTGCCATATTTTTTATCCAGACCTCCTTCCCATACTCAGATTACTTCATTTATACCATGAATTGTCTAAGCCATAAGCGATTCACTAAATAAATATAAAACAAAATTATACAGAGAATGTAAAAACAGTTTCCCAAGTTAAAAATTATTACAATTTTGTAACTCATATTGCATTAAGGAAATGTATCTTCATTTTATTAATTAATTTCTTGATAATAATTGTTGATAAAGTGTTGCTCATAACTATTACATATAAAACACTAATTTTACGTCAGAACATCACTTTAATTTTCGCAGAACTTATTTAATTTCCACAGTGATATATTTCGACGTTTTATGTTGTGTTAAGAAGTCGTAGGCAACATAGAGTGCCGAAATATATCACCTGTGTACATTTAAAAAAGTTTAGTGTAAATTAAAGTGATGTTTTGACGTAAAATAAGTGTTTTATTTGTAATAATTAATTTTTTACTCATATATAGATAGGTTATTACTTCTTATTTAGTTTGGTTTAAAGCTCTAATCCTCAGCTTCCTTTTGATATCCAGTTAATTTCTCAAATATTAATAGCAATTATTTTGTGAGCGTTTGTAGTTTTGGTCCTAATTTTGTCGAAAGTAGCAAAATAGTATTGTAAAAATATTAAAACAGTATTTCTTAATATTGCCGACAATCTTGTTAAGAAAATGTTGACAAAATATTGTTTCAATATTTTTTCAATATTGATTTAATTTGAGGCAATGTTGTAAAAAATGTATTTTTATAATATTGAAACAATATTCTTTCAATATTGATTTATATTTTTGGGAAAATATCGTTTGGTTAGAGTGAATAATATTGGCAAAACTTTGTTTTATATTGCAACAACATGAATTAGAAAATTGAAATGTTATATTAAATTGTATATTTTCACTTAAAACTAGTGAAGTGAGATAATAACTATTGACACATGATTATTTTGTAAAGTCTTTTACTGCCAAAGTTTTGACATTGTTTTGCATTTATTTAATGTTTGCAAATGTCACATTTTAGATTTCCCTCAAACGTCAAAATTTTAATATTTGATACTATTAATCATTTTTCAGTTTTTGCCTTGAATTGTGTTGTTTCTAGTTCTTATGTAACAACTATCAATTCTCTTGTACATTTTTTGAATGTCAAAATGTTATAATACTTTATATTCGTGAACATAGGAGTTTTTATTTCATGTTTTGGTAAAAGAATATACTTATCTTCATTTGTATTACTTCAGACAATTATGTGATAGTTTTGGAAATAATTTAATGTCAAAGTTTGTTTTGATGTTATTTTACATTTACTTTATGCCATACTATATTCTTCAGCATTTGGAATTATTTTATCTAAATGAATTTATTGTGTTAGGCCAGTAGGCCACTTAAAAATTGTAATGTTAGTCTACAAATTATGTAAAATGTCTTCCATTGTAACATTTCAGACAACAATCACACAGTGAACAATGCAAACATTCTTTTTCACGATACATAACAACTTGAGTCAGTGTATCAAATAAAAGCGCTTTTGGTCGTTCCATAAGGGATGATCAGAACGGCCGCGAGGATTTAGGCTCTACCCCACAGAGTGTAAAGTTGCAGGTTCGCATCCCATCTGGCGATGTAACATTTGTACGGGGATTTCAATTTTTTACTTTTCTTTTGCTATTTTTTAAATATTGTCTGACAATAATGTGGTAATGTTGATCAATATTTCCACAATATTGTCTAAAACCGTATTTTGTTGCACAAAAATATTTTTAAAATGTTAAAATAAATATTGCCGACGACATTGAAAAAATATTGATTTACTATTTGGTAATTTAAATACCAGTAACAAAAAATCGTAGCATTATAAATTATGTATCAAATTGTTCACCATTTAGAGCTGAATTTTATAATATGCTTCTAACTCAAACCGGAAAATTCCTTCAAGAGGTCACTTTTCACTTTCCACATCACATATAAGCTATATGTAAGTTTCTTCCTGCCAAGCGAAAATTACAGCTGAGACATTTACTTGCAGTCATATGTGGTGTGTTCCCTGGACGTGTACAACATCACATGGGTGTTTGTGGCTCTGGGCGTGCTTCAATGCATCGCCGGATGTACAGTCAGTCTCGTCCTTCAGCAAATCAAGAGGATATATGTTATATGTGAGTAATTTGTACGGTTTTCATCAATCCTCTCATCAACATTATAGTGAGGAAATATCTGAAGATGACTTACTCTATGAGAATACTAGTGTTCTAGTGATTGATTTTGAAAAAAATGCATTGATTGCTTTGTTGTATTACTATGTGAATAAACTATCCCAAGAAGCAAAACAGTTTTGCAACGAAATTAAAACATTTTTAAGTAAAATATATCTATGTGTCTGTTAGCACGATAGCGGCCGTAAATATGGTTCGATCTTAATGAAAATTTTTACGGATATGTAAAGTGGTAATCAATTGGACGAGTTCGTAAACCATCCCGATTAGACCACCGGAGGCGGGGGTAAAGGAGAATAAACCCCCCAAAAATGTTTTTTGTTTTTTTTTCACATAGAAAAATAAAAAATAATCCAATTTTGGTAAACACCATTAAATTCAGCTCGAAAAAACAAACAATTTAGTATTTTGAATATTTTTGTAATTTCTTCATGTCATTGGTATATCGTTATATTGGAAGTGGTAAACACCGTACCTTGTCCCAACGTTTATCTTATGAGGAATGGGTAAAATTCTATAGCTCGCTTATTTCTCCACATATCTTAATAAAACTTGGTTTGTGGCTTTCTCTAGATGAGATATAATATATTTTAGTCTAAAATCCCAGAAATTTCAATTTTCGAGGCAGCAAACCTGCATACTCAATCCCCATGTTATCGTTACGGGAAATAAAAAAACTTTATCTTCCTTTTTTTAACATATCTTTGTACAACTTGGTGTATGGCTTCTTCTAGTAAAGATCTACTAATATTGAATTTAAGCCACCCAGTTTCAATATACCTGTTGCAGCAAAACCTGTATACTCGTTCCTAGTTAATCTTATGGAGCTTACAAAAACATGTGATACATCATCTCGCTATGATGGATTGAAATATGATCTTTTGCATTTAAAATTCGCTGAGTATGCAGGTCTGCTGCAACTGGGGTATTATAAATATATGTTAAGGAACGAGGAAGATATAATTTTTTTTATTTCCTATAAGGATAACATGGGAAATGAGAATGCAGGTTTGCTGCCAAGAAAATTAAAATATTTACTTATTTATTTGTTTCATTTTGACATTGCTACAAAAACAGCACAAGCCAATTACATTGTAGCATTAAAGATATTTCATTTTTATACCAGTCTTTGAAAACAGTTCATCTTCACTGACCGTTGTCACTCAACACACAGTTATTTTAAATGACACTAGAGAATAAATAACAATATAATGTAACAAGATTTATCAAGCTTTTCAAATGGCACTAGATTATAAATAAAAATATTAAGTTTAACAAGAATTAACGTGCAAAAAAATAACTCTAGCAGAGATTAGTTCATAGATTATATCTGAAACTTCAAAACAATTTAATATTATGTCCTATCACAAATAACAAAATTCTAAAAGTATCCCAAGCAATGACAGTAGGGGACCTAATCGATTAATGTATATTTGAACACTCAATTTCCCTTAGTATAAACGCAAGAAAAGATACTAAGCTTAAATAAAAAATGTCAGCAGAATATAGATTGTACAAACGGGACATTCTATTTATTGGTGAGTGAAAACCCACATTGGTTCGAGAAAAACTTGGCGTGAACACAAAAGTACTGAGCGAATTGGGCCGGGAACATTGAAATTCAGTTGGCTAAGCGAGTTACTGTCATCCAGACATCCGCTCACCAGCTTATGGAGATAAGATAAGGTATTCAACTTCATCCTATTATCAAGGCTGGTCATTTCAAACATGTGTAAAAGTTCTACGAACGGGATGTAAAAAGTATACAGACCAAATGTTTTAAAATAAAGAAATATATAAAAAACCTTGTTTGGATTTCCTCAATCACATACTATATGGAGATAGGCCTGATGTGTATACCATACAATAGATGCATATTCTAACCGTGATCATAGAGGTACTAGTGAGCAAAAAAGCAGTTTTATCGAACTTTTCACTAGACCTGTGAATGAAACCCAAAACTGAATAAGCTGCCTTACAAGAAGCTAAATCATGATCTGCAAAATTCAGTTTACAATCAAAAATTACTCCAAGGTCCTTGAGTGCAGACTTTCTACATAGCACTGTTCCATCCATATTTTAATTTAAATTTAAAACATTCAGCTCCATTTTTGGAGTACATATCATAATGGCGCACTTGTTTACATTAAATTTCAGGTCATTTTCACTTCAAGCCACCACATTATCAATGTCAGCCTGCAGTGCAAGGCAATCAGTAATACTCTCAACACCTTTAAAAATTTTAAATCGTCTGCATACATCAGAATTTGGCTGTTTTTTTATAAAACTTTACTATGTCATTTATAAATATTGTGAACAATAGTGGGCCCAAATTTGAGCCCTGGAGCACCTCAGAGTTCACAACAATATTTTTAGGACAACACCCGTTGTACACCACAAACTGCTTTCATTGATTCAGGTAAAATGAAAAACAATTAAAGTGTTGTCAGACACACCATAGTAATGCAGCTTAGACAGTAACTTCAAATGATCAACTCTATCAAATGCTTTTTCGAAATCTGTAAAAATGCGATCAACTTGAATATTTTTGTCAGTAAGATTCATTGTGTATCGGCAGAAATTGATTAAATTAGAATTGATTGATCTGCTAGGGAAAACGCCGTATTGGAATGGAGTGATGAAATTTTCGACGTGAGCGAACAACCTTAAGTACAATATACACTCAAATACTTCAGCAGGAGAAGAAATAACAGCAATTGGTCTGTAGTTTGAAATATTTTCTTCAGCGCCTTTTTTCGGAATAGCTACTACTTTTGCAACTTTCCGAACATCAGGGAAACAATTATTAAGCAATGAAAGATAGAATAAGTGATGCAGATGAGGAGGCTTAACAAACAAATCTGCACATGCTTTTAAATATACGGAGGTAAGTTATCCGGTCCTAATGAGCGTTTGTTTTTAATTTATTTAAGGCATTCAAAACCTCAGTTTCCCTGACTTTAATAATAAATAAACCGTGAACATTTTCCATAACTGGTGAGCGGCGGGCCTGGCGGACAAGGTCGTCAAGGTCAAGGTCGTTGGATTCGTAAACAGAATGAAAATATTCGGCCTGCGCCTCCGCTATCTTATCGCTCCCTTCGATTTTCTTCTCCCCGATACTTTGTGCTTGGACTCGAATCGCACGCTCGCAATTTTTTATCACACCCCAGAACGATTTCGGGTTATTGAACAAATCAATTTCGATGTTGTGAATCAAAGTGTCATAATCTAGCTTTATTTTAAATTTAATTTCTGCTCTTAACTGTCTGGACTGAACGTAAAGATGAGGCATTGAGGCGTGAATTTCGTGCCACATATGAATACGTGTATTTTGACATTTGACACTCGGCCGGTCCGGCACCGAACCAGTCCTGCCCGCTGTAGGTGCGCCGTAGGTCCGGCACCGAACCAGTCCTGCCCGCTGTAGGTGCGCCGTAGGTCCGGCACCGAACCAGTCCTGCCCGCTGTAGGTGCGCCGTAGGTCCGGCACCGAACCAGTCCTGCCCGCTGTAGGTGCGCCGTAGGTCCGGCACCGAACCAGTCCTGCCCGCTGTAGGTGCGCCGTGGGTCCGGCACCGAACCAGTCCTGCCCGCTGTAGGTGCGCCGTGGGTCCGGCACCGAACCAGTCCTGCCCGCTGTAGGTGCGCCGTAGGTCCGGCACCGAACCAGTCCTGTCCGCTGTAGGTGCGCCGTAGGTCCGGCACCGAACCAGTCCTGCCCGCTGTAGGTGCGCCGTAGGTCCGGCACCGAACCAGTCCTGTCCGCTGTAGGTGCGCCGTAGGTCCGGCACCGAACCAGTCCTGCCCGCTGTAGGTGCGCCGTAGGTCCGGCACCGAACCAGTCCTGCCCGCTGTAGGTGCGCCGTAGGTCCGGCACCGAACCAGTCCTGTCCGCTGTAGGTGCGCCGTAGGTCCGGCACCGAACCAGTCCTGTCCGCTGTAGGTGCGCCCAAGAGGGTTCCCTACCTACGCCAAAACATGCGTAAAACACACTCCTACACACTCCTGTGTCATTTAGCTAGCGCCTACAGTTTCCAAAATGAAATTTATTTTAACTTAACATTTCAAAGATAAAGAGTTGTGGAGTGTTAATTGCAAATTAATAAATAAAATCAGCAGAGATTTCCTACAGTTAGCGCAATGTTAAAAATTCAAGGAGTCGCTTACTCTTTCAAGGAAAACTAATGACCAGGCAGAGCGGAAGTTGTTACTAAAGCACTAATAATAATTAATGATAATAATAGCGAGAGGGCGAGGGATTGCCTCCAGGTCAGAACACTTCCGGGACCGGCAATAGACGATTCCAGGAAAAGCCGACCGCCCCCAATCCCTCGCGACCCCCATCAATCCAGGGGGGGGTCCTCGCGACTCTTATCCCATCAATCCAGGGTAGTAAAAATATCCAGAAATGATTATTGTCATCAAGATTGGTCAAAATATTTTCACAATAATATTGTTAAGGTAATATTGTTAAAACATACATAACACATTTTCTCAACATTAAAACAAGTGTTCTTCATATTATTGTTAAAGTAATACTGCAACATTATCAATTCAATTATTTATCAATATTTGTGACAATTGCTGTTGGATCTATCGAGGAAATGAACTATGTATGATTTGGAACTGATTTAGGTGATTTCACCACTCGCGGTGTTCCACCCGGCTGCATGAAAACTCGCCAACATTTTTTGGGACAGTTTCTAATATACAAACTCGCCAACTTTTAATTAGGTGCAAAAACTAGGGTCAGATATCCTGCCGGCCACATAAAAACTCGCCAACTTTTGACCGCGGGCAGGTACCTCTCCCTCTTCCCCTCCCCCGGCTCGGTGACAATTGTTTGCCGGGACCCCTGCGAACACCTCCGCTACTGCACCTGCATTCAAGTTTATATTCCTTAAGAATTACACTTAACATTGCCACTGAAGAACGACTGTATTCTATAGCATTGAAATTACCTGTAGTTCAAGCAATTCAAATAAAAATTTTAGTCAAATTAACCATAATTAAATAAATATTAAGCATTATTTGCACGGTTCGTTCGATAATAATTAAAATTAGAATATCAGCCTTTGTGGTGTATTGGATGTAGCTTCTTCATGTGCAACATGAGCACCCGAGTTCAAATCACGCTGGATGCCAATGCATGCCTAAGATTTGTGGCTTTCATCACAACAGGTTACACAAACAAGTTACACAGTTTTTTAAACTGTTTTTTTGGACTTTAATGACCATTAGCGTTTTTTTACCCGACAATTAACTGATGAAACCGTTGCAGCTGTGGGATTCACCTTCCATTCCTGCCTTATCTTGGTGCTGCTCAAATGGAAACCGACTGGTGATGACCCTGCCTTGTTCTACGTCATCGGAGCTGTCTGGGGTGTCTGCAACTCAATCTGGGAGTGCCTTACTTTTAGTAAGTGGTCCATTATCTGTCGAGATATAAGATTTTCATGGTAAGATAAGATAAATCTATTTCGACCTTGGACGCGTGAATCGCATGTGGATGAAGTTTAGGCCTTTAAAAACGAAGGTTTGGTGTCACATTGCCACATTTCGAGTCTTAGAAATCACACTATTTTACGTAGTGTCGAGTAATTGAAAGTACTTGCCAATTGCAACTTTTTGAAAATTAAATTACGCATTTTGTTAGAAGCTGCACGTGCACACTGGGAAAAGCTACTGAAACTTCCCCCCATTCTCAATCCCAGAGGTTAAAAAGATAAATCACCCACAAAACCGGAGAGAAAAAATCGTTTTATTTATCCTGGAAACATTCACGAAGATTTTAAACCTATAATAACCTATAAACCTTTAAACCTATAACCTTTAACCTATAAAACTATATCCCTTACTTGAATGCCATGCTTAATGGAAAACAGTATAGTTTCAAAAGTCGTCTTCACAAACATGTAAACATAAAAATGTTTTTAATAATCAATATTTCAATATTAATAATTAAGGCCGGGTTCACACTGGACACTTTTCATAATCCCGTGGCGGCCACAGTTCTAGGAATGAGGGGGGCAGGGCAGGAAGTCAAAATCGCGCGGAATCGTCCTGTATTGGTTCACACTGCAGTGGCCCGGTCAGCCCCGGCCCAGTCTGGAAAAATAATAATTTAGTTAAAATAATAATAATTAGTTTTCCAAAATCCTTTTGAAAAATAATCATTTCCTCCTCAAGATGCATTTTCGCAACTTGATTTTACCGGCCAAAAAATACCATTCTCTTAAAACAAAGTATTCACTTCCCGATAGACTGGGCGTGCTCTAGGGTCATTATATTTGAATAATGTAGATAATTCTTTACGGATCCATTTAAAATTCACACTATGTTTCTTATTAATCTTCTTATAGGATTTTTTTACAATAAATTAATGTATTATCAATAAAAAGCGAACTTATTTTACTCATAAATTTATTTGGTATATTTTTTTACAGAAGGTTGAGAAATATATTCTAATTCAATGTTTTACAAAATTATTGTGACTCACCCCAGCAGAGATGTAGTGGCATGGTTTCCATGTAGGAGTAGGAAAGCTGAGTAAATCAAATATTACCTACTACCTGAATCACTTACACTTATTGGTAGAAGCAAATAGCACCGACCAATTAATTCAGAAAAGAGAAAAATACGGTTATTAATGAAATGGGTAACTAGCGGCATGACGCACAACTTAAATTATCAGGCTTACGTATCCCGATTTGCATGCTGAGGAGACCGCTATGGATGATAACCTTTATTCTAAAACTAAAATATAAATTCAGTTTGCCTCAAAGTCTGCGGGTAATAGAATACCATTTAAAATATTCTTAAAAATTTTTAACCTTAACCTATTTTTGGGATTAAACAAGCCTATCTTTGAAATTATATTGCATATGCACATTGCTATTGCACATGAACATCATCAACCAAGTAAACAGAATGTTATGAAGTAACTTAACATTATTTATATTATATTATTGAAATATTCGCCTGATTCCAAACCCCAGATTGCTGGCCGAGCTTCATTTTCTATTATGAAACGTTCTGTGTTAAAATCCGACATCTTAACAGTTAAAGTACAAAAAACTGCACTTATTAAGGAAGCACACGTCACTGACCTCCCCAGTGGTTGGCGAGTGGCTCTCTGAGCCAGGTTTTCGGCCACTGCAAGCGCTCAGCCGCCGACACGGATTCAGTGGCCAGTGGCCCGCGAGTGGCCGTGTAGTGTGAACGGTCGCGGGTCGGAAGCGAGCGACTCCCATTGCTTTCCATGGTAATTGAGCGCGCAGCCACTCGCCGGCGACGCCGACGTTTCCTAGAACCGTGGCCGCCACGGGATTCTGAAAAAGTGTCTAGTGTGAATAACGCGGCCTAACAGCGAAGTTGTTTATTTTTTTAATTCACCTTGGAATGTTATTTAACTGTGCCAATGTTTCCTTTGTCTAAAACCAAAATCAAATTCAACAGTGACAACTTATTCCCGGAATATAATGGACAAGCACTTAATACTTCCCTTATCGCTCCGAACTTCCATGGCAGTTAATTCCCACGAATCGAGGTATCCCACGGGCCAAGGCCACACAGAAGACTTTACATGTGATGCGGAAAATGAAAACGAATCTCAAGTTGCTGGAGTAAATTTTTACAGTACGGGCATTTTTGTTAAATTGGGTAAAAAATATCGATTTTCAGGGATTAGATACGATTCCTTAATCTTTCCTGTACATATTCATATGTTATTTTAGTGATAAGAATCCGAGAAAAAATTGTCGATTGAGCAATCTATGTCATGCATACGAAAAGGGACCTCAAGTCGCTTAAACGGAAAATAACATAGCCGGCGACTTTAGGCTCCTTTCGCCCAATGCGCAGGCCCGCACTGACTGAGTAGTTAGGGGCATCACAAAACTAGTCTTTCCTGACGCCTATCGGCGCATAAGTAAACTACTTCAAATCAATCCTTGATAAAGATTGTAAAAGTCCAAAAATCGCATCTCGACAGTGTATTTCTTCTACATTACTCACGGGGGGCTGAAGGGGTATTCAGCCTTCAGACTTGAGGTCCCTTTTCCAACTCCTCACTTTCTTATTAAGGAAATTGTAAGCGTATCTCGTCTTTTTTAGTTAAGATATCAAGATCTAGTTTTCAGCATTATTTTGATATCAGATTTATTTCTTAGATATTAAGTAATAAGTATTTAAGTGTAATAAGTATTCTGTGAACGTTTGAAGTTTTTGGCCTCGACTTCCTCAAATATCCATTTTGATTCATTGAAATTCAAATGCCAATAACTCAAAGACAAAAAATCTTAGCACTATAAATTATAGGTATGTCAAATTGTTCATATTTGTTGTTGGATTTCAATTTAGGTCCAGGATTGAAATCCCTACTCGTAAAACCTTCCTGGTAGTTATACATTATTATTATACATGTTAAAAGTTTTATAAATAAATTGCTTGCAAAAAACCTTCCCGGGAGATTAAATTTTTTGGGCCAGGATCCTCCTTCAAAGAAACTTACTTACTCTAACTTAACTAAACACAATACGTGCTGTTCCAGGTCTGTTAATAGTTATCCATCCGGACACCTGGCAGCCAGCGATCGGTCATCACTACTTCTTTCGCTACCTCGGACTGGCATTAGCATTCAGCATTCACGGAGCGTTCTGCAACCAGCTGAAGCTGTACATCCTCTCGGCGGTCCTGATCCTGACTGCCGTCTCTTACTCCATCTTGGAGTGGAAGCTGTCGCAGCGGCCGAAAGACAATTTAACCACATTGTGACACTCTCTGGCCACAGTCACTGCCGCATCATAGAGCTCAAGTAACCAGCAGAGTAAATCATATCGATAGCTACGACTAAAACTATAATACGGTATTTTTTATCATAAATATATATTTTTCAATATCGAGCAAATTAGGTGTAGTCTGACACCGTGAAAGCTGTTACGGTGTACTATAAGATCAACTTTATTTGAGAGTAAATAAATATATATTTTTGTTTACGTTTATTGGTAGTGTAATTAAAGATATCTTAATACGGTTATTTAGAACTCTCTTCTATATGTTCTGAAACATGCAATTTTTATGCTTTACAGGTAATACTCTTAGTTTTGATCCATCTTGTCCTTTTTAAGACAAGTGATTTGTGAGTAAAATTACTGTATGAATGGATTTGCCGTGTTGTGTCAAGTTATAATCAAGATAACTTTGCCTATAATATTGCTCTTTTCAAGGTAGGACAAATTCTATGTAATTAATCATAAACAACGTAATTTGTTGAGAAAATTGGTAAAATTTAGAACATAGAAAGTGATTCAACTCTCAAAATAAACCTAGATGATTTTTTATATGTTACTCTTTTTAACGAAAAAACGGTGTGTGGTAAGTAATATAGTATTATATTTTATTTTATTGTAACATTCTTTTTCATTCATTGGGGTCGTTTAAAAGTTTAGGCCCTAATACCCCAGGCATCATTCTTCATTGTTCTGTTAGTTGTGATTGTAATTTATTCCCATATCTGTTTATGTGTATTTTTTCTTCTATAGCTTCTTCTGGTTATTACCGAATGTTCTAGTCGTTTATATTACTATTTATGTCTGCAATTATTATTTTATTACATATTTATGTACGAGCTTCTTGATATGTAAGATACTGCAACATAATTGGACTAGTGTCTGTTTTGTAGCATTAAATCAAAATAAATAAATAATTTAAGGTTCGGGTAATGTAACTCAAGAGTGATACTTTTGTTTCAGCCACATGTTGTAAATAGGGAGCACATTCATCCTTAACATGTTTAAAAATATTTTTTATTGCCTTTAAGGGCTGTGTCAAGTGTTCAGTTTGCAGATGTTTCAAGACTGTTCAGATACGTTGTTTTAATCACATTTTCCCCTTATATAGGATCTTAACCAATCATGAAACATAATGAACATTATGCTGCATTGTCCAAAAAATGCAGTGGTGTAGTGGGGCTCTAGTGGTCTGGAGCAGCGCTCCAGCACACCTTTTAGTCAGGACCGCCACCAGGAAATCAGGGGCCTGGGGCAAAAGTTCTGCTGGGGCCCCATAGGAATAGCTAGAATAATTTTTTAGGGGGTTGTGACAACGACCGGGGTGACTTTGGGACAAACCCCCCTCCGTGTGGAAGGGTGTCTGAATGATTTCCTCACAAAATTTCTGTTAAACATGAAAAAATATGTGGAATATGAATCTTTCTCAAGAATACCCCCTTCTATTAGGTATACCTTCTATCGGCAAATACGGAAGGTTGCTTATTATATGGTCGTTTAGCGTCTTTCACATTACTACAACTATTGATAAAAATATGAGTTTTCATGGCCGACTGTTTGTACCATTTCTCAAGTGGCTCTGCTTGCCATTTTCCCGAATTTCGAAAATTTTACATACAACAAACAGTTGTTTTTTGCCAATTGCGTAATTTACAACGTTGAACCTCCGTCGTTAACCTCGAAGGTGCATTTATTCCTGCATTACAGTATTTTATGACCATCGCTGAGACTTGATGAAGCTGTAGTGTTACCAGAGAGACTGCTTGTCAAGGAAGTTGCTATAGATTTAACTTACATATCATTGAGCTATATGTCTACATGTCTTAAAGATGGCGCTAAAAATAATAAATAAATACAGAAGAATCCTTAAAAAAAATTTTTAATGGTGCGCAGTCCCAGGGCCACTAAGAGGGGGGGGGGGGGGGGGTGGAGCAAAGATGACAATTTGTCCCAGGCCCCCAGTTTTAGGAGCCCTTGGCACCAGCACATCCGGGTGGTCTAAATAACTATATGGATAGAGAGCGTCATTATATAGATAAACTTGGTACTTTTATAAATGGCATGTTTTCGTTGCATCGTGGCGAACCAAATCGTTATCGCGTAGAGGTAGACCTAACAAAATTGTTCCGTCGTAATAAAGGGATATAAAGGCCTCGTTGACCAATTTGGAGTAAATTTTATTGAAGTAATAACGTAACTAATCTGGCATAATTTGTTTGACGTTGTCTATGAAAACAAGCCTCAAGCTATGTAGACATGAGAGTGTTGGAACCCAAGTTACAATCACATAACATCAGATAACAATTAAGATATACATATAAGATATACGCATAGATATTACATGAAAATGATTTAATCGTGTTTTTAGCATCTGGGGACCTGAAAACAAAAAAAAGACCGTAGGTCTGAAAGCTGGTACCGTGTAGGTCTTACCATGAGACCTACGGTACCAGCTTCTTCCCTATAGGGGAAATTCGTTAAAATGGTCTTTGCACTGAAATAAATATAAAATGTTATGGTTTGCAAATAATTATTTGTGAAACATGCTGAAAATATAATACATTCATGTTACGTGTTTAAATGTTGTACATGTTAAATGTACCTATAAAAATGCCTTGCTCCATATATTTAACAAACAAACCTACACTTAAGTCTTAATCTCTTCTAAGATTTGAAGCGAGCAAGTGAAAATCCATAAATTATAAAATTTTGTCCTGAAAGGTGTTAGGTGTTGGTCTCAGGTCTTATGATACTAAAAGACAAAAAGATACATAGTTCTGGATAAGCAGTATGTAAATAAAGACAAACATTATTTGTGATTCATTCATTGTGTGCTACGGACTTCTTCTACCTTCACTTTATTTTGGGGAAATTGAACTTCTTACTGTCAAGCTTTCAAGGGTTCCGTTGCTAGTTGCTTTCGAGTGTCTGATTTGGGTTTTATGTATTTCACAACAAACAGTGATGTCAGGTGTTCATTACGATCAATGTGGTGTATAGCTTTATTATAACTAAAAGTAATAGACTGGTTGTTCAATAAAATAAGTTTTAGAAGACACATATAATATATTGATGTTTATGTTTGATGTTATTGACATATCGAAAGAATCTTAGTCAATGATTTATGTTGTTATGCATTTATTGTTTGTATATGTGAATTTTGCTCCAATAAGCTGTTAACATATGTGATGTTCTCTCATTTTCCTTCTTTTCTCTAACTTAAACACCTGAGATGTTTCAATTAGCGTGGCTGTGGTTGGCTTTTCAAGAGGCAGTGGAAATACAGTGTCCGAAAATTACGGTAACATATTTTAGTATATGATTGATTGAGTAATTGGAGTGTGGGAAATAGACTCAAAAGGTCTCAGCACGTCAACCGAAACTTATTGTGCGTTTTATGTATGCTGCTAGATCGGCAGCCCTATGACTGTGTCCTCAACGAGGCTAAAAAGCTTTTTCCTAATGCTAGCATCTGGTTTGTCACCTGGTTGTCGAAGACCAAAGAGGGCTCTTCTCCTAGTCCCCATTCTCTCACAAAGCAAAATGATACCTTGCAGTCTCGACAGTGCTGTCACAGAGTCTGCACTCTGGATCATCACGAGTGATAGCAAGAGTGAAGAGATGTTTCCTGGAATGGCCATGTCCATTGATAAAGGCAATTACCTGCCTGACTTGACTCCTGCCCAGACTCATCAGCCCCCCTCTCTGACTGAATAAAGCAGTTTCCTGGCCATCCAGTCGTTCCTGGAGAAATGATCCACAGTAAATGGCTTGCAGAAGATAACGTCTGTACTCATGACATCTGAGATCATGTCAAGCACAGGATCATTAGCCACGAGCTGAATGACTGAGGTATGACCAGATCTAGACCAGCCTTCCCTCCAGAGATCGGCAACCTTGAGTTGGTAGGCCATCTTGCGTGCCACCGACTTCATGTGGATGTCCTGGGGCAGAAGTCTAAGCGTAACCTCAAGGCTTGCTGATGGACTGCTCCTGAACACACCAGTAGCAAGAAGGGTTACAAGCCTCTGAAAGCTTTCGAGTTTAGAGATGGCTGTGGTTTTTTAACCAACCATCCATCCAGACAAGTAGTCTGGTTGACTTACTTGTCAACCAGACTAGTAAGTCATACGTTACCTGAGGCCTCACAACGGCCTCATACAGCCAGAGACCGATTTTGGGCTTGATGCCCCATGTTGCTCCTGCCTGTCGCCTGGACGCTAGGAGTGCCCATTTTGCTTTTCGCAGTGTGTTGTTCAGGTGTTGATTCCAAGTAAGTTTGGAGTCCAACGTCAGTCCTAATTACTTGACCAAGCCAGACACTCCCATTTGGATCCTCCCTGTGTAAGCCTCAAAAGCTTGAGCAGGGCTTCTGGACCACGTTGGATCATCACAGGAAAAATGCCGTAACCCCCCGGGGATTTGAAAGGGCCAAAACTGTTGATTGCCCATTTCACTTTGGAGAGAGTGACAACTTCCCCGGCCACCCTCCAGCTTTCACGATCAGCTCTTGGCCATGAGCTGTTGCGCTGTAAAGAAATGTCTGGTTGTAACAATCTCAAAAATACAGCATGGAAAGTGAGTCTCAAGGAGAAGTTTGAGACTTCCGCAGCTTCCAGAAGTATGGTCTTCCCTGGCTTGCCTCAGGGATCCCAGGAGACCAATTGATTTGGACACTAACAATAACTGCAGTCTTGCTGCTGAGCTGAGTTTGTTCCTCTCTTGCTGCTGAGCTTGTTTTTTTTTATTGCAAGACTGAAGTCAGTGAGTGCCTTGTAAAATGGCTCCCAGATACGTCCGTTTGCATTGGTTTTTGAGTTTCCTGAACTTTTTCCTCTGTCGGCTGAGTGCAGCAGTCCACCATCTAGTGTTGGCGCTGCTACTTCAGTGCCGTAGAGGACAATTGTCATGAAAACAACTGATCATCGCTTCCTGAAGATTGGAAGCAATTTGGTCAATAATAGCAAAACAATTGACTCTACTGCCTATGGAACTCAACTGGGGCTGGAGGTTGGACACGTAGCCCTCTCAGTCAGCCGCTCTAGGATTCCGATAGCATGCAGAGTCGACTTCGCTCTGATGTATCTGTGGTATGAGATAGACGCCTCTTGACTGACGTGTAAGTCACCCATGACTCTGGCAATACCTTCAGAGCATACCGTAATGTCAATAACCTCCTGTCTGTTTTTCGTGACAAATGTCCGATTACTGCCAACATTAAAAATATGTAAGTTCTTGGATATGAGGTACTGAAGAAGAGCCTCACCTCTGTAGTTAGTATTGCTACTCCCCCAGCCGTTGGAATTATGGGCACTCGCCAGTGCTTACTGATTCCACCAGGAGGACGAGCTCTCTTGAAGGAGGGGGTTCCCAAGAGTCATAGGGCAGGTAAACAGAGCCATGATGGTGCTCCATTCCCTGCCTCCAATTCTACAGTTATGGTGGTGATGTCTCTGGAGCAATGTTCATGTAGGGTGAGAAACTGCACATCCGTTTTTTCCAGAATGCAAGTCCTAGCGTTGTTAAGAGATGTGCAATAGATAAACTTACCTTTGGATTCACCTAGGCCTGTAACTCTGCCTTGGTGAATCCAAGGTTCTTGTATGAGGGCCAGATAAATTCCCTCTTTAGAGAAGACCTGGCAGAAGCTGCTATGCTGTGTTGATGGTTGTTCTGTAGGATCCCAGCCATCATCCTTCACTGTGGAGGAAACGAAAGAGACTTGCCAGAGTCCTAGGCTGGTAGACCGCACAGAGCTAAGTGGTCTGCCTCCTCCTAGGAATGCTCCAGAACCTCTTGTGTTCTAGGAGCTTTCGAGGAGAGACCTTGGGTTAGAGTTATTGGCGAGACAACCTCAAGAGTTGCTTCACGTTCAGGTTCTGATTGATTGTTTCCAAAACAGTCCATGCAAATCCCACGAGAAGCTGGGGAAGCGGATGTCCACCTGAGCACAGCCCCGCATGCCCGGGTAAGGCTGTAAACTCCAGGAGGTCGCCCGGTATCCTGGAGGCTCCATTAACCGATTTGTAGAGCCCAGTAGCATTCACCCCTTTGGCATGGGTCGCTTAACACTGAGGTTAGGCTGAAACAGAAGAATCAAACGGAAAGGAAGAGGGAGGAAAAGTTCTTCAGTAGGAAAGAGAAGCGAAAAGATGAACCAGCAAAAGAAGAAGAATGCTGGAGATAGAGTCCAGAACAAAAGAGAAGGGAACTGGGATTGGCTAGGAAACCTCGGGGTCGCCAGTCCCGGAGGCCTCCTGTGTAGTTGAAGTAAACTTCCCCTGAGGGGATTAGTATATGATTGTAGAGGTGAAAATAAAAAATAAGTTTACATAAACAGGTCCTAAAGTGTGCTTCGTTTTCCATATGTGTGTCTGTTTGTGTTTTTTCACATGTTTAATTATATCTCACGAACCTCTTAACCTATAAACTTCAAACTTGGTTCATAAATGACCAATATCGAAAAATATTTTTTGTATGAAGTATAAAATGTCTACTTTGTATAATTTCAAAGTGGTGACGGTTTTTAGTTTTTAAAGCTAAATATCTTAAAAAACCATAAATTTTAGAAAAATTGCAAAGAGTTACAAAATTTAATCCAGTTAATGCTGATATTAATATTATGATGATCGTACCACTAACAATGGAGAAATCGTTAATTTTCCAAATAAAAACATGCAAATACTAGACAGTACGTTATAAAGAATCATGTTTTTATCAAGAAAAGTTACGATTTCTCTGTTATTAGTAGTCCGATCACCACAATCTATAAGCGTCAATTGGTTTAAATTTGACAGCTTTTAAGTCTCTTGTTTAATTTTTCTAAAATTCACAGTTCTTAAGATATTTAGCTTTGAAAAAAAAGTCGCCATTTTAAAATGGTACAAAGTAGAAATTTGATACTTAGAATAAAAATAGTCCTTAATAGTGGTCATTTAATTTATGTACCAGGTTTAACTGTTAAGAGGTTCATGAGACACAATTAAATATGTGAAAAACACAGACACACAGACGGGGAACAAAGCGCCTAAGGACCTATGTTTATAAACTTCTTATTTTCACTTCTACAGTTATAAGCTAAAATTTTTTACCATAATTTCCGAACACCCTGAAATACCATAATCACCATTGTGAACCCTTTTCTAAAGGGTTTCCTGTTGGGCATTAGTTTGAACCATTAATACGGTTTGAACAAACAAAACTTACACAACACATAAACAGAGCCTGGGCAGGGAGTAATGTATTTTATGTTTAATTTTTAATAGTGTTGTGTATCACATGTTTCAAAACTGTTATATGTAGTTAAGAATCAATGAAATGTCATAAATTACATGAATGAGGATCTTTTTACTACCATGTGTATATGACAAATAAAGGTTGATTCCTGGTTAAGCTGATGGGTTTTTATTATTGTGATCACATCAGTAACCTCAAAATGGTCTAGTTCAACAAAAAAATCCAAGACATTTGAAAATGTTTTCATTTAGATTTTTACCAACATTTGCCATCACTGATTAGTAAAAAAAAAACAAGTTTCACTTTTCGGGATCTTGAATCTGATCCTGTCTTCAGGAGGAAAAGAACCTAGAACATAACAAGAGTAGTAATACACAGCCAGGATAACCTGGACAAAAACATAGCTAAAACAGAAAACTGTAAAAGAACAAGAACAAAAAATAATTATAGTTTTCGAGATATTTAGGAAAACCCAAAATTGGTACCTTCAGACCCCCCTCCCTTCCCCCGCTCAAGGGCTACGGTCGGGGACTTTTGATCAGGCCCGGTGACAGCATTTTCGGGCCCCTGTGCAATTAAGAAATCTGGGCCCCTAGCGACCTTTTTTTTTACTTATCTTGTGTAATTTCGGGCCCCCTTTTGCTGATTTCATGTGATTCCGGGTCCCTATGCATTTGCCCCCCCTGCCCCCCCTGGTCGCCAGCCCTGCTTTTGATATGTTCACCTTCAAACTAGTCCGAACAAAGCTGCAAAGTAAAAAATTGTGTTCCTTGCATTTTCCTTTACAGCTTGTTTTGAGCATTCGTTGCCTGGACTATATGTGAAATTTACTTTTAATGTAAATTAGGGTTGGTTTATTCATGATAATTTTACTAAATTAAAGCATATTATACTGGTACTATTATGAATTTAGTTGTATTAGTAACTTTTATATTTAATTTCACATTAAAATCCGGTTTCAGTGGAGGATACATAGACTTATTAACAACCTGCTATCTTTTTGCAGCTAGATAAGCATAAGCATGCGCAGGGTCCGGTCACCGTGGGTGCCGGGCACGAAAAGTGCGCCCCCCCATCCGCAAATCCAACATCGCATCTTTCAGTCCAACCACCCCCCCTCCCCAATCACCAACTTATTGCGGCTCACTACTACTCAGTAATTTAAAATTAGACTAATAGACTATTTCCTGTAGCTAACTAATCACTAAATAATAACTGGATAATTTGAAATGAATATATCATCCCTAACAGCAGATATGTTATGCGCTGACTAAATTCGCGTGGGAGTGTTCTCTACAAGTCGTTCCATTCCAAATCTCATTTATTGCAGTTTGACAAACTTTACACAGACTAAAACAAACTTTTCTAGATTGTCATTCTCATTTTTTTCAGATGTCAGGGGGTTGATTTGGTGACATATTACCTCTGGACCCTTCTGAAACATTCATTTTCTCTTGCCAATCAGCCGTTTACCTGAAATTGAGCTTCAAAATCTGCAGGGATGAGTAGTTTTGGCATGACGCGCTGTAAAGAGTGCCAAAACAAGGCACTTTCTTGTAGGAGATTTTGATATATTGGCATCACTGGATTTGTTGGAAAAATCAGCATCGACTTTTAACATTGAACCTTTTAAAAACTCACTTTTTCTATTTTTAATTTATAGTAGAAAATCAGGTATCTTTCCAAAACTAACTTATTTTACGGGACTTGTTATTCCATAACTCACTCATTACAACAGTCAATCAAAATGCTTAATTTTGATGGCTGAAAATTCCTGCCTTTCCAAAACTCTCTCTTTCCATCTGGCCAATAACGTTGCTTCAAATTGTACCGTGACTTGACAATTTCAGATGAATGTCATCAAAATGAAGCATTTTGATTGGCTGTTGTAATGAGTGAGTTATGTATCAACATGACCCCTAAAATAAGTCTAGTCAGTTTTGGAAAGATACCTGATTTTCTACATTAAAATAAAAATAGAAAAAGTGAGTTTTGGAAAGGTTTAATGTTAAAAGTCGATGCAGATTTTTACAACGAATCCAGTGATGCCAATATCCCGAAATCAAAAAAAATGTCGATTAGTGAGTTTTGGAATGGAACGCCTCAAATTTCAAGAACAGACTACAGATCTAAATTATTATCTACCTCGAAAATGACAACCGAGATATTACAATCATAATATATATATTTGGAGAGAAAAGGGGTACACAATATGTTCATAAATCTGGCCTCTTGTTTCTAAGAAATCGCGATTAGCATGTGAACGAGCCTAAGACTCGGCTGAAATGATAACACCGTCGCCGACGACGACCGGCGCCGCGCCGTGTCGTCTTTAGTCGCCTAAAGTAAAAGCTTCACACAAAATACTAATATTTTCTATGTTTTGTAAATTTACTATATTATTATAAAAAATAGATTTTACCAGGCCATAATTTTTACGAAATTACTGGCTTATTTTTTATTTTTAATTCTATATTTTTAAATAAAAAAATACATTTTTTGCCATTTTGGTGCCCCCTTAGGCCAGCCGTGAGTTGGCACCCACGGCACCCACCGTGCGCACGCCTATGTAGATAAGTACTAAAAAGTCATTTTTGATAACTCTGTAAGACCTATTACCCTATGAAACTCATGTCAAATTACAGTGTAAATAGGTATTGTCCAATGAGTCTCAGTTGTTAGGCTATAGGATGTGTGAGGGACCAAATCACAATCATTTTGTTGAAAATCTAAATAAATTTCAAGAAGAAACTCAAGCTACAATTGAAATAATAACTTACTATCAAAAATCAAAACGAAAACTATGGAACGGTATGGATCACTGATATTTTGTTAAACATCTCCAAAAAATAATTGACAGTCAAAACTTACAATAAACATTGCCTGTTAATTCTCTAGACCTATCAGCATTGTCTACAGCCAACGATCCAGCAACATCTATTAGAACATCGAGCGACATGACCGCTGTCTCCCCAGGTGAACAACCACCCTCACCCATCTCTCAACTCAGTGCTTCCATCAACCGATGAAGACATAAACTCAGAATAGTGAAATGGCCAGTGAATGTAAAGGTGCTGTCAATGACAGTGATTCTGCGTTTGAGGAATTAGAGATTGTAATCACACTTAGTCCTATGTTGAATAATCCACTTTTTTTAGAAAATCTGAATTATTGGCCTCCACTCATAACTTAAACAATGTAAATAACTTCTCTGCCCCATCAAAAGATAACAAAAATATCAGTAATAAAAACAATATAATATTAAAATTTTTCATAATAATATACAACATTTTTTATCTAGAAAATTAGCTTTGGATTGAGTAGTGGCCGAAGTAAAACCAGATTTAATTGTACTGAGTGAGCACAAATTAAGATCTGATGAATTAAAATTTGTTACATTGAATGACTACTCTGTCATTACCAGTTATTGTCGCCAGTCTCGTGGTGGAGGTGGAGGAATTATGACTTTAAAAAATCATATGATTGGGTGGTTGCAATTAAAAGAAATCAACATCCCTGAAATTCAGAATTTATGTGCACACAAAGAGTTAGAATGTTGGGCTAACTTTAGAATCCGTCTCCACCGTTAAAATTGACGTTTAAATCGGTGTTATCTTATTTGATATAATTCATAAAATTCTTTAATGAACATATGTTTTATTCTTGTTATTAACATACAACTTTAGGTTATAATTTTTAACTATTCCCCCTAACTATTTAGTTTAGGTTATAATTTTTAAAACGTTTATTCCAGTAATTATTAATGTCCTATTACAAGAAGAGCCCTATCCGAGCCTCAGGTATAGGGCGGGTCGCAGGTGGCGGATAGCGAATGTTCCATCAGATATAATGGACAGCTGCGAATAAGGGGTAACCCGAATAAGCAGTCCCGGACCGAGGCGGCAGCACCGGAGGGCGTGGGAGGGTGGTCTGTGGCAGGGTCACACTCAGCAAGTCCACATGAGCCCAATGATAGTGCTGTGACATGGTGAGGAAGTGCCGCCATCAAATAATTACTGCCCGTACTGCCTTGTACGACAGGGTTCGGATACCCAAAGGCTAGGAGAAGGACACTCTGATGTAACACCGAGGCCAGACCAAGGTCTTAGAGCTGAAGTGAAAGCAATTGGTCAAGGAGAAGAGGACTCCGATCATAAATCAGATCCAATGTAATTTTTTTGGTAAATAAATTAAGTTCATTTAGATTTGCATTCAAAATTTTACAAAAATCAGTTTCATTAGAGACTTTGAAAACTGTGTATTTTGCCTACATTTATTCACTTCTGAAATATGGCATTATACTATGGGAAAACTCAATTGACTCTAATAAAGTTTTCAAAGCCCAAAAAAGTATTGTTAGGGTTATGGTAGGAGCAAATTTTAGGGCTAGTTGTCGCCCTATTTTTAGAGATTTGGATATAATGCCATTGGCTTGCATGTTTATTTATGAAACCCTTGTTTATGTTCATTCAAATTTTCATCTTTTTACACAGTTTCAATCACAACATTCATACAATACTAGAAATAACGACTTGCTCAATTATCCAATTCACCACCTTTCTCTTTTTGAAAGAAGCCCGACTTATATAGGAATTAGGCTGTACAATAAAATGCCAGCTACATCCAAATTGTTCACACGTGGAAAATTTAAAAAGAGTTTAAAACACTACCTCAACAACAAGAAATTTTACACTGTTGATGAATTTCTAAATGAAAATGTAGAATTGGTCTGATCTCTTAGGAATATAATAGCAAATGTTTTTTTTATTTTTTTTTATTAATTTATAGATCTATTTTTATTTTATTATATTTGTTTACCATATGTACAAATGTACTTATTTTAGTATACTTTTGACAATTGCACCTGTTTGATATTACACTGTAATGTTCACAAACGTTTAAGTGCAAATAAATGACTAATGACTAATGACTAAAAACTCCTGGTCCTCCAGGTTGGGGGTTAGGCGCAAGGCTGACAACCTTGCACTGGAAAAACATCTTGTTCAGAAACACCAACAACAAGCCTCGGATAAGGACGGATATCACGGAACCAGACCCAAGCTTCGTATCAAGGATTTGAGATTTGGATCATGGAATGTTCGAACATTAGCAATACTAGGGAAATTTGATCTGGTCATGAATGAATTAGATAAGTTACCATTTAGATTTAGTAGGTCTACAAGAGACAAGATGGCCATTCAATGGCAAATTGAACTCAAAGAGTTATACACTCTATTACAGCGGCTTTGATGATGGCAATCCCTACGCAGGCATAGGAATTGCTATTAGAAAAACATTATTAGACTCAATCTTAACTTTTGAACCAGTGAATTAAAGGCTATGCTACGTAAATAAGACTAAAAGGAAAATTTCAAAACATATCTGTGATTTGTTTTTATGCACCTACAGAGGATACAGATGATAACACGAAAGACCTTTTCTACGACAACCTAGACCAGCTGATGACAAGTATCCCAGACTATGATGTAAAAATCATATTAGGTGATGCAAATGCAAAAATAGGAAATGAGCCAACCTGGAAACAGTATACAGGAGGTAATAGCTTACACGACACAACAAATGAAAATGGAATGAGGCTTATCAGCTTTGCAAGCTCTAAAAACCTTAAAATCATGTCGACTACCTTCCCAAGGAAAAACATCCACAAGATCACATGGGTTTCCCCAAATGATCAAGTGAAAAACCAAATTGACCATGTATTGACCGATAACAGACATAAAAGTTGCATCATAGATATCAAAAGCAAGAGGGGAGCTGAATGTGAGACAGACCATTACTTAGTGATAATAAAAGTACAACAAAGAATATGCCAAGAGAAAAGAGAAAAACAAAAGACAAAACCAAAGTTTGATCTAAGGAAACTTAAAAACCCAAATGTCAGAAAGGAGTTTACTCTCAAACTTACAAACCGATTCCAAGTCTTAGAACAAGGAGAGGATAAAACAAACCACACTATGGAGGACAAATGGAAAATTATTCAAGAATCAGTTCAAGAAGTAGCTGAATAAGTAGTTGGCTTCCAAAACAATAAAAAAAGCCAAAAAACTTGGTTCAATGAAGACTGTAGACAAATGATTGAAGAGAGAAATAAGGCAAAGGAAGAACTACTTATCCCTTTAGCGCCCAGTGTTGCCTTTTGGCAACGCCATGTTTCTATCGATTTTTCTCTAAAATTATTTTGTTTGAACCTCAAAAGCCCACAGTTGCCTTTTGTCAACACCCTTTAGTTCAGAAAACGGCCACTAGATGGGAGTTTAGTCCAGTTGTCTTTGCATTAGAGAATTTTCTTTAGAGCGACCACATGGTTTGGAGGTTAGTGGTAAGTTGTGCTTTTTCAAGCGATCTTTTACTATAGTTCTAGACATTTCGTATTGTGGGAAAAAATATCTTATCAATCCTCAGTTATTCTAGTTAATGTTTATAATAAGTTTTAGTAATTTAGGCGAGTATTTCCATAATTTATATGAGAAAATCGCCGTGTTGCCAAAAAGCAACTATGGGCAGATGTGACATTAAATTTCACTAGTTTAATTCAGTTTCTCCATATAACCCCATGCTAATATTAAATTCGTTTACAGCTAATATTTTGTGTTAATTATATGTTTTTTGGCCATTTTGTATAGGACATGATTTAAACTTCACAATGGACCAAGAATATTTGGACGAAAAGGAAATAGAATGGTTTTTATTAATACCTGATGACAACGTGTGTGAAGCAGGGGACATAGGGGACATTGGCATTAGAGTCTAGCTCGATGTAACCACAAGTGCCCGTAGTTGCTTTTAAGCAACAAAAATTTTTTTTGAACATGTGAGGGAAAAATTTTAAAAAACAGTTTCAATGTGTTATTTAGACCCTAAATAAAAGAAAAATAGGAAAAAATATTTTTTTTTCTCGGTGCATTATAATTCGGGTTTCACAGGATACCCAAGAAAAAAGAGAAAAATACTTAAGATTTAATAGGACCACAAACAAGACATTGAGGTCAGCTAAAAGAAACTATGTAAAAGATCAGTTAAGGCTGAAGAAGATAGCACGAATAACAAGTCTAGGGAATTCTTCTGGTCCATAAGGTATTTTAAACAAGGCTTTAAAGCAAAAACCTTTGGCGTTAAGGATAAAAATGGCAGAGTAACCTGTAACCAAGAAGAGGTCCTTAATATATGGAAGGATTATTTCAATGATCTCCTCAATGCTGGCGGGACCACATTTGGAGAAAAAGAAGAAGAAGAAGTATACTTGCATCCTCAAGTACAGATCCAAGATCCAACAGAGCAAGAAGTCCAAAATGCAATAAACGCTCTAAAAAACAACAAAGCTCCAGGAGGAGATGGCATACCAGCCGAATTTCTGAAAGCAAGAGGAAAAGCTCTATTGACAAAGCTGCATATGAACTAATAGTTAAAATGTGGAATGAAGAAAAAATACCAAAAGAGTGGAGTCTTGCCATAATAGTTCCAATTCATAAGAAAGGGGACAAACTGAAATGTAATAACTATAGAGGAATATCTCTAATAAACACAGCTTACAAAATACTGTCCAAGATAATTCATAACAGATTACAAGAGTACTCGGAGGAGATTATAGGTGAACATCAGACAGGTTTTAGGAAACAAAGATCCACTACTGATCAAATATTTATTATCAAGCAAATTTTATCAAAATATTGGGAGTTTAACCGAGATGCCCACTTACTATTTATTGATTTTAAGAAGGCATAATAAAAAAAATAATAATAGACATAAGCTAGTATACAGTGCCGGACTGGCTGCTCTGTGGGCCCTTGGCAAAAATTTGTCGTGGGCCCCCCCCCCCACTTGCGAATGTTTTACACCCAATCTAATATAAAAAACTTTTTGAAACTCATTATTCTCTATACATTTAGCATACATTTATTAATATTAACATAAGGCCAATGAAATAAAGAAAATAAGTCCCCGTTGACACTAGGAAATTAGGTTATAAATATGGTAATGTGTGTATAATTTCATAGAAATAGATTTATTAAAAGGTATTAAAAAACAATAAGTCTATGTTAATATATTAATAGACAAAATTTAATGTGTGTCAATTTCTTAGAAACACATACATATAAGATTATATCTTGAAGACTATAATTATGATGTACATTGTACCATACTTAGTTTCTTCAAAAACATGAATATTTTCAAAAAACCTGTATACGATTATTTTAAGTGCATAACATAACAATATGAAATGAAATGAAATGAAAAAATCGTTTATTTCCAGTAATATTAACAAAAAATAAATCTTCCATGAATTCAAATTACAATTCAATAGTTATGGTAATTACAAAGAAAATATAACTAAATTGAATGATATGCTAAATTTTAATTACAAAAACATTGTCCATGAAAGATATTTATAACCAAGGAAATAAGCCTTCATGGGCAGGTTGCCTGTGCGAAGGCTTAGCCGATATTACAGTCAGCATAGGTTATTTATTGTGAATAAACCTTTGGAAAATATTTGCTTTTAATTTTTTAATGCGGAAAAGAGTGGTTTTTAAAAAACTAGACTTGTTGAAAATAATAACAAATAATTTAGAGAATTAACAACGGAGCATGGGAGTGGCAGAGAGGGGAAGATGGCAAGAGGCAGTGTAAAAGGTAGTCAAATGTGAGATTCGGTCAGATCAGGTCCTAGTGGGTGTAAGTAGTAGGGTCAGGTCTGCCTGTACTGAGGAGTGATAAGAAGTTCAGAATCTATTATTCCCAGTTCAACGAGCCAATCAGTTACATGCTTTTTAAATGATTTCACAGAAGGAGAATTAAAAATTAAGTTATTTGAATAGGTTGTTAAGTTCCGGTACAAAACAGATGAAATGTAAGAGGAGTTGGTGGTAGAGTAAGATTTAGTTAAGTGAATGGCTGGTATTCCTACATTTTGTGAATAGCGTGTGTTATGAGTGTGTGTTATGCTAGTAAATAAGGAGTTAAAATTCTTGTAAATATGAATCATCAAGGTCTTAATAAACAATTGTCTAACGGTAAGCAGTGATAACTCATGGAATAGTACGGTTGTGGGGTAACGAAGAGGTTTCTTAAAACAAATTTTTACTATTAATTTTTGAATGACAAAAAGGGGTTCTAAAATTGTTGGAAACAATCCACCCCATACGATTATGCCAAATGAAAGTAAGGATTGCACATAAGCGTAGTATGCCAATTTGATTTCATTGAATGTTAATACTTCCCGCAGTTGTCTGAAGGCATAAATAAATTTTCTCAATTTAGAGATTAAAAATTGAACATGATCTATCCATTTCATTCTATTATCAAAAACAACACCTAAATATTTATAAGAAGTTACCTTTTGGATAGATTCACAAAAGCAGTTTCTATTTTGGTAATCTCCACAAGAATGAATGATAAGGTCTTGCAAAAAATAATCAGAATTAGATCTCAATGATATAGGCATAAATTTAGTTTTAGAGACATTCAAGGAAAGAACATTTTGATCAAACCATTTTTTTAGGACCATAAGATCTTTGACAGCATTACAACGTACGTTCTCCCAATTAGCACCATTTTGCAATATGAGAGTGTCGTCTGCAAACAATATGATTACATTATCAATATGATTACATTATCAATATGTTGATTGTTGAATGTAGGCTATCTAACGGCAACATAAAGAGTCTCAAACCATGGTCATAACCAACTAAATCACACTATTAACATTTTCTTAAGCTCTTCACTCAAGCAAGCTGTTTCGTTGATTATAGCCTCTCTATTTACGTTCTTAAACAAGTCCCTCTCGCAGTTGATCAGAATTAAATTACTTAGAAGTTCTTGGTCCAAAGAATTTCTTAACTTATTTATTACAATTTTAATTTTTGAAAAAACTCTTTTGCATGAAACCTGAGTGTATGGTATTGTAAGCAGGTACATGTAAACAGAGTACATTGAGATGACAGATTGTACGATATAGCAAAGGCACGCGATAAACATTGGGCACACCGTAACTTCTCTTCGGTCTTACATAGAGGTTTCTCGTCATCATTAGTAAGCAATTGATCATCACTTGGCCTAGACTATTTATTCATTGTAAGCAATCACACACAGCACACTATTAATTTCACTATTGTATTGTCACTATTTCACTAAGCACTAAGAAATATTAACCTATAAACTCCTGATCGTGAAGTAAAGAGAGCAAGCATCAGCAATAGTAAACCTGTAATAGTCACCATGCAGTCTACAACCACGCGCCCACTGTCGCGATCGCGACGACAACGCCTCACAGCTGATCCTGGTGGCAGTGGCGTCTAAGCAGATAGCTCAAGTGGTGATAACGAATAAACAAAGACAAAATGTGTTGCCTGTGCTAAACATAGACAAATGTGTGCTGTGCAGTAATCTTATAACGTTCATTAGTCAAATTTATCAGCTATCTTATTAATAAATAAAATCAAAGATCTTATTTTCAAATAAAAATATTGTGGATTTAATTTTTAAGATTGAAAAAAAACGTTATTTAAATAATTTTGTATTTTTGAGGCCCGTGGGCCCTCGGCATTTGCCGACCTGGCCAGTCCGGCACTGCTAGTATAAATAGAAAACAAATGTGGAAATACCTCATGAAAATGGGAATCCCAAACAAATTAGTTAAGCTAGCTCAAATATGTACAGAAGACTCAAGATGTAAGGTACAAATAAACAGTGAATAGTCAACTGAATTCAATGTAGTTACCGGAGTTCGACAAGGAGATGGACTCTCCCCGTTGTTATTCAATCTAGCTTTAGAAAGTGCTCTTAAAAGAGTGAAACAACAACAACCTGGTGTAGAAATTGGAAAAAAGATAAACATTCTAGCTTTTGCAGATGATGTGACTCTATTAGCAGAGGATGCAAATGGTTTAAAAACTCTTGCAGAGACTCTAACTAAGGAAACTAGAGAAGTAGGCTTAGAAATCAGCGAAGAAAAAAGACAAAATACCTAATAGTTGGAAGACACTAAAAAGATTTTGATGTGAAACACTCTTTACAAGTTGGAGATTATGAATTTGAAAGGACTGCAGTTTAAATACTTAGGAGTGACCATAGACCAAGAAAATAAAGAAGAAGTAGAGATGAATGCCAGATTGTTTCTGGGGAATAAATGTTGTTGGGCCCTTAAATCACTGCTAAAAAGTAGACTCCTGTCAAGGAAAACCAAAACAAACTCTACAAAACTATAATACAGCCAATAGTACTCTACGGATCTCAAACCTGGACACTGACAAAGAACCAAGAAAAGAAAATAATTGTTTTTGAAAGCAAAATACTAAGAACTATTTACGGTCCCATCAACGAAAATGGTGTGTGGAAAATCAGGACAAACAAAGAACTAAGGGAAATCTATACAGACCCAGACATAATAGCCCAAATAAAAAGTAGGAGACCGAGATGGGCTGGCCATGTGAAGAGAAGAGAAGAAAATTCAATGCTAAGATTGGTGTCTGAAAATCTTCCTCGGGGAAACCAACCACTAGGACGACCTCGGCTAAGATGGCAGAACCAAGTGCAAAGAGATATAGGAAAGCTAAGAGCAGATGGAAGACAGAGAGAGATGGCGACTTGTTGGTGAGGCCAAAAACCTACTGAGGTTTGAGTGGCCACATAGGTAAGGTAAGATTTTAGAAGAAGAGAAACATTTTAGTTATTAGGTCGATGGGGAAACTGACAACCCAATAGTATATTCAAGAAATGGAAAAATTTTGTTTGCTAACTGATTTGATTTCATATGAGAAATTGCGATGAATCTAGGAATGTACGAATGAAAAGTGATAGTATAGTGATGGATGGTAATGCAACCAACATGGATGCGTGGATGTAAAACGTCAAAATCACAGAGAAAAGTACATGGTATGTACATTACAAAATGTCATTGGAAGCTAACTTAAATGTGCATGGAGCCCTAAGTATACTCAGTTGCAGGTAACACGAATACTTTAGTAAAGCATGACAGTGACAACGACTGACAATGAATCAAATGCAAGGTAACGAACGATGTGAAATTAGTTTTAAGTACGCCATGTTAGTTAAAAGTATAGTTGGCTTATGATATGTTGATAACGTTAGAATATACCTTAATAAGTTTTATTCACATAATGAGACTGTCAGGTTCATCAAGTTAGTTAAAATTGTAGTTTGGTTATGAACTACTGATTAGTGATGTCTCGATTAAGATATCAAAACGTTATCATGATTAAAATAATCGAGATTGTATACTCGAAAAACATTGATTTTAACGATAGAGACGGATTCTAAAGTTTCGCCAAATGTTGCAGTGATTCCTGCAGAGCAGATAAATTCCGTTTTATTTTGGTAGGCTTACATAGAACTCCAGGTACAATTTATGATAAACCCTTTTTAGACAAATTAGATTTAGCTGTAAGTTTTTTGAATGTTAAGTATGAAAATGTATTATTAGCAGGTGACATTAATATAGATTTTTTCAAACCGTATACGAGAAACTATCTTAGATTATGTAATATTCTAACCCAGCATAATATGAAATATCTAGTAGATTTCACCACCCAAGTAACACTAGAGTATGCAAGTGCTATAAATAATATGATCACTAATTTTACAAATAAATTTTATTGTAACATTCACAAATAAATGTATAACCCAAGCAACTCGAAAATCTACTCCAGAAAATATATTCAATTTTAAAAATATGTTAGGCAATGAAACTTGGATAGATGTATTCAATGCTTCTGTGGAAGCTAAATATGGTACTTTTTACAATAGGTTAATGTACTATTTTAACTCTTGCTTTCTTTTGGTTAAAAGTAGAGTGAATTTGACAAGTAAAAAGTGGATGACTTCAGATCTCACCCAGGAAAAAAATAAGATTTTAAGATTAAGCATCACTGTTAGGATCACAAATAACAAAGCTCTTGATTAGTATATTTCATTACTAGTCACAAAAGTAGCCCATTTCGGGGTAAGATAGTGTTTTACTTGCGAGGCGTAAGTCGAGCATGTAAAACACTATTGAGCCCCGAAATGGGACTTTCGTGATGTGTTGTGCATAATACTTTTCATCACGATGCAAATAAGTAACTACACTTATAAAAAAACCATCCAACATTTCATAATCTAGTAATTTTTCTATAAGCAAACACAATTTGCCTAAATTTCAGTTTAAAGTCAGCTGGTTGAACTGTCAAAATATGGACTTCGTTTGTTTGGGTAAGGCAAAATTTTGTTTGGATACGGAAAAAGTTTGTTTGGGTACGGAAATGAAATGTTTGGGTATCGAAAAATCAGCTGATCATTATTTGTTTTGATGTAAGGAAATTGAGGTTTTTCTTAGATCTCAGCTGAATGGTAACGGGCAATTTTCGTTTACAGAGTGATAAAAAACTGTTAAAACAAAAGAAAAAATGTTATACAGTAATAATAAAATGTACTCAACAAAAAAGAATTTTATTGAGAGGTATATAAAAGATTCAGACAATGTCTGCAAATCTACCTGGAAATTAGTAAATAAGGAGATCAAAAATGATTGTTCAAATGTGTTTCATGGCATTAAATTAGTTAGCAAGGGTAAGGAATATGTTGAGCCAAAATCTTTTTGTGAATTTTTTAATAACTACTTTTTGAATTTTGCTGATGATTTGGTATTACCTAACCTGTCACAGAATTGTGAAACTGTAAATCTTCTACTCAATACCACTAACAAAACATTTTACACCAAACCAGTAACTCAGAACGAGTTGATCAATATAATTTCCTCACTTCCATAATAAATACATGGCAGGATTTGACGGAATCCCAATACCAATTATAAATCAAGCCCAAATTTTATTTTAAAACCGCTGGTTCATGTTATAAATTCTTCCATCTCTAGTATTTTTCCAAATAAATTTAAATTTTAAAAACTGTTACTAGTAGGGGTCTCAATCCCGGACCTAAATTCCGATCCCGGGATTTCGGGATTGACAAAAGCCGATCCCGGGATTGGTCCCGGGATTCCCAATTTCTATACAGGCCCTTCGTAGAATATTAAATTGTTGTGTGAGAACAACGCTTATAGAATTTTTTATTAAAACAAACTATAATTTTATTTTACAAAAACGTTAAATCATGCTTGTTGACGTCTAATTACCTGTTGTTCCAAATTTTTGAATGACTTTTATGCTTTGTGCGCTTGACAAATGAGTGTACAGTCCATTCGTAGAACCGCCTAATGGTTTTAAAACAAATTTGCAAATCTTACATTGCACCGTTTTCCCGTCCTTTTATCTAAGACGAAAAAACTAAGGAGCGATAAGGAAACTATTGAGTACTGTCCCATTACATTTCAGAAATAAATTGTTATTGTAGAATTGAATTTTGGTGTGGATAAAGTAAACTTTAGGAATGGTGATTAACAGCCAACTAAAGGTGCATAAATTAAAAGAAAAACCACTTTGCTATTAATTATGGATGTTTAAATTCTAATTTCCTAAAACATTTTATTTTGTATGTTTGTAAACACGACTTTTGCAGTAGTTAATACATTCAGATCACGCAAAAATTGAAAACCAATGATTCGTTTGTAATCCCGTCAATCCCGGGATTCAGAGACTCTAATCCCGGGATTATCACGTACTAAAAAGCGGCCGGGATCCCGAATCCCGGGATTGAGAACCCTAGTTACTAGTCCAGTAAAATTGTCTTCAAAAAACCCTTCACGAGAAAGTTTTGGGTTAAATTTGATTTTTGTTTTTTCTTATGTATTTTGGGGGTTGAATCCAAATCCGATGTTTGTTAACAAAAATTTTGTGACGGAACATTGTCAAAAATGCAAAATAAGTAAAAAATACTGTATTTCTTAAGTAGTTTTGCTCACAACTCAAAAAACGTAAATGTTATATGATAAACGTTGATTTGCAAAAAGACAGTACATAAAATTTCCTACAAGATACACTACTTATTTTTATTTCTATAACAAAGTCTATGGGTAGGGCTGCAAATTTATGATTGACAATTTTTTCCATATAAGCTAATTTTCCTAGACTTTCACTCTATTCTTATAAAGGATATAAAAAAGGTCATGTATCGCCTATGTCCTGCTGAAATATGATTCTACGCATCAGAAAATCGCTGCGTATGCAGGTCTGCTGCAATGGGGATATTTTAACAAACAACAGGAAAATAATACAGTGAGTATTTTTTATTGTGTATTTACTAAGTTTGTCATATTCTTATACATTCTATAATAAGAAGAGATATACTTCAACAATTGAAAAGCCTTAGATTAGTTTGAGCTTTCAAAAGATATTTAAAAGCAATAGAAATTATTCTGTGGTCTTTTTACTATATAAAAAGTTCCAAACAATGTTTATAAATAAAAAACTTAAATACATTTTTGTAACACATGCAAATATAATACAATTAGACAATACACTTTTAGAATCACAATTTTTCATCACAGGCTAAAATAATCATGATGATGGTGTAAGTTTAAAGGAACTTAATTAGTTGGGCCAAAAGCAATTTTTAAGAGAATGAAGTACAAAATTAATATAGTTTGCAGCAAACACTTGTGTTTTTCTGAAGCTCGAAAACAGGTAATTACTTTATTATAAAATGTGATCTTTGCCAATTTCATGTTATATGGCTACAACTGTTAAAACTCATGTTTTCAAAATAAGATTGGCCAGTATTTTTCTCAAAGTCGTAAGATAAAATTTCATTCTCAGCTTTATTGAAACTGACAAAAATACTGTATTTGATAAATTAAAGTTTGCTTTCAAATAATAAAAAACAAACACTGCATAGCTTAGTGAAAACTACGTTGAAGGAAAATTTTCTTTTCCTTCAAGATTCAAAGACTTCTTAATATATAAAAAAATTAAAATCTACATTTGTAAAATAAAATAACAACAATAAAATAATACTTTGAAAAACACAGTGTGACAATACAAAATTTTTTATTCGAAATATAAACTGAATGATATAAATAAATCTTGGTTATTGGACTCTCTCTTCCCCTCTTTATCTTTCTCTGGGTTGGTATCACTGTTTTCATAAATACATTTATACCAAATACCTGATTAATACATTTGCTGCGTCGACTCACCGGTTACTCACTGCCGACATGTAATAGAAAATAAGCAATAGATTGAAAAAAACCAACTAAATTCCACATTTTCTATTAAGTTATAAAAATACACATAAGTTAGAAACAACTTATGAAAATTTAACATTTTCTTGTATTAACAGAAAAACTTCATTTCATTTCAGTGCGGCATAGGGGTAATTACTTTTAGCTTAATACAATGACTAAGTGCAAAAAAGTAAAGCATATTGAACACTAGAAAAAGTCAACTGAATTTTATATTTTCTATCATACATATATTGGCAAGTATTTACTTATAAATAATTAATTTATTTTCATCAGTAGAGGTGATACCTGCTGGTGCAATCTGTTCGACACAGTCCTGAAAGTTCCAAAACAACCACTCAGAACGCTCCAACTGTAACCGTTTTGGCGCTAGAGCACACCTAATTTTGAAATCAATATGAGACACAACTAACCCATGCTGCCCAGTGACAATTTAGAAATTTCAGCATTTTGGTGGCCTGACAAATTGTCATATTTTAAAACGCAGCAAATGTGTTAATCACCTATTGATAACCCTAATTAATCCAGTAGAGCAGTTTAAATTCCAGTCATCCCTTTAAAACATAACTTTTCCAGTTTTGTGTTTGTTCGGATCCTGTTTTATGTTTTTGAACATCTTTTGATCATAATACACATGCTGAATTATTTAGTGGATATAAAAGTAACTTCTCGATAGGCATCATGCGTGTGGTTTTCTCCACTGGATATAAATAAGAACCGTCTTACAACACTTAAAAATATATTTGCACTTATACTGTATTTACGTACAAGACAGTAAATATCCACAAATGGTGAAATAGATTTTGATTGGCCACACCAATCATCATCAGGCCCAATGAGGGCCTCTCAAATCAATATGGTCTTGTATGAAAATACAGAATAAATGTAAATATATATTTATTACCATAACATTTATGAATTCAGTCTAAGTGAAAAACATATTTTAAAAGTATTGTAAGGGGTTTTTCAATTATATCCAGTAAAAGGTATTTGTTATGTAAACAGAAACCCCAAAGAAAGAAATAAATGAGGTATAGTAGTTAGTTGCTTAAGATGATTATAAGTTGATTCTGTATTGAGTCCTCTTAAGATCAGTAATGTCATAAAAAATAATACTAATTCAATAATTATTTAACCTAAGCTACAATTAATTACAGTCATTAATAAACTAAATGATGCTGATAAAATTTTCTATATACGTGCTAAGTTATTATTTACTCCTATGTCTTGGCAGTATGAATCATTATGGAGAAGATTAAGTAAAAATAATTCCTATATAGACATTACAGACTGATAAAACTCATATCTGACAGCAACAAATTCTAAAATTACTTTTAAAGACGAACAAATTAATGTGGTACTCTTTTCTGAGATGGGTGTGTTGTTAAACTAGGCTTGATTTTTTATATAATATTACTTGTCAATAGCAATACATAAACAATACAAGCTCTTCAAAGTAATTGAACATTAAGTTCCAACTTTAGTTTTATGCTTTACAGCATATTTAATAACTGTATTCACACAAACTTATCTTTTCCTCCAACTTTAATTTAAACAAAACAACTTTAAGAGGGTTAGTGTTGATATGTTCTCAATTGTAACTGCTACCAGCTGGCTGTGATCAAAAAATGTTCTGTGATTTGTATCCATTACACATAACCATTTTAATTTTCTCTGTTTATTTAATACATGACTTCAGTTAGTTTGGAACCACAAAGTCTGTTTGGCTTTAATTTATCTGATCAATAAGGCCCTTAAGTGTTCAGTATGTATTGTGTGCAAATATATACATTTCTCTTTGTATATGGTTAGGGCTGTGACTCTAATAATAACATGAATCATATGTTATTACTCGTGACATGTGTTTCTCTTAGTAATTAATCTAATTTTGCACATTTGTCACCTAATATTTTAAAGCAAACTTTAAATTTAATCAATGCAATAATCATAACAATTAGCTAAAGTCGTAGTTACAAAATATCAACAAACAGCTATGTACAATGATTCAGTCCTAATGCAGCTATATGGGATTGAATATAAAACTGGGACATGATGCATCAGTCTTACATATGAAAATATTACCACATATTTAAAGATGCACAATTGGTGAATTAGTATTCTTTATAAATCACGTCAACATGAGAATTTATTTTCAAACGTTGGTTCAAATTATAATATATTGCATAAAATAGTATTGGCTTGTGGTCACTGGGCATTTTGATTCAATCCATTCAAAGAAAAATTATTATTTTTTGTGTTATTATTTTTAGATAGTGAAAAAAATTAACAACATATATTGGGTATTTTGATTATAAAATTGGTAATTAGCTAGAGAAAATGCCCACAATAGTCTAGACCCATTTGAACAAAAATCCATCTCTAAAACGATGCATGAAGCAACTCATGGAAAACTTAAAATAATCAAAACATCTATCCTAAAAACATAACCTGAAAAAGTTATTTCCTTAACTGTTACATGATTTGCTTCTTGCATTATTTTTAAATTTTAGTGTGCCCAGACATAACATTGAAAGAAGTAACTTGAAAAGTGCTAAGTCAATAATGATATTAGAGGCCTCCTTGGAAGAAAGATTGGGATTGGCTTCTAAAGGGTAAACTCTTATGGCATCATTTATCCTTAGTCTAATTACAAGTGTGTTGGCTAGACAAACAGCCATCTCTATCAATACAGAATATACATAAGGAATAAATTCAGATTCAAATATAGTATTACAGTTTCAACTCTTTCTGATTTGGCAATAAAATAATTATGGTAACTCAAAAATAATGCCCAATAATGTATATATCAGAAAATATGTAATACCTTTAAAATTATATTGGATGAAAATACATTAGGAGTAATACGAATTTAAAGTGTGCATGAGTCACTACTTTAAGTATAATTTAAGTCCTCAGACAAAAACATAAGCGAGTATATACAAAATGATTCAGTAGAGAGGAACTTGACAAAGCAAATATTAGTTTGTATGAAAACCAAATGATACCAAACAGATTTTTATATTACCCACAATAATTCCATTTTGATTTCTTAATCTAATCTATTTTAACAAATCATAATCTCAGTACATCACCAGCTATAAAATAAAAATAGAGGTAAAATTTAATACTCATAATAAATATCTGACATTAACTCCATTACTTTACTCAGTGAGTTTGTAGAGTCCCTGAAATTTCCGGTCCAACTTGGATAATTACCTCCAGATATTTTAGGACAGGTTTTTATTATGATGGTGATTGTCATCATTGCTGCAAGATGTAATTTAGAGCATATTCCATAATTTTTATGTATCCATCTAAGGTGTCCATTTACTGAATTATTAAGTACAGTTCGATATTGAATATATTTTTAAGTGTTATGAGTTAGCTAACACACAACACATGTGTATATCATGCATGAGTGCAGTAAACGCTTGCTAATCTATGTTCAAGACTTTGGAAGTGCCAAATTACTGAGTATTTTGAGTATTGTCTAAATACACTATAACCCTGCAAATCTGAGTTCCAGTAATCTGAATTCAATATAACCAAAAAAATCTGGTAAAAGACAAGGGACTTTAAGAAATAAAACATGTATAAATTAAGAAAAAAAATTTTAAAGGCAATCGATAGTCATTGGTGGAAGTAACTTTGCCATAAGCAGACGATTTGATGAGCAGAAGTAATTTTTCCATTAAAGAAGATCGTATGTAGTTGGGGAAAGTAATGCCTGACCATTGCACTTGATTGTAAAGCTTCTTTGTTGACCTTCGAGCTGAACCGAATATTAAAAAGCTTGACAGGAAAGTTTGATGGTTGTTAGAATACTTACATAGGGCTACTTTATTACACAACCTGATTTTAAAATAAGGCATTTCCTCTTAAAAGCAATAACTCCTTAACATTTTAATGATCCGAACTAGGTTTGGTCCAAGTTAATTCAGAAGGACCAGGCTCTAGTCAAACCATTATTGCAAGAATAGCATAAATACCACTAAAACAATATAGTGGAAAGGTAATTTTTCGTCATTGCCAAACTCTGCCAATGGCAAACAAATTATGCTGAACGCCCCCAAAATGCTTACACAGAGAGTAAAAACTTCTTATGGACCTGGTTTTAATTACTGAAATTGCTGCACCATCATATACCGGATTAGCGGGATTTTACTGAATTTTAAATTCATATGGTTTATTTTAGTCCTATCTAGTTTTGATAACAATTACATTACGGTTTTGCAGAATTAACCCAAATCAAAACCAAAATTTAAAACCAAACTATACAGTATATAGTATGATTTGATTAAAACTAAAAAGAAATAGCATAACAAAAATTGAAAATTTTTATCTCAATAATACAAAATGTCTCACTGCCTGCTTACAAGACTTCTCTCCAAGAGGCACACAAATACTACAAATATAATCTGAACATTTTTAATACTTAAGCAATACTTAACACTGTCTGGATTAATATGCTCATCATTTTAAGGTTTTTATAGAACATAAACAATGAAGTGTTCATTAGACCTGAGTGATATATTAGAGTAAATATTAAAACCTTTTAATGTTTTAATTAAATCCAGCAAATAAGATTACAGAAACCAAGATTACATCTGCTTCCAATCAAGACCGATAAAAAAACATATACAGCCCACTTTAGGAATTTCACGAAAATTATGCCAAACACACAGACCTCTATCACAGTACACCAACACACTAGTATTGGTCGATTCCAGGAATTTGAATCTTGAATCCAAATCCTAAAAATCGAATCTCAATTCTCGAATCTCAAATCCCAAATTGTGAAACTCCTAAGTTGCTAACCTGGGTACTGGTTACAATTACTCAAATATAACTCAGCCACTCCAAATAAACCAGTAATAGTTATTTTCAAAGAAGCATAAAAATATAAGTTTCACAAGACCAGTGAATCATTTATTTATGACCCTATCACATATTTTTGTTAGATTTGTTTCAGAAATAACTAATTAATAATCTAATAAACCAAAAACTTCATTTACATTTACATTAAGTTATTTTTAAACTTTACACACAGCTCAACGTAATTCTCTTATTAGATTCATTCAAACAATTTTCATACCTAAATAAACTAAGGTTTTAAAGACATTTAATATCTTAAAAGTGTGTTTTATTTCAAGTCTCAGTTATTAGCATTAACACTTTTTCAATTTTTTAAAATGTATTTTAAGATAAAAAACTTAAATTGTGTATAGTTATACTAATTTAAAAAATCTAAATGGCAAGATTGAATTATGTTTTATTTTTCTCCTAAAATAATAGTTATTAAAACATTTGCCAAGGAAATGGTGAAAAAGTAAATAAGGCAAGAAGTGAGAGAGCAATGTGTGTTTACTTTACAAGGCCACCCCCCACCCCCCTTCCAGTCGCGTTGTTCCATGCCAAGCGACACAACTGGCCGTGATTCGATAAGAAAGAGATAAAAACCCCCTAATACAAAAATATCATAACCTAAACTACTGGTCATATGAAAACCAATGACGTCTCATATTTTTCTTCTAATTTTTACAAATCAAATGAGGCGAAAATGAAAGTTGTGGAATGAAAGATGAACAATGATTAAAAAAAGGATAAGTTGTATGAATGTGAGTTTAGTCAGAGCTAAATATAGCTGTTTTTTGTTTTCCGAATCCCAAGAAATAGTTTTTTATTGAAACCTGTCAACATCCTTTCCTTATCAGTTGAAATATTGTTTTTTCGGCAGTTTTGAAGGATTCGATTCTCTAATCTTGCTGATTAAATCTTGAATACGAATCTTTTCTAAAGATTCGGTGGATTCGAGAATCGAGATTGTGATTCGACAAATCCCCACACCACACTGTTCAAATTTAAAAAGAAAATATAAAAAGGCTAGTAGGAACACTTCATTTTAATATTTAGTTTCTCTAAGTTCTCTTAAAAATATCTGTTGATTAGACGAACAAAAGTTTAATAATGAACAAAGCCTATTCAGTTTTCAACAATAGTTTAGTGTTTCGTGAATTTAAATACTCATTTATTACATAGACAAATCAATTATTTTAAAAACAAATTGAATTCATAGGTATTCCAAGAAACCAGCATAGGTTCCTTTCCAGCATTGTGCCAACAAGTAATCAAGTTATTTTTTCATACAGCATTGAACTTTTTAAAATTAACTGTTTTCATAATGTATTTGTAATCCTATCAGTCTTATTTCATAAATACAAGTTTCTTTGATGTGATATTCATACTTGTAAACGACTCCATAGAATATTTAGTAAAGTTTAGTCCCAAATCTTAAGAATCCTACATGAGGGTAAAAAGAGCATTAATACAGAGGTAATGAGGTCAAATTGAGTATCTCTATCTTTACTCTGCATTGCAGAATAAAATGGTAATAGGGTTTTGAGGAGGGTTTCAGTTTACATTTAAAGTTTAATTCAATTGGTCAAATCCATCAACACTTAGGCTGTCAATAACACAGTCAGTTAAAGCGACTTCCTAAATTTTACTCCAACAGGACTCATTTACTTCCTCATTTTTTAAGATGAAATCAGACATCTGTTTAGCACAAAGACATGATTTCCTTTTCCATTTCAAAGGTAACAAGAACAAGGATAACCATGAGGGGATAAAACAAACAAAAAAGGGATGAATTTATAGTTTTCCAGACTTTTTTTAACTAAAAATTATGTTCAATTAAATTTAGTTTCGTAAATCAATACACAGACAAGAGAAAAAACCTATTTTATAATTAGTTTAAAGATCTTGGTTCAATGAGAAGTAAAAAAACTGTTAAAAACTATTAAAATAATATTATGGTGATTTGGTCTTATTGATTAATAAACCATAGCAATAAATATTGTTCATTCTTAAAATCAACCAAGCATCTACGTCTGAATCCAAAGTATTGTTTAGACTTCATTTGAAAAGCAGATTGAAATTAATTATTAAAATTGAAGTTTACACTCATAAAATGTAGTATTATAAGAGATTAATAAAATTACATACAAAGAATATGACAGAATTACTCATTCATACTGTGAACACCAATTAAATACAAACAGACGAGATTCAAAAACTAGAATCCGATCTGACTTGCTGCCTGCCAGATAATTCTATGCCCATTGGAATCGACTGAGTGGTCACATCTGATTCCAACAGATTATCATTAAGGCTTATACCTTCCATCATCCGATCGTCGTACAGAGAGAACCTAGTTTCCCTTAAAACACTTTTGCCACGTTTCCGTCTCACTGAAGGGGGTACATCTCCTGGTGTTTTTATTCTGCTAGCTAGGTCTTTCAACTTATTCTTACTTTTGTCAGTGAAAATATCATCCAAATTTGTCTTTTTTTCTGTGTTGTTGTTTTTGGAAATTCCAAGAGGTAAGCTCGAAGGCCTCTCAGCTGACTTTCGTTTCAAAGTACCATCAGAGGTCTCTTCGAACGGAGAAATAATCACTTTCATGTCGCTTGCTCGATTTTTATCTTTACTTCTCACATGATTTTTTGAGCTGTCAGAGCTTGTATTTTCTTTTTCATGTCCTAGTACGGCTGTTACAGTTCGTTGATCACCTAAGCTCACTTTGGTCTCTTTTAGAGGTCTAGACCAAAGATTTGACTTAACAGAAAGGTCTGATCGGTTTTTCTTTGATTCCAACAGTTTTTTTAGAGGTCTGGAAAGAATTCCAGAATATTGTTTATGAGAACATCCATTGCCTGGGACATTAGGTTGTTTTGGGATAATCGGGTTATCAAAAACAGCATTTTGTACAAAAGGAATAGGAGTGTTGACTCGTGGAGGAGGGTTCAGGTAGTCACTGTTGACCAAGCTGTGGTTCTCAGAGTAGTTGTGAGGGTGGTGCTTCATGGATCGATCGATGAGATCATTTTGACTGTTAGCATCCCACATCAGGTTACGTTCAAAGCAAGGGTTTCGCCCTTGATATGGCTGCAGGGGTAGAACTGCCTGACTTGCTCTGCTGTTGGAGTTCTTACTATCTGAAAATTGCAACAAAACTTGTCAGTTTGTGATTTTTATTAATTATGGTTCATAACAGAACAAGTCTTGTCGAGAACAGAAATTTAAGTGAAGTATAATTTTCTAGTACAAAATAACCCCTCACAATATTAACCCCTTATCCCCTTATCGCACGAGATAGCTCGTGGTAGTATTCTGTGCACTTAAGCGTGACGCACGAGTTATCTCGTGGAACATCTAAGTGCCCTACGTGCGACGCACGAGTTCACTCGGATTTGACGTTCTCAGCTGATTTATTTGTTATTTTCTTGGTACAACTGTTCTGCTAGGTTTTTTCTTTCTGCGACTGTACAGTTGACCTTGACGAGTAGCAGACCGTTTGGTGCTGCACTCTAGTGGATTTTTCTGGAACTACGTCCACGCCACGAGTTCTGCAGTATCACGTTCGTCGCGTAGAGACGAAAACCTCGCGTGTTGGTGTTGATCATGTAATTAAACTGCGCGCTACTGATCACGCGGGGAGCAAATTACTCCGCGCTTAAGGGGTTAACCAAGAGTCAGTGTTACCAGGGGCAAAATTTTTCTTTCTTACCTCCGATAAAAGTTAATTACAGCTAGGGATTGGGCGAGTGGTGGCCTCAAACTTTCCTTTCGGTATTAAGGCCCAACTGACAGGTCCAATTCTATAACTGGGCACAACAGGCCCACCCGCCTTGGGGCGCAAAGGTGGAGAGGGAGAGAAAAATAAACAGTAATAGTTGAGAGCAACATTGTCTACAGAGTTTTATCTTAGAACTAATTAGAGGGTGTGCATGTATTCCTGTGATGTGCAGTTTATAATACACTATGAACAATAACTGAACCACCCTCTCCTCCCCCCACTGCCACTACCAATGCTACCCACCCTATCCATTGTCTAACATTGGTTTAACACATTACTATTTAAAGCATATATTATTTTGTGGTGTTTGCTGGATTTCAGTCCGCGGGACTCGGAAGGTCCATAGGTGGCGAGCAATGGAAAGAATCGCAAATTAAAAGTTTAGGGAGAAATCCCTCCTGAACCAAAACTAGCAAAGATGAAGACCCCTTCCACATTGGGCAACATGACTCCGCAACATGTCTGCATCGATGCTGCTCTGACGGTAACATTTAAATCGTGTGTGTTCACACTCGGCAACTATGACCTCAGCGTTCGGCAAGTCAACAATGAAAACAGGACCCAATAAAGAAATAATTACATGCCCGATCGCCTAAAATGAAAAGTGCATGATGGAAGTGTTGTAGGGGGCACATTTGTTTGATTTGCCCATGGTGTTCAAGGGGTTGAAAACGGGCCTGCCTACTGATTAAAAACTGGTCTGTTCACCTATTTTTTACCAGCTCCTTTGTTGTCTGCTTTAACCCTTTAAAGACCGACGGTTGTCCGTCATAGGCAGACGCTCACATTTGGGCTTTGTTCTGGCCCATAAGTCATAAAGGCATAAAGTCCAAATGCCACAAAACTTCATCCTAAGCTTTGGAAGGACTTGTTTTCAAGAAAAGACTGTGTTTAGCTGTCTTTGATATTAATAGTTTCTTGTATGTAACGTGATTTTACGAGATAACCTGTTTTCAAAACAATGTATCGTCTGTCAGTGAACTGTCATGTTTACGTAGATTGTTAGAGCGTAGTTGAGGGTTTTGCATGATTGTTTATTGTTTTTATGAGTAAAACTTACTTCTTTTCAGTTCAGAATGAGTGGAAGTAAACGAATTTGTTCACCTTAAGTGAAAATAAGATCGTAAACGAACTTTCCAACTAACAGTATCACTAACTCCGATAATTATAACACATCTGCATTGGCAATAAGAATATACGAATAAACCTTATAGGTAACAGAGTACTCACTTGCTAAAGACTCGACACAAGGTTCTGAGGGTGATAAAGTTAGTAATGTTTCCACAGTGCCTTCAGACAGGTTTGAGTCCACCCCTTCCTTGTCTCCTAAAACAATACAAATTCATGGCTTATTACAACTGTTAGGCCTTTTAGAACATTAGTGCACAACACACCATAGGTGACACAGCTTGAATACATCATGACCTGGGAGAATAGGATACTGGGAGGCTTTTGCATTTACCCAGATGCAAAAATCAGCTCTCAGTAAACACCAGATGAGCCAAGGGCTAGTTTAATGCAGTATTACAGAGGGTCAGTATTACAAAGTGAGGCATCCAGATGTCACTAGACAGTGAGACAAATTATGTGTAATGGTTTTACACGCCGTTTGCAAGTTTTGTTAAGCTGTGTATGCCATTCACAATAATTTTTACAGCATTTACGAGTTTCAAACAGTTATATCCTTGCCAAAAAAAAAGGAAAACAATCAATAAGAATACCACGGTTTATTGTTTTCTTCTGGTATCCGCAGTTAGTAAGGTGATACCATCCTGACAATTTTCCAAGACCTAAAAGTAGGGGTGTGCTAATAGTGATTTTCAAACTTGAGCCGAGCGGAGCAGAGCTTTTTTCAAAAGTTTTTGAGTACAAGCATTTTCGGGCCGAGCTTATTTAAAATTCACCAAATTATTTAGGAATTATAAAGCTTGATTTTAATTTGAAAAGATACTATAAACTAATGTTTGTGTACCTAAAGTGAACGCCAGCTCAAAATTAGAATGCTTATCTACGACGTAATTTATTTAAATAAAAAAAGTTCATGGCTCACCCCTAGCAATCTTTGTTCGCAAAATTACTCTCGCTGTTTACACGTAATTGAATTTAAGGCCATTTAGGCCTTTGAAAAAGTTTCAACCATTTTCTTTCCTCAGGACTGAGAAACATTTTTCTTCCCAGTCGCATTCCAGATTAAGTGGAATTTCGGATTACTGAGTTTCAAGTTATTGGGACTCCAGAGTATACCAACTGATTTTTATTCTTGATAGCTTAACAAACATTTAATATAAGAAAAATTAAAAGGTTTGTTTTGAAGGAAATGTCTTATCAAGAATTAAAAAAGACTAGGTAATAATGCATAATAACTTAATTGGTCTGTCTGTTTATAAAGTGTACAGAGCACTGAGTCAAAAGGGCTGACTTACCTGTATCCTCTACTGACTCAATGTTGTTATTGTTATTGTAGTTGGGAAGAGACATGAAGCTATGAGTCAAGTTTACAGTGGGGCTGACTCCTACAGTACCAGTACCTGAAATAAAAAATAAATCCAACTTTGAAATGGACAATAGAATTAAAAGAAAGGTATAACAATGTTAATTTTTTGTTGCTTGAATAAATAAATTTATACAAGACACAGTGACTTGGTAAACTAATGATGTTTCACCACTCTCTATGTATTGTTAGATGTAGCTCTTCTCTCCTGAACCTGATATCAACTCATACAAACGATGTATTAATACAAATAAAACCCATGAATAAGGTAGGCTTCACAATTTTTAGAACGCAACACTTCAAATTCAAACTTAACAATGTAACTCTGAATAAGCAATTAAATTAACACTTTGGATGCGGGCCGGTCACCGAGATGCGCGCGCCGGCCTGGCCGGTCACGTGTGTCGGCCCGCACTCGGCGGAATGAATCAGCCATAGTGCTGCGACCTTGCGGAGAAGTTCAGAGTTGTTGTCGTGTGCGTTGCCATGGTAATCTGCCCTATACTGTATGCGCGTCGCCCGCCGTTCCCACGGGCCTGAGCCGGTCTCCCATGTCCTTTTATCTGTTACTTACTTTTTGTGTGTTTTGACTTATTACTATCGTGTTTTTGCTGTTATATGACGTTTTATAATTTATTATTTTAGTTTTGGTGGTGTTTAGGTGACGGTAGGGACAAACCAGAATAGTGTAATGGTAATTGCTTTGAGCAGTTCCATGATGCACTGTGAATGAAATTGGGAGGTAGGAAGGGGTTGTATATAATTTTAAATATTAGTAATAGAGCTATTTAACATTTTTTGTGTGAAAACCCGTGTTTGTGAGATGAGAAGTGGGGGATTCACGGCGCCTACAGACTCCTTCCCGCGGGCCGGCCCGGACACCGGTGTCTGACAATTTTGGACGCCAATTTTTTTTTTTGAAAATAAGCCTGGAAACTCAGTTTGCGACCATGATCCTGGCTTCTGGATACAAAAAGTAAGTTTTTATGTAAAAGAAATTTTCAGGCCCTGGGGAAGGTTTATTCATATTTCTTGCCACACCCAAAGTGTTAAAGAGACACAAGAATTTTCCAGTAACATAATAAAAAACAGATCCATAGTAGAATTTGGATCAAGAAATTTCAAATTAGAAAAATGCTAGCTTCAACACACAAGAGATTTTTGCTGCGAGAGGGATATACTACTAATGAGCCTATAAATTGTAATTATACAGGGTGTATCCGAAATAATACCGACAAACTTTGGGATATTGTTCCTGAGGTCAAAACAAATAAAAAATATCATATAAGTATATATCCTATCTCGCTCCGTTTTCCGTCTGTCGGTCTGAACGTGTTTTTTACATGATTAATCATAACTTTTGAACTACTAGAGGTACCAACTTTAAACTTGGTACACATATGTTGGCTAATAGGACTTACCCTATCTTTTTGCTGAGTATCAAGTTTCTACTTTTTACCATTTCAAAATGGTGGCCGTTTTAATATTTCAAAGCTTAATAGCTCAGGAACTATAAAATTTCATGAAAAATAACAAGAGACAAAAAAGGTGAAAAATTTAATTTCCTTTCAGGAAATGTACGATTTTAATTAGGTCATAATACAAATGACAGAGAAAAATAAAATTTTCTGAAGTTTTAACCATAAATTTTGGCAAATTTAATAATTTAGCAGGTTGTAACTTAATAAAAATTGAATTTTCTCCGTTATTAATGCTAAGACCCTAATGAAATTGTACATTTTCTTAAAGGAAATTAAATTTTGCACCTTTTTGCCTCTTGTTATTTTTTATAAAAGTTTATAGTTTCTGATTTATTAAGCTTTGAAAAATTAAAATGGCCGCCATTTTGAAATGGTAGAAAGTAGAAACCTGATACTCAGCACAAAGATAGGTCCTATTAGCCAGCAGATGTGTACCAAGTTTGAAGTTGGTATCTCTAGTGGTTCAAAAGGTATGATTAAACATGTAAAAAAAACACGTTCAGACCCACAGACAGAAAACGGAGTGAGATAGGATATATACTTATATGATGTTTTTTACTTCTTTTGACCTCACGAACAATATCCCAAAGTTTGTCGGTGTATTTCGGATACACCCTGTAGACTTTTTCTACTTATAAGAATTTCCAGAATCATAAAGAAAAACATATCCTTGGATTAAGGGATTTCAAATTTGGAAAATGATAAATCCAACAGATGAGAGATTTCCAATTATACTGTTAAAACGCTATAAATTGTAATTATATATTTTAAACTTTTACTAACTTTAAAGTCATAAATCCAAAATAATTATGTCATTTCACCCTTATAGAAAACTAGTATGTTGTCCAGCCTAGTTATATTGTCCAACAATTTATCGCTAATGCTGCGAGTCTATGTATAAATAAATAGATTCTGCTTCAATACTAATTTCAAATGTGATTTTTTATAAATATGAATTTCATTGTTATATGATAAACTTCTTCAAATACGGGCACATCAGGGCAAAAACCAAATTGAGATTAAAAACAATTCTGTACCATCCAGCATTATGGCGCACTTTCCACCAAACTCTAATGTTGGATGTCAAGTGGAGGATTTTTGTTGTATGTACTTAAACGCCAAAAAAAATTTATCTTGACTGCCTGTGATTTTAACCAACTTGAAAATGTGTTTCCTGTCAATTTATACCATGACCTATCCGCAGAGAGATGTCTTACTTTCAATAAGTTGTTCGGATTATACAATGACCTAACCTCCCAAGTGTATACAAAAGTAAACGAAGTTTTAAAATAATTAAAGTTCGTTCAGAATCATTTTATGAGAGAAATAATTAACAATCCAAAAGTCAGAAATACCTTTAAAGTTAATGGTCGATAGTTCCACAAGCCTCTCTTCCACACAGAGGGCTGTGAGGCGAGCCTCGGCGTCTTGGTCCCAGCAGTCGTCGATCGTCTCCCGCACGAGCCGTGTGGCCGCGCAGTTCTGCCAACCTTCGGGGAACAACGGACGAGCTTTCTTGCGAGTCACCAGGACCTGCATTTGCTCAAACGTTGGATGTTGACCTACAATCACAAAACCAGTCAGCACACTCCCAAAGTGGATGGATATGAGTTCAGTAGAGTCACATAACAAGACTTTCTAGACTTACATTTTTGTTTTAAATGATGTGAAAAAAGACAAATTTTGTCTGCATTGTAATGTGACAAACTATTCCTTAGGGAACCCCCAATAGGATCCTACCTAACTTGCTTTTGCTAGTTTTGGTACCAACACTGGTACAGCAATGGAAGTTTTCACGATTTAAGGCAAATTTGTAGCTGTCTCTCAGTGAACAACTTCCAACAGAGGAGGCTGATCGGGGTGAAGTAAGGTGGGTGGGGGTGTACTGGCGATGGAGTTGGAGGCCAAGATGAGGCCACTTGTCCCTTGAGATCCACATCCATTGGATGATACATGTAAATCTTTGCCCACCCAGTCTAAGCTTGGCTGAACCTATTTCATCCATCTACTCCTTTTTCATTTGATTTCTCATGCATCAATCTACTAAAGGCTAGGGCCTAGGGATATTACAGGGGAAGCTTCCTCTCTTCTCCGGTAACCGGTATAAAAAGACAACAAAATTGGCATAAGTACCCTTAAAGGAGATTTATGTGGGGTGGGGCAACCCAGGCTTCCGAATCCTCCGAACAAAAAAATTAAGGAATTCATCGAAAACAAATGTTACAATTAATTAAAAATTAATAAAAATTAATACAAAGGGCACTTTTCCCGGTCATTATACACAGCATATTTATATGGTTATGACATTCTTTTTTTGTGATTCTCAACTCTGAGGAAAATCTGGCTTGGACATTCCAATGCAAAAAACTCCATATATGAGGTAAAAAGGACAAAGGGTCCTCTTCGCGACAATTTCCGATTCTGAGTTATTCATTTTTTTGAAATCTTAACAATTTGGCGCAAGCCCCATGAGTCAACCATTTTTAGCGAATTTCCCCCATAGGGAAGTAGCTATTTTGGTTAAAGCTATAGGACTTTGAAATTCCATAAAAAACGGCCATTTTGAGAAAAATCTATTTGAAAATTTCAAATAAGCATAAAACATACATTTTAGCAAATTTCCCCTATAGGGAAGAAGGTAAGAACAAAGCCCTAGACCATGATAACTTTTTGTTTTGGGGCCCCAAGGAGCAAAAAGCACCATTTATTTGAATTTATACATATACATATATGGTGAACAAAACTTAAAATATATATACATATATATCCGCAGAGAGATGTCTTACTTTCACATTGACACACACACACACACACACACACACACACACACACACACACACACACACACACACACACACACACACACACACACACACACACACACACACACACACACACACACACACACACACACACACACACACACACACACACACACACACACACACACACACACACACACACACACACACACACACACACACACACACACACACACACACACACACACACACACACACACACACACACACACACACACACACACACACACACACACACACACACACACACACACACACACACACACACACACACACACACACACACACACACACACACACACACACACACACACACACACACACACACACACACACACACACACACACACACACACACACACACACACACACACACACACACACACACACACACACACACACACACACACACACACACACACACACACACACACACACACACACACACACACACACACACACACACACACACACACACACACACACACACACACACACACACACACACACACACACACACACACACACACACACACACACACACACACACACACACACACACACACACACACACACACACACACACACACACACACACACACACACACACACACACACACACACACACACACACACACACACACACACACACACACACACACACACACACACACACACACACACACACACACACACACACACACACACACACACACACACACACACACACACACACACACACACACACACACACACACACACACACACACACACACACACACACACACACACACACACACACACACACACACACACACACACACACACACACACACACACACACACACACACACACACACACACACACACACACACACACACACACACACACACACACACACACACACACACACACACACACACACACACACACACACACACACACACACACACACACACACACACACACACACACACACACACACACACACACACACACACACACACACACACACACACACACACACACACACACACACACACACACACACACACACACACACACACACACACACACACACACACACACACACACACACACACACACACACACACACACACACACACACACACACACACACACACACACACACACACACACACACACACACACACACACACACACACACACACACACACACACACACACACACACACACACACACACACACACACACACACACACACACACACACACACACACACACACACACACACACACACACACACACACACACACACACACACACACACACACACACACACACACACACACACACACACACACACACACACACACACACACACACACACACACACACACACACACACACACACACACACACACACACACACACACACACACACACACACACACACACACACACACACACACACACACACACACACACACACACACACACACACACACACACACACACACACACACACACACACACACACACACACACACACACACACACACACACACACACACACACACACACACACACACACACACACACACACACACACACACACACACACACACACACACACACACACACACACACACACACACACACACACACACACACACACACACACACACACACACACACACACACACACACACACACACACACACACACACACACACACACACACACACACACACACACACACACACACACACACACACACACACACACACACACACACACACACACACACACACACACACACACACACACACACACACACACACACACACACACACACACACACACACACACACACACACACACACACACACACACACACACACACACACACACACACACACACACACACACACACACACACACACACACACACACACACACACACACACACACACACACACACACACACACACACACACACACACACACACACACACACACACACACACACACACACACACACACACACACACACACACACACACACACACACACACACACACACACACACACACACACACACACACACACACACACACACACACACACACACACACACACACACACACACACACACACACACACACACACACACACACACACACACACACACACACACACACACACACACACACACACACACACACACACACACACACACACACACACACACACACACACACACACACACACACACACACACACACACACACACACACACACACACACACACACACACACACACACACACACACACACACACACACACACACACACACACACACACACACACACACACACACACACACACACACACACACACACACACACACACACACACACACACACACACACACACACACACACACACACACACACACACACACACACACACACACACACACACACACACACACACACACACACACACACACACACACACACACACACACACACACACACACACACACACACACACACACACACACACACACACACACACACACACACACACACACACACACACACACACACACACACACACACACACACACACACACACACACACACACACACACACACACACACACACACACACACACACACACACACACACACACACACACACACACACACACACACACACACACACACACACACACACACACACACACACACACACACACACACACACACACACACACACACACACACACACACACACACACACACACACACACACACACACACACACACACACACACACACACACACACACACACACACACACACACACACACACACACACACACACACACACACACACACACACACACACACACACACACACACACACACACACACACACACACACACACACACACACACACACACACACACACACACACACACACACACACACACACACACACACACACACACACACACACACACACACACACACACACACACACACACACACACACACACACACACACACACACACACACACACACACACACACACACACACACACACACACACACACACACACACACACACACACACACACACACACACACACACACACACACACACACACACACACACACACACACACACACACACACACACACACACACACACACACACACACACACACACACACACACACACACACACACACACACACACACACACACACACACACACACACACACACACACACACACACACACACACACACACACACACACACACACACACACACACACACACACACACACACACACACACACACACACACACACACACACACACACACACACACACACACACACACACACACACACACACACACACACACACACACACACACACACACACACACACACACACACACACACACACACACACACACACACACACACACACACACACACACACACACACACACACACACACACACACACACACACACACACACACACACACACACACACACACACACACACACACACACACACACACACACACACACACACACACACACACACACACACACACACACACACACACACACACACACACACACACACACACACACACACACACACACACACACACACACACACACACACACACACACACACACACACACACACACACACACACACACACACACACACACACACACACACACACACACACACACACACACACACACACACACACACACACACACACACACACACACACACACACACACACACACACACACACACACACACACACACACACACACACACACACACACACACACACACACACACACACACACACACACACACACACACACACACACACACACACACACACACACACACACACACACACACACACACACACACACACACACACACACACACACACACACACACACACACACACACACACACACACACACACACACACACACACACACACACACACACACACACACACACACACACACACACACACACACACACACACACACACACACACACACACACACACACACACACACACACACACACACACACACACACACACACACACACACACACACACACACACACACACACACACACACACACACACACACACACACACACACACACACACACACACACACACACACACACACACACACACACACACACACACACACACACACACACACACACACACACACACACACACACACACACACACACACACACACACACACACACACACACACACACACACACACACACACACACACACACACACACACACACACACACACACACACACACACACACACACAGTCAATACTTTCACATTGTCTTACTTTCACTTTCTTTCTTACACATTGAATTTAAGACAAAAGCTTAAATGGGAATTGTTGATTCCCGAACTGTAAAGGTGTTCGCTCTATGTCCACGAAGAAGAGAGGAGTGGCCAACCATCTGTCGTTACTGACGATCTTGTTGCCAAAATCAACGATACAGTTCGGGAAAAAGGAAATTCAAAATTACTGATCTCTCTGAGTGTTTCCCACAAATTTCACAAACTCTTCTGGACACCATTGTAACCTTTGTCGGTTTGTGAATGACGATGAACTTAAAGATGGCGTCAGTGGGTGGCTGTGTGCACAGGCGGCACAATTCTTTTCAATACGAATTGAAAAGCTTTTTCGTACATGTCAAAAGTGCCTAAATATTTGTGGGAACTATGTGGAAAAGTAGTTTAAGGTACACTCTTTAAGATGTATATAATAAAAATGTTGTAAATGCATTGGGAATTTTTTTACTCCCAAATGGAACTTACTTTCCGAACATACCTCGTATTAAAAACATCAATTTTAGGAAATCGAGGTCTTGAGTTTTGCAAATTTCAAACTTCAATTTTTCTATTACTACTTACTTTATTGGTTATGTTTTATAAATCATTTTGTCAGAAATATCAAGCTGAATATGAATCCACTATTGAATTTGTGTCAATTGTTTGTATTTTTAGTCAAATGTTGCTGAAATAGATGGGAGTAGTGAAAAAAACACAATGTTTTAAAGACAAAATGTCTTGTTACATGATAAAAACTTAAGGTAATATCAATTTTAAACTCAAATAGGAATTTACTATAAAAATCTTAGCAAAATATTAGAGATGTGCGAGGACAGGTTTTTCAGGTCGAATCGAGTTCGAGTCAAATATAAACTAAAAAAAAATGTAGCCTAAGTTATAGTAATACGTTAGAACATGTAAAAAGTTGTACTTGTTAAAGTGAAAATAAATAATGTTTCAATTATAAATTGAGGAGTATCAAAATAGGCACTTCTATTAAATATTATTAATTTAAAATAACAACAGTAAGGGACAGAACATTAATGAATATCTGCCTCTGATAAAAAAGGTAAGTATTTTACATGTATTGACGAGAAAAATTACACTAACCCCCATTAATTACAAATATTCCACGATACTTGGCTAAAAATATTTGATACTTGAACCTGTTGAATATTAAGGTTGCAATATTTAGTTTATTAAACTGATTTATTCTCAAACTTGAAATTTTATTTCCTACCTTCATTTTTAGTTTATAATTCTATTATCATTCTTTGTGGTATGATTTGTGTAGCAGTTGATATTTTCCTCAATGATAAAATAACGCTATAATCAATAGGAAAGTAAAATTGTTTGAAGATAAATTTCTTGTATGACCTTCTGTAAAAACAATACATTATTACAGCATCACTAAAAAAGATTTAACACTAGGTAACATCTCTGAAAGTTACTGAGTACTTATTTATACAAGCCTAAAGTAGGCCTATAAAAAAAAATTTAAATAAAAGCAAACAGTTAATTGAAAATAAACATTTTAAGTGGAGATGTTTTGTTTTGAAACAATTTCACTTCCTAAAATCAATGGCAGAAAACCCATGAAGACACAGATAAACCATAAATTGACCATAAACGTGTCAATTAATTCTAATCAATCTAAGAATAAATACCCCCGTTGCAGCAGGCCTGCATACTCAGCGAATTTCAAATGCAAATCAACATATTTCAATCCAACATAGCGAGATTTGACATGTTTTTTTAAGTTCCATAAGAATAACATGGGGAATGAGTATGCAGGTTTGCTACTACTGGTATATTAAAACTGGGTGGTTTTAATTCAATAGTTAGTAGATCTGAACAAGAAGAAGCCATTTACCAAGTTTTATCAAGATATATTGAGAAATAAGAGAGATATAGAATTTTACTTATTTCCCATAAGGTTAACATTGGGACAACGTACTCTGTTTACCACTTTCAATATCTCGGTAACCAATGGACATAGAGCAGTGATTCAAAATACTAAATTGTTGGTTTTTTTTAGCTTAATTCAACGGTGCACACGAAAATTGGAATATTTTTATTTTTCTATGTAAAAAACTCAAAAAACTCATTTTTGGGGGGGTTAACCCCCCTTTACCCCCCCTTCCAGTAGTCCAATTGGGCTGGTTTACGAACTCGTCCGAATAATTACTACTTTACACATCCATGCCAAATTTCATTAAGATCGGACCATTTTTACGCGAGTTATCGTGCTTAAAGACACATATATATATATATATATATTTATTTATTTATTTATGAAAATGACCGAATAGTGTTTTTTGCTTCTGGGGGCTCCAAAACGAAAAGTTATGATGGTCTCGGGCTTAAGTCTTACCATGAGTACTACGGTAACAGCTTCTTCCTTATAGGGGAAATTTGCTAAAACATAAATGCAACACAGACTATTTAAAGAAGACAAATCATTACACTAAACAACAACTTAAAAGGAACGACAAACTATTAATTCTATCATTGACACCGGCAGACGACACAACTAAGTTTAACTCACTCTCCTTATCGGTTGTGAGGGGGGAGGGTGGAGTTTGTTTACCCATCACACTGCCCACCCGTTCTATTGTTATTGTCTGAGGGCGTGTGTGTGTGTGTACGTCTGGTGAGACAATTAGGAGATAAAGAGACCCTACGACCAAGGGCAAAAATAAAAAATACTTGTCATATAACTAACTACAAATGATGGCTCATATTTTATTATTTTATTTTATAAATCAAATGAGACAAAAATAAAACTTGTACGATTAATTTTTTACATAGAGAAACCATTATTTAACAACAGACTTTTATGCCGTATTTTGCAGGTATTACGTGGTTCTCCAAGGTCAACTAAATATAGCTGAAACCCCGATTCGTGACAACAAGCGATAATATTTCTTGCAACCTGACGTCCTTTCCTTAACACTTCGGGGGATAATGTTTGTGTTTGTTTTCCCTGGTCTAACGTGTCCACAAAAAAATGGATCGCAATAATTATCTTCCCGATAACAACTCTTGCCTCAAAAGTTTGGCTTCAAAACTCGAGTATAAATAAATATTTTAAGGAAAGAACTAAGGAAGGGATAAATAAAACAATTATTATATATTTTATTTCCAAACATCTCCTTGGTGAATTGGAACTGGATTTCTTCTTTCGATGCAATTGAACCGATTCTGACATAATGTGGCAGTGTCGACAGTCACAACCACTACTGTAAGTACGATCTGTCGTGACAGCTGTAAGGTAGGTTAGGACACTTTTACCTTATGCATATTTGTACAGCACGACAAAATTAAACAGCATTTTGTGACAAAAATTATATTTTGATCAAAAATTATATTTTGAACAAAAATTACGGTTTTTGCAATTTGAAATCAAACTCGGCTCGAAACTGCTGAGTTTGAAAAAAAGCTCGAATTTCAAGGCCATACTCGACTCGAACTCGAAATCTCGAGCACTCGCACATCTCTACAAAATATGATATTTGGAGTCTGAGTTTTTACTTTTTTATTTGTTGACCTTCTACCATGATTTTGTTTGTTTTGAAACTTCATCTGGACCAGGAGCTACGTCATTGACTTATTATTTTGGAAGATCCTGTACATTTTCATGATCTGATTCCTGGATCAAGGCTTAGCAAGTTCTGCATTTATTCCTCACAGAACTCTAAGATTTTCTTAACTTTGAAGCGTTAAAATGGCATCGAGGATGTCAAGGTCCCCTTTTTCCAGATTGCAAGGGTTTCGAAAAAAATTAATTTAACCATTTTAAAAGTTAAATTCAGGTGTAAGATGGACCGAATATTGTTTGGAAACGTATAAACAGTAAGAAACATTAAAAATCAGAAAATATGTTTTTTGACCCTATCCTCTAAAACTTGCTGTCCTGTAAAATTTTGTCTGGGAAGATAAGGTCCCTTTTCCCTTGGCGGCTCACATTTGAAATCAGCTTTGAAAAACAAACATTCCAGTGAAAAAAATTATGTTTCTATGACTTTTTGGTTCAGTTACAAATTTTGGAATTTTTATGAAGTAGAAATGGGGGTTTTGAGAAAAACGCAATTCAATTATTTAAAGTAAGACAAAATGTTCATAAATTACATTTAAAAAATGAAAATTTTACAACAGTAGCGCATTTTTGTATTCTTGCGTCCCCACAAAACTTGTTTTTATTGAAAAATTACTTGGTTTTAATTGTTTATATTATGCTTAGGACCGATTGGGATTATTGGCAATTTGGTTAGTGGGCATTCGGATAATTGGCGTTCTACAGTAGTAACATGTAACAGGTAAATTTACTAGCCTAGATTTATTTAATGCCTTTCCTCAAAAAAAAAAGTTTTAGCCTACTTAGGTAAAACTAACATACAAACAAATATATTACTGATTACCTATTTCAGATTCAAAGGGCATTCTATAAGGGGCATATTCCACATTCGGCAAATAAAAGTCAGAGCATCGACAGGCCAATTCCCACAAGACGAGGCCGAGTGCATAGACGTCAATCTGCTTGAGGGAGGATTCACAATCCCGCAAGTTGACAGCTCCCTCCAGTACCTCCGGGGCCATGTAGCGCAAAGTGCCTACCTAAAAACATTAACATTAACATTTATAAAAATATCTTTATTTTTCCGATATAAAGTGTAATTTTTTAAGTTACACTGTTACTTAGTCCTTTAAATATGGTAGGATAATCAATTTCTTTTATTTCCTTGAGAAAGAGTGTAAAATTTTGTAAAAAACACTTTTAGTATTTTAAAATGATTTTATTTCTTTAAGAATGTATTTTAAAAATCTGTGTTTCGATGTAGGACTTTTTTGAAAAATATTTGAAGTTTTTTCCTCATAATTGTTCCCTGAGTTTTATGAATGTAAATCATTGCTGCTCTTAAAATTGTCTGTTGCATTAGCACAATACATGAAACATTCAAAGATTTAAAGGCTGTAAATAGTAAGTTAAGCTCAACAAATTAACAAATTGACTGTTGACAAATTATCAAAGATTTATGTTCTATTTATGTTTAGTTATGTTTTGGATTTATGTTTAGTTCTTGGTAGTATTTAGATTTATTCTCAATACTCGGTTTTATGTTGATATTGATCCAGAGAACATTTGAAATAATATTTTTGTACATTTTAGGGTTTACCTGTAGCACTTTAAGAATTACCAAGCCAGCCACCAAATTAAATTGATCAATCTAACGTCTGATAACACTCTTTTCTTTAAATCAACCTCATATTTTGAGAACCAATAAAGATATTAAAAGACAGATTGCGCCATAATAATCAGTGAAAAAAATCTAGTTTGAAATTATGGGTCACAACATCACTCTTACATTAGAAAAGATGGCAGATCCAAGATAGTGGTCGAAATTGAGTACCCACTCAAAATAAAGTAGAGGTCTGCGGGTAGTGATTTTTCAAGCCAGGTAGGGTTCGGGTCGGGTAGTAGATTACCATCAATTTTCGGGTCGGGTCGGATTCGGATATTATAAGTGGAATAAAAATTCGGGTCGGGTCGGGTTCGGGTATGTAAGTTGAAAAAAATCGGGTCGGGTTCGGGTATCATTTTTCAGCAAAACATTAATTTCATTAAATTTTGATGGGACTACCAAGCAGTTACGAAGTAAAAATCTAACATAACACTCACATTACTTACATTTATACATACAAGATAAAATTACAGTTTGCATGAAGAAAATAACACTACACATGACCATGGGACAAGAAATATTGATGAATTGAAGCTAGACAATGAACAAGATATTCTAAAACACAAAGAACAATTACATACACAAATATGAAACTTTACAATAAGTTACCATCAAATATAAAAAAATTTAAAAATTTTTAGTAATTAAAAGAAAAAAAAAGAAAATTAAAGATTAATATTAATTAAAAGACCAATTTAAAAAGTACATGAAGACATTCTTTACAAATCATTGTATTCATGATACAAATGAATTTTTTAAGCTAAAATATTAATAACGTTATAATATATATGATAAAAATTTTGTAAAACATTGTAATGCACCAAATGGTGCCATATACAATATACAATAACCAATACAGTCAATAGATATTCATATCGTTCATAGATATGAATATCTATGAACGATAGATATTCATATCTATGAATATCTATCGTTCATAGGTGAATATATATCGTTCATAGATGAATATATATGAATATATATCGTTCATAGATCGTTCAAAACTACTTGGTAAAATGGAAGAAACAGGTATACGGGGCAACGCCCACGCTTGGTTCGCAAGTTACCTTTCACATAGATCACAGTATGTTTCTATTTTTGATGTAAGTAGCGATAGAATGCCAGTAGACTACGGGGTGGTCCAAGGCAGCAATCTTGGGCCAGTACTTTTTTTAATATATATCAATAACATCTCAAAATTAAATTTATTTGGAAAATTATTTTTATTTGCAGACGATAGCCTCATTTTCCTCCAGGGAAAGACCTGGCCCGAGGTAAAAGAAAAGGCTATGCATGATCTTATGATAGTAAAAAAATGGTTTAGTCAAAATGTTCTCTCCTTAAATGTTTCCAAAACAAAGTTCATGCCAATATCTATAAACAAGAATACAGATTACGATTTAGATAACCTCATCATTCACGACTGTGACGATTACCGTAGTACTGTTTGTAAATGTGATTTTATAGAAAAGGTAAACTCATATAAATATTTGGGTGTATTTTTTGATGAGCGATTAAAATGGAACGATCACATTTTTTATTTGAGAAATAAAATCCGAAAATTTATTTTTGCTTTCAAACAAATGAATGAAGTTTTAACATTTAAGGAATTAAATATGGCTTACTATGCCTACGTTCAATCTTTGTTGTCATTTGGTATAGTAGCATGGGGCGGGTGTTATAAAAGTATACTAGAACCTTTAAATGTAGCTCAAAAATCTGTCTTAAAAATGGGGTTTGGGAAATGTAGACGATACCCGACTGACGCTCTGTTTGCAGAAATATCTGTCTTTACAGTTCGTCAATTATACCTAAAGAGTATTTTAATTAATATTTTCAAAAACCATGGCGTCATTTTTCAAGAAATCTCCCACAGTCACAACACTAGATATTCTTCAAAAATTGGAAACACGGTTTTGCCAATTAATTACACCTTTTCCACGACTAACTCATTTTACATCTCACACATAGTTTACCGCAATATTTGTAACTTTTTTAGTAACCTTAAGATTTTTGAATGTCCCTCCCTAAGTTTGTTTAAAATCCGAGTAAATGAATTTATCTTCAGCTTAGGTACGGACAACGCCGATGCTATCATCACGGCCGATTACAGACGTGTCTGACCTGACCTTTGCACCTACTGTTTCTCCCCCCCCCCCCCCCCGACCGCACCTCTCTCTCCTGCTTGCCGGCAGGATTCAGGATAGTTATTTCCCACCAACCTTTACTCAAATTTTTTTTTTTATTTTCAGTTCTGAGTTTAGTCAAGAATTTTTTCATAAAACAGATATAGCAACTTTTAAATTCCCTACCGTACTTCAACCTCAACTATTCTTATTAACATTTTTTTAATTATTCCCAATTTTGTGGTCTTAGTTATAATTTGTAAAGCAACCCAGCGGACGCACAGGCAGTACCTGCCTATGTCTGCTGATTTCCTTATCTTTCATTTTCACTAAAGGCTACAACAATTATGTATATTTTAGTTTAGTTTATTATTTATAAACGATTTATGTTTACAATCATTTTGTTATTTTTCATGTCAGTAGCTTAAGTTTGTATGGGAATAAACTTTTCTTTCATTCATTCATTCATATTCATGACTAAACTTATTATTTCATAATTTATCAATGAAATAGTTTTTATATTTTATAACAACAATAATCAACAATAATTTATGTTCATCATAAACTTAGTTTTATTATAAAACTTCTATGAAGAAAATAATAGTTGGTTTAAGAAATAGAGTAGAGGAGGGGAGGAAAGAGAAGGGGGGGAGAGAGAGAGAGCTAGAAAAAACAGCTTTCTCAGTCTCCTTATCAGCGGAAAGGGGGGAAGTGGGGGGGGTTTGTTTACTCATCAATTAGCCTGTCCGCCAGTCCGGTGTTATCTGCGTGCGTGCGTGCGTGCGTTCGTCTCTTCCCTACTACGAAATGCGAAAATCCAAACCATTTGTCCTACAACCACATATGATGGCTCATACTTTTTGTCTAATTTTTTAAAATGTGGCAAAAAAGAAACTTTTATCTCTTGCCGTTCAAGAGAAAATCCATGATCAAACAAAAGACTGATGTATACTTTGTGGTTCTCCAAGTAACTAAATATAGCAGAAACTTTCCAAATTCCATCTAATTGGAGATATTATTTCATTTCACCTGTCAACATCCTTTCCTTATCACTTCAGGGATAATTTTTTGTGTATGTTTTTCGTGGGAAGGTCACGCTCTTCCGGTTTAACGTGTCCAAAAATAGATCGCAACAATTATCTTCTCGATAAGACCTCTCGTATCATAAGCTCTGCTAGAAATTCCAGCTTATTCAAAGCTACAGTATTTAGTGTTGATACCTATGACTATTTCATTTCGTCGGTTCCCTGGTCCTTTAGGTTGCTAAACGAGGATACGAAATTAAGCAGTAAGCGTACGATAATTTTGAGCCGGCAAGGAGACGGCTGGTTGTCTGAGTTGAGACGTATAGTGAAGATTGCTTCTAAGTTTGACATCGCGATCGCGACCATCTTTGCTCGTCACATTATAATATTGCGTGGACGCTGTAAATCAAAAGCTTTGTGCGAATTGATTATTGTTGAACATTTTTAAAGTTTCGAGTTTCTTTCGGGTAGTATGTCGGGTCCGATTTCTTTCGGGTAGTAGGTACCCGCCCGACCACTCGGGTTCACGTAATTACCCGAAGCTACCCGAGTTTTCGGGTACCCGCAGACCTCTAAAATAAAGTGTCAACTACCCATCAATGTTAGGGGGTGACTATAATGGGACACCCAGTATATGGTTCAACATCACAAACAAATCTGAATAAAATACTAATCCTACAAAAAAATGAAATTTGAATTATTAAAAATTGTATTATTGGGTTCTGTCAAAAATTACTGTTTTCTGTCAATATATCCATGCGACAGTGTTATATGTAAAAAAAAATTGGCTCAGATTTAGCCGCTCTTGGTGATCATCATCAATATAGAACACGTGAAAGAAATAACTTTAATTTCCCGTCACAGATTAGAACTGTTTGCCAAGAAGCCGTCATATGCAAGAATTTAATTCTTGAACCACCTGCTGAACACAATACAAAATGAAAACAATATTAAAATTTTGAAGAAAAAACTAAAGGATTACCTGCTAAAGAAACCATTGTATTCTCTCAATGAATTTTATGTCATTACTAACTGATATGTAGCCCTACTTTTGATTCGTATTGTATGAAATTTAAATGTATATAATTTTAAACATACTTTTTTGATAAGGAGTTGCATACATTTGCTCTACTTTTAAGAAGTGTTTAACTTCTTGTTTTTGGCACCTTTCAAAGTATACCACACACACCAAACCTAGATGTTTTTATTCTAGGTTAGGTTTGAAGAATTGATACATTAGGTACATTACCTGAAATGGCGACCTACCCAGGTAGGTATTTTAAGCTAAGTATAAATGACAGATGAGTGAAGGATGATTGTGGTGCGATCTTGTAGTCTTGTTACTGACTAAGGCCGACATGTTCCTTGGACAGGACTGTTAATTAATAGCCCAACAGCCAATGACGACTCTACATTTTGACGTGGGAGCCGAACCACAATTTTGCCTGGTTTACAATTTACAAAACTGTCTAATTATGAGGACGGTCTTATGAACGTAGTATTCAATAGTGCGGACACTAATTCCCACTAGGGAACAGCGCCCACAAGCCATCGCTCATAACTATCCACAATTCGTGACGTCCATGTAGCTGAATTACAGGACACGATTTGAGAAATGCAGTGGTTTATGCAAGGTATGGGTTATGATTTCAAATATGTTTTTTCTAAGTAGTATGATGAAAAGTATCGTACATTACATGGCCGGTAAGTTTAACCATACTCGCATGAAAATCCCACAATCGTTTCCGGCTTGCACGGGTAATATCATGCTCGTACAGTAAAACAGTTCTTTCCAGCCTAGTAATGTAATATCCAGCTCGGTCGATTCAGGAGGACTCACGTCACTGATGGACTTGGTCTCGGCGTGCTGCTCCTCGCCCAGGGTGTAGTAGTGGGAGCCGTTGAGCTTGATGGCCAGCCCGAGGTCACAGAGGCAGCAGCTCAGGTCGCCCTTCACCAGGATGTTGCGAGTGTTCAGGTCTCGGTGGCACACGCACGGCTTGCTCATCTCTGCACACATCACATCATTAGGATGTAGGGTTTATTAGAGTTATTAGTGAATTTCCTTTTCTCCTACCTTCTATGTTAAGACGCTTTTTACTCCTTATAATGGATGAGTTAGTGGCGCAGTGAGTCCTTAAGTGAGTCGGTGGCGCAGTTGGTAGTGCAATCGGCTTCGGAACTGTGGCCTCAAAGCGTCGCAGGTTCGAGACTCGAGCATGTCGCATACTTTTAGCAGTACTGTTCACCATTGTACTGTACCAGCTCACTCCTTGGCTTTGCTTGATAACGTCCACCACAGATCAATAGTCTATGTGGGCGGGGCAAAGGCCCCCCACAACTGCGCCTTTTTTAAAAAAAAAGAAAAGGAAAAAGAGTCAAATAATAATTTGTCTCCCGATAGGAGTAAAGTGATTACTTTATCTTCCGGCAGGAGAAAAAAAATAATCAATAATTAAAAAGTTAGAGCGCCTTAAAATTTCCACACACACAAGCAAATATGATGCAGCTCAACGAATGCAGGCGCTTGCAGCTGATTTAGTGGCAGGAATAATCAAATAAAAGAATAAAATTAACAACAATCAGCTGTAAGAACATCTTAGAGTTAAGAATGTAAGAACGTTGCAACAATCAGCTCATTGCTGGTACATGCATGGTTGCAGCTACCCCTATGCAGGTGCTAATAGAAGAACGAAACAAAATGGATATTAAATATGACGCCCTCATGAAAATTCACCCTCGGCAAGGGAGGGTGCCAAAATTTTCTCTCACGAGACAATGTTATGCTTTACTCCCTCAACACACAAATAACTATTGGAATAGTGAAATATTGCTATTACCCACACGGTAGCTCTGAGGCATGGGACCATGATAACTTGTTTCGGGGCCCCTAGAAGCCAAATCACCATCCGTTAAAACTTTATATAAACGTGTTCTTGCTGACACAATTTTTCTCCAATTTTCTTCAAATTTGGTATGAACATCCCTTTCTATGATATCAAGGTCAAGCTTGTTGGGCAAAAAAATTGGAGCACCCTAACCCTAATTTAGGAGGAGAAATGAGCTGAATTTAGGTTTTTTTGTCCAAAAAGGGTAATATGACCCCAAATGTAAAAGTAATGTACAATAAAATCTCGATTAACCGTCACTCTCTGTTATCCGTCACTGCTTTCGTGGTCGCAATATGTCGTAAATTGGCATCACGCAAAGCACAGAAGAAAGTGCAAGCGCCATTGTGATTGAACGTGACTGTCCGTGGCTAATGACCTTGAGTTTCCACGTAAAATCCCCACTCCCACGCGAGTAGTGGGGGTGAGCGAGTTATTTATTACTCATTGGCATGTTGATTTTTTTGGTTGTACGGCACACCTCGTAGTTCAGCGTTACATAGTGTTTGCTGTTACACAGTGTGTAGCTACATACGTACTGTTTGTTAACGATCGCTGAAAAACGAAAACGAGTCGTGCTAGGGCTTGACCAAGAGATCGAAATTATTAAAACGTTTGAGGAAGAGCGGAACAGCTACAAGTATCATGCTGATTTATGGTGTGGAGTAAATTACATAAAACAGGATGCCGAAAAGATTGAGCAGCATGTGTTGAAAATGCAGAGTACCGACAGAGACGTAAAAACACGTAAAACTATGAAACCTGCTAGATAGGAAGAACTCGACAATGCTGTGTATCAGTGGTTCGTGCAAGCTCGAAGTCAAGGAATCCCACTTTCGGGGCCCATTATTATGACAAAGGCGATTGAATTGAATAAGAAGTTAGGTGGGGCTCCTAACTTTAAAGCCAGCATGGGTTGGCTCAACAAATTTAAGTTTTGTCATGGCATTCGACAGCTCGACATAAGTGGTGAAAAGCTGAGTTCAACAGCGCAGTCGTAGAAGACTTCAAAGAAGAGTTTAAGTCGAAAATTTCTGCTCTAAAACTAGTAAGAGACCGAGTGTACAACTGCGATGAAACTGGGCTCAACTGGAAAGCTTTGCCACAAAAGACACTGGCATCACTTTCGGAAAAAGCAGCACCGGGCTTTAAGGCCCAGAAAGATCGCATCACTGCAACGGTTTGTGCAAATGCAACTGGCAATCATAGGTTACCCTTAGCAGTGATTGGAAAAGCAAAAAAAACCACGTGCATTCAAAAATTTATATTTGAAAATAAAATAAACATATATATATGATATATGATATATCATATATCATATATATGATATATATTTGATGCGCATTTATATTTGATGCGTTCTCTAATCATCCTGTGAGCTATTATGCACAAAAAAACGCTTGGATGGACCAAATTATTTTTGCGGAATGGTTTCACAAAGTGTTTGTACCGCAAGTAAGAGCTCACCTCGCCAAGTCGAAGTTGCCGCAGGAAGCACTGTTGATTAGGGACAATGCTCCATCACACCCAATTGATGAACTTAAAAGTGACAATGGTAAGATAAAATGTTTCTTCCTCCCAGCTGACACGACTCCCCTCATTCAGCCTACGGATCAGGGCATCATTGAAAACATGAAGCGTCGGTACAGAAGAAACTTCACTGAAAGTTTGCTATCATCTGACGATGCAGCGACGGTTAAAGAATTTTGGAAAACCTACAATATCAAAGATGCTATTTTCAATGTCGCCAGTGCATGGGCTGGCCTTACCGTGACAAACCTGAAAATGGGTGGAATAAGCTGTGGCTTGAACCTGAAACTGAACCCCCCATTACCGACGATACGGTTAGTGTGGACGAAATTAATTATAAATTTTTGCAAAAACGGATTGGACAGTAGCCTTTAACAACAGAAGAAGTAACAACTTTGTTGGAATGAGATAAACTAGATGGAGGATTTGAAATTTTGAATTATTCGGTTAAAGATCATAATTACAACAAACATAGGTGAAAAACAGTAATTTGTTAACGAACAACATTAAACTCAAGTGACACATGCCCAAATCCTTACTGCATAAAAGCACTGACCTAGGTGCATTAAAAAATACAAGACAACAAAACTTGGTAAAATCAATCAATTGAATATCTCAGAGACAAAAACTGTATGCCCTCTCAAAAAAAAACCTATAAAATGATTGGTTGTATAGTTTTTATATCATCTAGACACTAACACACAAAAAAACTTTGCAAATATAACATTTAAACATTTATTACTAAATCTATGGTTCAAACTGTACTTTTACATTTACCTCCTTTTTGCATATCGGTATGCAAGAATGCCAAACCCTTGGCTATAGAAAGAGCCATTCGGCAGAAGGTGTTGAAGTCAAGGACATGTGTACGGATGTAGTCTTGTAGACAACCGTTGGGGCAGTAAGACAACACTAGAAGACATTCCGCACAATTGGCATCAATCATCATTTTCTCACTACATCCTGTAGCAAAAATAAAGATGTAAAACTATAGTTCAATAAATGACAAATCTCTAGAATAGATTTATTATATTATCTAATTTCTCAGTATGAAGTTTTCTTCGAGCAAGTTCTTGAATACATAAGCTGACCATATATGATTACACACTATTTCTCTGTTCTCTTTTCCCATATCCACCGTTTATCCTTTCTTCCATTAATATATATACAATATTGATTTGTTAGGGTTCCTTATGGCTGGGGTAGATCAGAGGGGCAACATTTGTATTATGAAACTAAACCTATAGACCTATGAATTGAATACGTGCTTGAGTACAGGTTTAAGGACATGCCCTTATACTATTATTACTCAAACAAGCATGATTAATCTAATTCGGTAAGGAGAAAAAAAGTTCAGAAATCCTAGAGGGACTTTGTAAAGAACTGAATGGTCAAGGCAAAGGACTAATAAATCATGAGATGACACTACACTGACATTTCACATATCACAAAGGATTGTTATGCTTCTACTGAAGCAGTTCTCTCTTTAGCTTCTGTAAGAAAGGCTGAAAGTAGGAAAAAAGTTCACAAACCCCTTTAAAAAAGAGATATATTTAGTAGCTAAACAGGCCAAACTTACCAAAGTAAGTGAGGAGGGAAGGGTGGTCCATGAATGGAAGGCAATAAATGTCACGCTCATTGTAGTAGAACTGCTTGTAAGCTGCTGGGAAGACTTTGACCGCTACTTGCTGGTTCTCGAGGTAGCCTGTCCAAACAGTTCCATAACGGCCTTGACCTGAAATACACCATGAATACATTAGACTAAAGAGTAGGTAGAAGAAAGAGGTTTTTATTACTTTATTACTTACTAAAAATCAATTAAATAAAACAGTGTCAATATAAGCAGTGTATAACAGTGTTATATAAAATTGTGAGATTTTCATTTTCAATTATGCCCATACAAATTTTTGTATTGGTTTTTGGATAGTACAAATCTAAAACATAAGTAAACATAACGCCGCCGTAATTGTAAAACCTCGTAAATCAAAATTTTTACAAAATCGGGTTTTGCATCGGGATGGCATTCTGATGTAAAACCTCGCATATCACACATAGAAGCTGACAAAAATATCAAAATCTCATCGGAAATGCCATTTATTGAGCAAAACAGTAATGTAAAACCTCGTATATCTGATATATACGAGGTTTTCAAACTCTTGTTATGTTGATATACAAGGTTTTACAATTACGACGACGAATAATCTGCATTGTATATTTTTTTTAATTGGATGAACTGCACAACTTGTTTAACTAAAAAAATTATGAGGAGAACAGTTCATAGACTATTTTGTTGCAAATCCCAAAACCTCAAACAAAGATTGTTTTAAACTTGGATTACCTATACTTACTTGAATACTTGAGCGTTCCACCCGTAGTCCTAAGGAAGGAGTTGGACTGGTCAAGGTTAAGACAAAATAAGGAATAGAAAGAATCTCTATAAAATTCTACAAACTAGACCTAGTAGGAATTTTGTTGAAATTTAGAAAGGAGTCCACACCATTGAACCGTTCTGAATCAAAAATCTCGTTTCTGAATTGATTGAAGATTTTGTGGTAACACCTGAAATAATTTAAGGCCTGAATATAATGTGGCTTGTGTTAAAAAGTTCGAGTTTATGCTGTTGTGCATGTGTACCTTTTTTTCTTGTGTTCTATATGTGATTGCTAAGAACTGGATTTATGTTCTGCGATTTAATATACACAACAGACTCAAAAATGAAGACACTGGGAACTGTCAAGAGGCCAAGCTGAATAAATGCATCCCTGCAACCAGCTTGAGATGGTATTCCTAGGATTGCGCTAATGGCTTTTATTTGCCATGTGAATTTTTTTTCCAAATTGCCCTTGACTGTACCCCACAAAATTACTGAGTATGAACTCTGCACCTGCTCTCCCCAGCCGAGCATATCATCCAGTCTCACCTTTAAGAAAGCAGTTGTTTTTTATTGTTCAATTTGGTCCTCTCCAATGAATAGGTTCGGAGTCCTATTGTTTTTTGAATTTTGTTTTTGAGCTGTTTGAAAACAAAAATACTTTGTCTTTTGAGAATTCAAACTAAAAGTTTTTTTAAGTTTTGCAAGATGTTCGATTTTCTAACTTGCTTTGCTCCCTCATGACCAATGTGGTGTCATCGGCAAAGAGGTTGGTAACAGGCTTTGGAAGCGAGTCTGTTATGACATTAATGTAAACCAGAAAATCATTAATATAAACTCCCGATGCTAGAACAATAGTCCACATCACGTTTGCGAGATTTAAACTAACAAGCATCAATGCGATTAGTAAATAAATCTGGAAAGTATTAGATACAAACCTACGACAGAGGAGAGTTTAATATGGTCGAGAATCTGGCCGTTGTTGCCTCGATGGCCGTTCTCCATGAGGTGAACCGAGTCTGAGAGCAAACCCTTGTCCGGATCCCTCCACCGCCGCGAGATAGCGAAGAGTGCGACCAGCACTGCGACTAGAGTGAGCGAACAAGCGACCAGCACCACAATCATCTCTCGTTGTGACAGGCTGGCAACCACCGCTGCAAAACAGAGAATACCATAACTATGATGAAATATATAGAAATGCTACGATGTAGAAAAAACTACATGTAGTAATTAACTCTCAACTTTTACCTTTGGTTTATTTTTGAGTGCGCTCTGTTTCTGTAACTAAATTAGAAAATTCTTTTTCATCATACTGACACAGAAACAACCGTTTTCGGTTCCTTTTTTCTTGGCTTGAAAGTTACCCATTACCAACCTAGGCCAGTAACTAACTTTTTGCTGAACTAGGCCGGAAAAATGTAAGTAATCAATCTGCTGATTTGCAGCAAACCGACGTTTAATGCTTATTTATTGGTTACTTTTTAAAGGAATGTAGTGGCAGCACTGGCAGTAGCAAATGTTTCTTCTGTTTCTTATAGGTTAGGTTTGAAGGATTGAGAAACATATTGGTTTATGCAAGGACTACGTTATGATTGAAAGTATGTTTTTTTCTGAGTAGTACGATGAAAAGTATCGTAGGTTACAAGACCGGAAAGTTTTACCATACTTGCATGAAAACCCTGTACTCGCATTCCCTCGAGCGGGAACTATCATGCTCATCTAGCAAAACAGTACTTTCCGGCCTAGTAACGTAATATACTATTGAAACATTCTAATACATTTCAAATATTGAAAATGAGATCATATTTATATTAAAAATGGAAAGAAAAATCAAAATCATAAATGCTAAAGAATTTTTTCACTTAATCCTTAATTTCTTTCAGCTAAAATATATTTTCATGTCACCATCCCAATGACAACTCTAAGTGAGATCCTTACTGGGCCCTTCCAGTTCAGACCTGACCCGACCCGACCAGACCAGACCAGACCCGACTAGACCCGACCCGACCCGACCAAGCCCAACCCGACCTGACCTGACCTGACCTAACCTTACTTAACCTAATCATTTATCATTGTGACTGGGAGCACCTGGTGCAGGCATGGCACATTTTTGACAATCCTTACTGACATCGCTGCCTTGTAGGAGGAATCACAGAGTAATAGATTATATCATGACAATATTATATCATGATTAAAGGTTTCTCTTTCTAATAAGGTATTTTTTCATGAGGTAAAAATAACCATTATAAAAATGTGAGGAGTTATTAAGGAGTAATTCCGTACTAACAGAGGAATCAGTGTTATCGAAAAACTCTGACATCTATCAGCAGATGAGTGAACTACTATAAGTCAATCACAGTAAAACTACTGTCTAGTTCCAAAAATCAACGCCCCGACAGAGTATTTCTTTCCATTCATCTAATAATAATCCTTCCTGATTTCAGGTTCCTTTTCCAACTTCTCACCCAGAACTTCTCACTAGAAATTCCTTACGTCAAATATGAAAGTGGATGTGTATTTAATTTAGATTTACAGGTATAATTTTCAGCTCTATTTTGGAACCTAATTAATTTCTAAGTGTTAAAATTTAAATTTTTGAAAACTTTTGACGTTTCAGTCCTTGGTTTCACAAAGTTCCAATTGTGATTTGATAAAATTCAAATGCCGGAAACTCAAACAAAACATATCATAGAATTTAGATAATGTATCAAATGTAATCAATTAAACTGACACATGAAAGTATTAACGCCTTCACTGCGTCGCAAGTAACCAGTTACTAGTCCCGCTCATTACCTAGAGTGCGGCGACTGAAATCGTCAATCACTTTCTCATGTGCGTCTCGCATATCTTAGTTATTTGTAATGTCATCGCTAAAAATCTTATAATCCGAATTTGTAATTTTTTTGAGAATTCTCTCGGATTTAAAAAAAGATTTTTTTGTTTATATTTAACTCTACACGAGTAACCAGTTTCTCATGCCGCACTGTAGTTATTTATGTAACATTAAATTTTACTTTTTTTGTTGATATTATTCCATAAAACAAAATATACTCATTTTTATTGACACTTTTGTCATGTAAATATGTTACTAGCATTCCTCTTTTAATTCATTGTTGGATTCATTTTTCATCTCGCACAAACAAATGAGGTTATTAGTTTTACAAACATTCTTCATGGGATGACTTCAGAAATGAATCCTGAGCTGCAATATGATGATAAACAAGGTTGTCTCAGTTGCTGTGATGGCAACTAGTGCTTTAGCTTCACCCTTAGCTGAGATATTGTGTGGAAATGTTGGCCTTGCCACGAGTAACCAGTTACACAAATTATAACAAGGCACAAAGGACCTTTTACTCGTGACGCACTGGAATAAATATCAGGGTATAATTCTACTGCAATGAAAGTGTTAACACTCGAGAGGGGGCTTACGGAGGATTCCCCTGCATGCAAGTTTTTTTGTAAATTAAAAGTACTTGTTAGATGTCGGCAGTAATGTCTGCCAATGTTCTTCACGAGCAGCTTTCCCCGCCGGCATATTTTCTTCCACCTACCTCTCTTATCGTCAGTCTTATCTTGGATTTAGTCACGCACGGTCAGAGTGCGGATGTATCCTCTGCATAATTGCTGTGAAATATTCTGCTAGCACTCGCTCCCGTAATTTGTGTGCGGAACTCATCTTCGCATGCGCCCTATCCATGATAAATTTTCAAGTATCAGGTTTATCGGTAAATTACACAAAAAGTTTATAAACAGTATAACTCATAAAAAGTACAACTATTTAACCGTAATACTTCTATTGCCTCTAAAAATAATGTTAAATTAGCTTTTGAACTTGGATTAAAAAATGATGTTTTACTAATTTTAAAATTAGATTTTAACAATCGGAGCTAACCTCCATGTGCGCCCCTCCCAATAAAAAACGTATGCGCCCCCTCGAGGGTTAATGAACAAGAGAATGATACTAACGAGGCGAATTGGTGATGGTGAAGTCATGACCGAGATCGGTGGCTTCTGGCCACTCCAGAGGCTCTGAGTGGTTGAGGTTGCAGAGGTCCTCCGTGCAGCAGCAGAACTTGGTGTTGTTCAGAGCCTTGGTCTGCCGGTGTGTCGCCAGGCAGACGTTTGTCCCGCACTCGTCCTTCCCCGAACTCTCCCAACATCCTGACACAACAACTAATTACAAAACTCTCGCAACTAGTGATGTAAGATATAGTACGGTGCAATTAGACCTAAACCTGGATATCCAAAAAAAAAGTTTCTAGCCAGTGCCAATTTGTTCAATACACTTCCCCCGAAATATAAACAAAAGTTACACTAATTTGAGCGTCGGGTTTGGGTGGGAGGGGGATTAATAGATGGGGAAATGTAAATTTTTACTATTTAGCAAATATCTTGAAAACGGTGTGTTTTTTCTAAAATATTATACTTTGCAAAAATAATCTACATTAAATATCCAACAAAATGATACCATATGTTACCTATCTAACGTGGACATTTATTGAGGTAATGAGGGGTAAATGTAAATTTATTCTTATTTTATAAAACCAAATGTCTCAAAAGGTCCACTCCACACGCTCCTCATTGACATTTTCCATTATTTTTAGTTTTATTTTACTTCAGGGAATCATTACAAGTATAGGGAAGGATGTTTTTGGTCCTTCTAAATTTTTACCCCCTCCATCTAAAAAGTGGGAGGTAAAACCTTTTGAACAGAAACCCTATCATGTTGAATATCATTTTAAAGGGCACAATAAAATAAGGTAAATGGTGAAAACTAGAGGTCTCTAAGTTGACCCTAAGAAAAGTTGCTGCAGTTCTTGTAAAACTTAAAAATTTGATTTGCTGTAACTTAGCTTATTATCAACATAGAGATCTCTAGTTTTCACCATTCATCTTCTTTCATTGTGCCCTTTAAAATTATATACAACATGATAGGGTTTCTGTTCCCACTTTTTAGATGGAGGGAGTAATTTAGAAGGACCAAAAACTTCATTCCCTAGACTTGTAATGATTCCCTGAAGTAAAATAAAACTTAAAATAATGGAAAATGTCAATATGGAGCATTAGTACAGTGCAATTAGCTATAAAAAGGGGAAAACCTGGACATGCAAAAAAAAGTTTCTAACCAGCGCCAATTTGTTCAATACACTTCCCCCAATATGTAAACAAAAGTTACACTGGTTTGAGCGTCGGGTTTGGGTGGGAGGGGGGTTAATAGAGGGGAAAATGTAGCATTTTTGATTTTTTAGCAAATATCTTGAAAACGGTGAATTATTCTAAAATATTATAATTTGCAAAAATAATCTACGTTAAATTTCAAACAAAATGATACCATATGTTACCTATCTAACGTGGACGGTCATTGAGTTAATGAGGGGTAAATGTAATTTTATTATTATTTTATAACAACTAAATGTCTCAAAAGATCCATTCCACATGATATATATTGACATTTTCCATTATTTTAAATAATACTTTACTTCAGGGAATCATTACAAGTCTAGGGAAGAAAGTTTTTGGTCCTTCAAAATTTTTACTCCCTCCGTCTAAAAAGTGGGAGGTAAAACCTTTTGTACAGAAACCCTATCATGTTGTATATCATGTTAAAGGGCAGAATGAAAGGAGATGAATGGTGAAAACTAGAGGTCTCTACGTTGATAATAAGCAAAGTTACAGCAAATCAAATTTTTTAGTTTTACAAAAACTGTTGCAACTTTTCTTAGGATCAACTTAGAGACCTCTAGTTTTCACCATTCACCTTCTTTTATCGAGCCCTTTAAAATGATATATAACATGATAGGGTTTATCTTCAAAAGGTTTTACCTCCCACTTTTTAGATGGGGGGAGTAAAAATTCAGAAAGACCAAAAACTTCCTTCCCTAGACTTGTAATGATTCCCTGAAGTAAAATATTATTTAAAATAATGGAAAATGTCAATATGGAGCCATGGGGAGTGGATCTTTTGAGACATTTGGTTGCTATAAAATAATAATAAAATTACATTTACCCCTCATTATCTAAATAACCGTCCACGTTAGATAGGTAACATATGGTATCATTTTGTTCGAAATTTAATGTAGATTGTTCTTGCACATTATAATGTTTTAGAAAAAACGCACCGTTTTCAAGTTATTTGCTAAAAAAACAAAAAAATTACATTTTCCTCTCTATTAACCCCCCTCCCACCCAAACCCGACGCTCAAATCAGTGTAACTTTTGTTTACATATTGGGGGAAGTGTATTGAACAAATTGGCGCTGGTTAGAAACTTTTTTTTGGATGTCCAGGTTTAGGTCTAATTGCACCGTACTAAATGTGGAGTGGATCTTTTGAGACATTTGGTTGTTATAAAATAAGAATAAATTTACATTTACCCCTCATTACCTCAATAAATGTCCACGTTAGATAGGTAACATATGATATCATTTTGTTGGAAATTTAATGTAGATTATTTTTGCAAAGTATAATATTTTAGAAAAACGCACTGTAAGATATTTGCTAAAAAGTAAAAAAAAAACAATGTCATTGAAGTGGCCGACAACCTGCTACTAGCTGCAAAAAACTGGTTCACAGCAAACAAACTTGGTATAAATGAGAATAAGACTCAGCGTATCTTGTGTACTCTCAAGCGTGATGTCACTGAGGATAATGCCGAAGCAGTCAAACTTCTAGGTTTTTGGTTGGATCCCAAGTTAAACTGGAACCACCATATTTAACAAATCTGCACCAAGCTCTCTCGAGTAATCTTTTTGCTCAATAAACTTAGGTATGTAGTTACAGAACCCTATCTAGTCACAGTCTACCACACAATGTTTCATGGCCATTTGACACACGGTATACTTCTATGGGGTCATTCTGCAGGTTGTTTAAAAATCTTACTGCTTCAAAAGAAGGCATTGCGGATTGTTGCATCTGCCGGGCACTTGGATCATTGCCGGCCTATATTCCAACGTTTAGGCATATTAACAGTCTTCGGCCAATATATCTTCAATTCCTTAGTGTATATCAGAGCAAATATACCCTCTTACGCAAAACGTCAAGATATGCACCATTACAGCACCCGAAGAGCTGGGGATATCAACATACCACGGTGCAGGTTGTCAAAAACTTTAAACAGTTTCCCTGTGGCTGCTATGAAATTTTTCAATAGCCTACCAGAAGATGTGAAAAAATTGGATATAAAAATTTTCAAAAATACTATTCAGCGGAGACTGGTGGACAGGCCTATTTACTCACTTGGTGAACTGGATGTGAAGCCACTGTTCTGACTGCCGCCACAAAGATTATATGACACAATCTATCTGGGAAATCCAGTCATTGATGAAGACATCAAGTATCAAGTAAGTATCAAGTATCAAGTAACTGTATTCTGACCAGTGAAGTAGTGGAGCAGAACAGCATCCGCACATAGTTTTCCACAGAAATCAATTTGCCAGTCAGTAGAAACCGCTAATCCGAACCAATTTCTGGTTAATCAGAACTAGAGGTTTAGGAATAAAGGAATTAAATTCAAAAAAACCGTAAAAGTCAAGAAAGAGGAAAGTCAACAAAAAAAGGGTAGAAATTGATCAGAAAATGTAAAAAAATCTGAATGTAGTGTAATCATGTGTGTAATGTAAAAAAATCACTCATGATTGGTGGAATGTACATTGCTGTAAAAAGGTGATCAGAGTGTGATTAGCAGAAGTAACCATGGTGAAAAACTCGAGCTCATTTATTCAGCAGACGTTGTTTTCCGACAACGACGATCGATCGTATATGATCGTTAGAGGAAATTTCCATAATCATTTAATCCGAAAATTTCAGTTAACCGAATGAGATTAGAACCAACTAATTCGGATTAACAAGGTTCTACTGTAATACTGGACATTTTTGTGTAAATAAATTACTGATCTAGATAATGAAACAAATGTTACTAACATTTTCTTTATATTGATGGATTCTGATCTAAAATAATAATATAAACCCTGATTTCAAAAATATTAAGAGACACATTTGCCGATTACAATAGAGTCTCAAACTTGACATAACGTGGACTTTGACCCTGTCAGGTTTGGAGAAGGTCAAGTTTTCTAGAATACATCGTGGGATGAGAAAACCCTGAGAAATAGCTTTAAACTATATACTGTCTTATGCTTAAACTCGATAATGGTCTGAATAAAGGATATTTAAACACAAAATAAGGAACTACAAAACTAATAAATGACTTAAAATGGAAATAGGTTACAAACTATTCCGTCTTTAATGCTGAAAATGACACGCTTATAGTAAAAACCAAGGTGTTGAATAATCCAGAGTGTTGGGTGACTGGGAGTCGAGTTTGCAAAATTCTACTATATTCAATAATTCTAGGACACTTTAATATATTTCCCTGGTCTTGTTTGATTTCTCATCTTTATAATTTATGGAATGTATTTGTTAAGGTTAGTTTTATTAACAGTAGACTTCCTCTTATCCGGGAATCTCAGGACCAAGACCTTTCTGGATAATGGGTTTTCCGGTTAAACTGATGTTCCTTGAAACACGTTAAATTGTAACTGCAAATCATACGGTATAAGCCAATACACTGATTTAGACTTTTGTTTACTGGTTTATAATCTTCCCCACAACAATCACCAATATAGTATTGTCTATTTCTGACCCATCACTTCCGGTTAAACTGGCGTGTTGATAAAAATTGTTTGGTTAAAAAGATGTCATTTTCTTGGAGTGTTGTCAGGTTAAATTGATGTCTGGTTAAAAAGTGTCTGGCTAAGAGGGAGTCTACTGTATATGGAATAGTTAAAAAAGTATAACTTTTATAATATAATATAGCGGGTGTCTCACCTAAAATAAACCAATAGCTAAGTTTTTTATTATAAATCTGACAAAGAACTTCTTATGAGGGACTTCCCTTTACTGTATTTTTAAAGCTGTTTTTTGGAGTAACTTTGAAATTTAAATATATGGCCGCCATTTTCCAATATGGCGGATGAATTTGATTTTTCCTATGGAACTTATTTTATGGTGTTTTTGAATTTTACACTTACTGTTAGGAACTTTTTAATCTTTCTAATTTTTTCCGAAACTCAATGGTTCAGGATATATGAGCAGTTGAAGTTTGATTTTTTCCCATTTAAAAAGCATGGTGTCCATTTGACTGTGCCATTCCATGTATTCCTTATGGAGTAAAAGCATATGCAAGATAATATATTTCCATCAGTGAATCTCAACAACAAAGAAAGAAAATAAAGTTAGTAAAATTAAGAGTAGAATCCAAAAACGCCATGAAATACAAGGTGTTCCATAAGAAAAATCAAAGTTGTCCGCCATATTGGAAAAGGGCGGCCATATTTTTAAATTTCAAAGTCACTCCAAAAAGCAGCTTTAAAAATAAAGGGAAGTCCCCCATAAGAAGTTGTTTGTCAGATTTATCATAAAAAAGTTAGCTATCGGTTCACTATAGGTGAGACACCCGGTATTATTAGTCAATGAAAATAAAGTAAATTCACATTGTAGATCTTCTTGAACCGAAATAGCTTTTAAATAGAAAACACTGATTTACTGAAAAACGGGTCTTGCCCCCTTTATTTTGATTAACCAAAATAAAGGGGGCAAGACCATTTTGGGTAACCTATTTTCAGTTTACCAATGTTTTTTATTCAATAGCTATTTCGGTTCAAGGGTATCTACAATGTGAATTTTCTTTATTTTAACTATTTTCATCTTATAATTTACAATTGTACACAGAAAATCTATTTCTTAAAATAATGGACAGTGGCTTTTTGAACATTATCTTCACAGCATGCACAGCATTGTTTCATCTCTTAATAGAAAAACATCAGCGGGTGTCACAGCAATGCATGGAATACAGTAGACCCCCTCTTAACCGACCCACACGGGACCGGACCTTGGTCGGATAACTTAAAAGGTCGGTTAAAACGGGTAATCCTCTAAACATCTAAAAATGAAAGCTCTATTGATTTAGGGTTCTATTAACATCATCATAAAGCCGTTTGTTGATTATTTAGAAAATAAACTATAACTATTAACCTATATTCCAAAATAATTACTGTAGGAATGTCACAAATAACCTCAAAACACGGTCAAAACAAAACCGTTTTCATAAACTAAATAGTGGTCGTGTTTAAAAAAAGTTCTTATGTTAACACCTTTTATAATGTGTTCATATATTTTTAACAAATCGTTTGTAATGCAGTATTGATTGTCAATGGACTGTACGTTTTAATAAATTAACAAATGCTGTATTCAAAATATTTTAACCCGTAACTACCTGTACAGTTGAGCCTAACGTTCCCATCGCTGAGTATGGAAATGGAAATTCCACAATTCCTAGAAAAGGGCGGTTAAACCGAACTATTCTAAAAACAGGGTCGGTTAAAACGAACTTTAATATTTGATCAGCAATGGCGGATAATCCGATCGTTGGTTAAAACGAGGTCGGTTAAGAGGGGGTTTACTGTACATGGTAGGGGAAGTGTTGGTCTGACCTGGAATGGGAGGGGGTAGGGCATTCTTATATAAACTGAGATGTGCTATATAAACTAACAAAACTTTAACATAAGATAATGTAGACAACATCCTTTTAGCCTAATGATGACTTATATAACAAGTCGAAACTAGTTGCTTTTCAACTGTTGGATACCATTAAAGCAGGTATTTACACCATTATTAGTATTTATCGGTATCCGGAGGTTAGCAATTCAAAACGAAATTGTTTTAAAATGAACCATAAGTCCTTATGGGTTCAAAGATATGGTCAACTTCCAGCTTAAAATTGAGTATCCACACTATTTTGATTTGGAAAAGTGGATGAATATTTTTAAGAAAAAAAGCAGGTGAAGTTTTTATAATTAATGCATTAATTAGACATTTCATGAAAACTATAGTTAAAATATACGAGGGCTGTTCAGAAAGTAGGTTCCGTTAATAGATGGTGAGGGGAGGGATGGGGGTAGAGGCGAGCGAGCGTCAGCGATGGGAAGGCTAGCTCAGTAGGCGTCTGTCTATATGCCAGAGAGGTGGATAGGGCTGCGTTGTGCGCTGTGATGCAAAATCAAAATGGCTGCTGCAAGTAGTAGTGCCGCCAGCTCTGCCGCGGCAATAGAAAATTCTGCTTACTCAAAGTGTTCTGTAATTTGATTTCTTTGGGCAAAAAAATTGGAACCTGCAATTATCCATCGTGGATTGTGTTCAGTTTATGGAGAAAACATAATGAGCGACAGTGCAGTACAGAGATGGTACCGATTGTTTAAAAATGGTCGCAGTCACTCTAATGTCCATGATCAAGAGAGGAGTGACCGACTATCTGTCATTACTGACGATCTCGTTGCCAAAATCAACGATACAGTTCGGGAAACCAGGAAATTCACAATTAATGATCCCTCTGAGTATTTCCCACAAATTTCACGAACTCTTCCGTACACCACTGTCACAGAAAAACTTGGATTCCACAAATGTTTTGTTTCCGGGTGAATGCACACACAGACGGCAGAAAATTCTTTTCAGTAGGAACTGAAAAGTTTCTCCCTAGATATGACAAGTGCCTAATTATTTGAGGAAACTATATAGGAAAGTAGTTTAAGGTATGCTCTTTAAGATGTTAAAAATGTTGCAAATGCATTGAGAATTTTTTTACTCCCAAACGAAGCTTAATTTCTGAATAGCCCTCGCAACCAATTTTTTAATAAATTGTAGCTCTAATAAAAATTATTTTCATCAAAGACATTTCACTTCATATCTTTCAACATGTCATTTTTCAATATTAGCACTTAAAAAAATAAGCTGTTTGAAATGAAGTTCAATTTTTACTGCAAAAAACTGGCCATTCTTTTCATTAGACCCCTACTTTTCATTCTCTACATACAAATTTCCATTCTGTACATTGAACTCTCTAATTTTACTAATCAACATTTGGAGGAAATTTTCAGTTAATAATTTTGTTAAAAACTCACTGAGGACTTCATACCGGGCTGTTTTGAATATGCAAATAATAACCTTTCACAATATTTAGCCTACTACAGTGACAATACCGTATCACTAATATATAATATGCTAAAATACAAAAACATTCCTTGATCCAACAGTAATGCAAATCAGAAAAGGAAGTCAAATGATTCAAGAGTGTGTAGTGATTGATGGGTGGCATTGGTAGTCAAGTGGTTGCGCCACCATGAATCCACTTGGAAAAGACATATTCCAAACCACCAATGACTCATGGCTTCCCAATGGAACTCTTTGTTCAGTATATAAACCAAACACAATTACAATATTTATCCTATTGAAATGGAAAAAGAATTTCAATCTAAATCCATACAACTAATTCAATTTCAACTTTAAAGATCTATTTTCTTTTAACTCTAAAAGAATATGTTTTATCATATTTTTATATTTTTCTCATAAAAGGTCTCATCTCTACACTTTAATAGGTTAAATATCATTGTAGAACTGAATCTCTTAAACTGACTTGAGTTTTACAGTTATTGTTGTGTTTTTGATATTTTGAGGCCTCTATCAGAAAAGAAATAGGACAAAAATGTTTAATAAAATAATCTGTTGATGAAATATTGCTAAAAAATTACAAAGGATCTAAGAAACTTGTTTCTCCTATACGACCAGTTAACGAAGATAAAATTAAATGATTGTATGATATTGTTAATGTAATGGTTTTCAAACCATTTATAAATTGACTATTTGGAATTATGTGATTTGAAAGCCAAAAATAGAAAGTAACTTTTGAAAACTTTTAAGTGTCCAAAGAATCTCAATACCAAAAATAAATTTACCTTATTTTCTTATTTTAAAACTTGTAGTTAAAAATTTTCCTTTACTTTGTCGTAACTAATTCCACGAAACATAAGATTTTTTTTAACTCATCATGTTACAGGAACATGAATGAAATTTAAAGGATAATTTTTATGGCAACCATGGGTTTTAAATTAAACAGTAATCCCATAATTTTGTTACCAATCTTAATTTTTATTTTTTTATATTTGAGAATCTTTGTTAACTAATTTAAATAGCTTTTTTTATGTTTTACAGCCATTTTTAACTGATTTAGAAAATGTATTCAATTGAATTCTTTTATATCTACATTGTTATCCACAGTGCTGGATTTGTGACGGAACGCGGTGGAACGGCGTACCGGGACCTCTTTCTACCGTTAAAGACATATTTGCTTATTAAAAATTTTGAGTTAAATAAAATGTGACTTTTGAAATCGGCCTACTTATTCACATAGACAAACAATATTTAGGTTAATGGCTGGAATTATTTGGGAGGGGGTTGTGTACAAACTGGCAAATTCAAGTTCCGGTACCTCAATTTCTGCAAATCAAGCACTGGTTATCGATGTTTCGCCTAAGATGTCTCAAACGGATTGCGGAAAAAAATAGTAGTCCAACATAAATGAGAAAATCATTCTCTAATAAACTGATCCCAAAGAACAATTTAAAAATATTTTTAAACTTTTTAAAATAAAAGGTGTTCCAAAACCCGGGGGTCACGGGTTCGAATCTCAGAATTTTCATGAGACAAATAATTTGGAGAAGCAGCGGTCACTTGTATTTCTTAATTTCAAAATGGCGGCCATTTCTTTTTAATATTGGTATTTACAGAAAACCACATAACTGAAAATTTTTTTATTCTGTTTGAAATTTTATAATCCTTGTAAAATCATCTTTAATTTGACATATGACATTCCAAGATTTGGGAAATAAACGTTGTTGAAAGTAATTTTTTTTATGTTGGTAGCCTTGAAAATCAAAAATTTTAAACGGCAACATAAGACAAATATGATATTTTAAAGGTCTGCAGAAAACCAACAAATTTTCTGAACTGAATCTTGCATTAATTAAACTTGAGTACTTCATATTTAAATGAGACAAATTTTAACGGAAATGGACCTGTTATTCATTAATGTCACATCTTCAAAATATATTTCGTTTTACTCATCCTACCTGTGTTGTTCCTTGTGTTCACGTCGCGGTCACAATGTCCAAAGCTCGTCAAAGGGAAATAGCTATAATTATCAGTGCAATACATGACTTTAGGAATGAAGGTGTCAAGTGTGGTGACAGGCGGTACCCAGTTTACCAAAATATTTTGGATTGTGTTGGGAAGTACATAGCAACTGTGAAGAGATGTGGAGCTTCTATTAAAGAGAATCAAAGAGGTGATGGGAAATGGTAAACAATACAGCTGTGCCATGTGTAGGTGATTCCCACCACGGCCGAAACCTACCGCCACGCCGCCGCGGCACCGGAGCTGCAGGGAAATTCCCTGCGAGGCTCGCGGCGGGAGGGAGCGATCCCACGCACTACTGCACCCAAGCCCCACTTAGTTTATTTTAGAGTTCAATTTTTTAGAGACAATACCACTAATTATTAGCTATACGTCATTCTTACGTATATTAAGAGCTAGAAATAAAACTTTCATTGACGTTTGTATCCCAATCCAAACTCAAAATAAAATTATAATTTATGATAGCCTTTTTTACGGAGGACTTTCGGATAACTTGACAACAGGTATTTAAACCAGAACACGTCAAAATAAAAGACCTACAAAAATCATAGCAACTTTTTTCAGCCACGAAAAAAATCTGAAACTTGTAAATATGTTGTAAAAACATATGTTCTACCATCTGTTAGAGTTTCATAGCGATTTATGTAGTAGTTTAAACAATGTAAATTTTGGAAGTGTGCCAATGTATGAAAATCGCTAAAAAACCAGTACTATTTCATTCAACCTATCCAAATACTTTCTCAAAATTTAACGAAAATTTTTTAAGATACATAAATAAACGCACAACTGAATTCCTAATACAACAATGTAGTTTGTATTTTCCTATCTCAACTGGTTACGTTTCAGTTTAAGCTCAAACACGAGTATCTAAACTGTTTGATCCGAAAGTGGTAGTGCTACACAGATGAAACAATCATTGTCCACTAAATCGACCCCAAGAAACAACGCATAAAGATACTTAGATACCATTTAACACTATGGGTATAGTGAAAAATTTGCCCAAGCTTATAGCTTGGTCAACCTTAACGCACCGAACGATCAAATAACAGGTTGCGGGAGGGAGATTTCCCTACATCGCACTACTGCACCCAAGCCCCACTTTTTTTATTCTAAAGTTTTTGTTATAGACATAATAATTTCTTATAGACAATATCACTAATTATTAGCTATATGCCATTTTTCCGTGTATTAAGACCTGGAAATCAAAGTTTCATTGACGTTTGTATCCCAATCCAATCTCAAATTAAAGATTTCTACAAAAATCATAACTACTTTTTTTCCAGCAATGTAAAAAATCTGAAACTTGTAAATATGTTGTAAAAATGTATTTTCTACCATCTATCAAAGTTTCATAGCGATTGCAGCAGTAGTTTGTACAATATAAATTTTTTAAGTTTGCCGATGTATGAAACCCGCCAAAAACCGGTGCAACCAGCCTAAAAATTTCTTTAAAATTAAACGAAAATTTTCTAAAATACATCAATAAATGCACCATTAAATCCCTGAAATACTTATGTAATTTCTGTTCTTCTACCTCAACTGGTTACGTTGCAGTTTAAGCTCAAACTCGAGTATCTAAACTTTTTAATCCGAGAGTAGTTTGTCCGCAATCCGTTTGAGACTTTAGGTGGGTGAGACACCCAGCATACACATAAATATATATTTGTTGTTATATCTATTATCTAATTTTGACATTTAGGCCTCAATTAATTAAAATTAGGCTAAATCTTTTATGTTTCTAAGAGATCACTAGAGTATGTCGTTCTCTTCTTATTCTTAATCAGCTGATTGCTTTAATGGCAGCCACAAGTTATGAAAATTTTCAATAAAAGGTAGTTGAATTTTTAACATCAAATAAATTATTGACTTCTGAGTATTGCAGTTTCACCCTTGGATCTTACCATGGAATAATAGCTTCTTTTGGAAAGAGAAAATTTATTACATTTTATTAGTATTTTATTTATGACCATTGCAATAAGCACCAATTATGGTATTACAATAAACATTATAATGATATACATTAAAACACCAAAAACCAAGCAGTTGCATAATGACGACTTTATGATACTGAAGTCACTTTAGAGTACTGGTTCTAGACCAATGAGAGCTCGGCATTTGACGGAAGTAGTGTCGTAATAAAAATTACGCAATTCGCACAACAGCTGATTGTTGCATTACGATTCATGTTTAAGTTTACTTATCCCATCAGCTGATTGTTCCACAACGATTCATGGTTCAGTCTGCTTATTTGCCTAACCTCAAATTTGAGTTGACCTATACCATCATTAGTAAAAGTCATGAGTTTTGTTTCGGGGAAAATTTGTGGGAAATTTTGTCGTATATTGTTGGTCGTAGATAAAATAGTGTATGCAACGATTGTATTATGCCTTTAAGCCACTTGTGAGATCTCACTCGTGGCTTAAAGACATTCATAATACAATCGTTGCATAAACTACTATTATTTCACAATTTACAGTAGAAACCCTCATATATAACCACTATGTGACAAAGCCTTGGACGGATAATTAATTGGCCTGATAAACCAATCTCTTATGAAAACGAGAGCATTAGTAAAACCAATACAACATGACATGTAAACACTCGATGAAACAAATAATAATCATAGTGGATAAAAATCAACCAACTGTTTAAAGGTAACTTGCTCAACTAAGTAGTGTACACAGAGCCAGGAAAACAGATAATACAACATAAACAAATACCCCCATTGCAGCAGACCTGCATACACAGTGAATTTCAAATGTAAAACAACATATTTCAATTTATCATAGCGAGATATGACATGTTTTTGAAAGCTCCATAAGAATAACATGGGGAATGAGTAAGGTGACCAGACGTCCCGTTTTGAACAGGACTGTCCCGTTTTTTAGCGACGTGTCCCGTTGTCCCGACGAACTCTCTCGGGACGCCAATTTGCCCCGTTTTGGCGTTATTCATATAGTATATTACGTTACTAGGCCGGGAAGTACTGTTTTGCCGGACGAGCATGATAGTTCCCGCGCGAGCGAAAGCGAGTGCGGGATTTTCATGCGAGTACGGCAAAACTTCCCGGTTCAATTCAATTCAATTCAAATATCTTTATTTATATAGTACACAATGTACATAAAATAGTGTCAATATTTATTTACAATCAATAGCCTTAGTTACTAATACACAGTTTTACTTTGAAAACTGGAAATTCCTTCATTGTTTCATAGTATAAAACTCTTCCAACGAGTAATGCGGATTATTTATCAAAAATGATTTTAATTTTCCCTTAAATTTAAGTTGGTTTTGTATATCCCTTATTTCTAATGGTAACAAATTCCAAAATTTAGTACCCATGTAGCTAGCTTTCTTAGTAAAAAAAGAAAGTCTGTGTTTTTGAATATTAATTTTGTTTTTATGTCTTGTGTCATAGGAATGACATTCAGAGCGGAAATCAAAATTATGAATGTTGCTTTTTATGTAGATAACACAGTCAAGAATATATTGATCATATACTGTCAAAATTTCTAAATTTTTAAAATGGCCCCTTACATGATCATCCCACTTTAGCTTCAAGATTATTCTTATAGCCCGTTTTTGGAGAAGTAAAATTTTATTGAGGTTGTAATTACTGGTTCCCCCATAAACACAAAGCCCATAAGCAATATGACTATGTACATGAGCGTGGTAGATAGTTTTTAAAACAGAAACACTACACAGCTGTGACATTCTTTTCAACATATATATTCCAGAGTGAATTTTTTTAACAATATTTTTAATATGTAAGTCCCAACTTAAGTTACTATCAACTTCTAATCCTAAAAATTTTGTATTGTGAATTTGATTAATATTAATGTTTTCACTAACAATATTTGGTACAACAGTGCTTCTATTTTGCTTTGTTTCAAAACCAATAAAATTTGTTTTATCCAAGTTTAAGAACAAGTCATTATTTTTGAAATATTTTTGAATTGTTGAGATTTGAGTTTGGCTATTTTTTTCTAAATCATCTATATTGTTGGATGAAATAATCATATTAGAGTCATCTGCATAAAGAATTAACTCGCTTTTAATGCCTGGGACATTATCTAAAATTTTAGGAAACCCTTGAATATAACACAGAAATAGCACCGGTCCAAGTATTGAACCTTGAGGTACTCCCTGCAGCACCTTTAATGATTTTGATTTTACCTTTGTAATTTGGTTGTTTTGAAAAAATGAAATTTCTACAAATTGAGACCTGTTACTGAGGTAAGAATTAAACCAATTTAAAATTCTACCTTTGATACCAAAAGTGTTCAATTTTTTAAGCAAAATACTGTGAGAAATAGTATCGAAAGCTTTAGAGAGATCCATAAAAATACCGATAGGTTTTTCACCTTGATCTATTGAATCGATGATTGACTCAGTAAAATCAACTAAAGCAGTGGTCACCGATTTGCCCTTCCTGAATCCGTGCTGCTCTTTATCAAAAAGGTTATTTTCTTCCAAAAAAATAGCTAATCTGTTCAGCATAACTCGTTCATAAACTTTTGATACTGCAGGAAGCACAGATACTGGCCGGTAGTTATTTGGGTCAGTTTTGGTTCCTTTTTTAAAAATCGGTACTACTTTCGAGATTTTGAGTTCCGAGGGAAAGACACCCGTGATTAATGAAGTGTTAATTAAGTGCACGAGAGGTTTCAGAAGAGGTTTCACAGAATGTTTGATCAGTTTGGTTGGGATTTCGTCATAACCACTTGATAGCTTGTTTTTAAAAGTTTTGACTATATCTATAATTTCTTTTTCATCTGTGGGGGGGCATTTGAAAGTGTTTTGAATAATTATACCATCTGTGTTATTTTGTTCAGTTTCATCATGATCAGGAATTGTTTTGTTACTGTTTTTTATAAGATTTTGAACCGTATTTGTAAACTGAGCATTAAATAAATTACTTATTTCACATGGATCAGTTATTTGTTTATCGCCCTCTCTCAAAACAATATTTTCCTCAAAGCAAGTCTTAGAACTTCCAGTTTCCAAATTAACAATGTTCCAAGTGGTTTTGCTAACATTTGAAGATTTTTTTATTTTTTCATCAAAATACTCTTTTTTACATTTAATCAATTTTTGTTTAAATTGCTTATTTCTTGATTTTACAATGTCATAAAGTTCCTTGTTTTTACTTGCCCTAGCAAATTTACTTAATCCAATTATATCCTGCTTTTCCTGTTTTACATCATTGGTTATCCAATGTTTTTTAGATTGATACTTTTTTTTAGTTTGCAAAGGAAATGCCAATTCAAAATAATATCTAAAAATTTGGTGAAAAGTCACATACTTTAATTCTACTGGAGAATTGTAAACAGTAAGCCAAGTTTCCTTTTCTAAAAGAGTTACGAATAAATCCAGATTATCTTTTGAAAAGTTCCTACTTCTAAATGTTACACTTTTGTTACTATTTTTCCTACCATCCTGTGGATTCTCCAACAAGAGCTCCAGCAGCTGCGCATCATGGTCAGATAAACCAGTTATTAATCCAGATATTCTTAAATCTGTCTGGTTCATGTTTGTAAAAAAGTTGTCGATGCAAGTTGATGAGGTGGCTGTTACCCTCGTTGGAAAATCCACAAGATAATACATTCCATGACTTTTCAAAATATTTTTTAATGCTTCAACTTCAGGTAAGAATGAGTTACTGACATTAATATTAAAATCCCCGCCAACAATGACATGTTCATACGTCTGTAACAAAAAATCAAACAAAACATTTAATCTGTTCAAAAATTCTGTATTTTGGAGTTGTGGTTTTCTATAGATCCCTGTCACAATAATTTTGTTGTTGTTATATGTAATTTTAGCTACACAACACTCAAAAAGCTTGTCTTGGCATAAACAATTAATCTCATTATAAACTAGTTGTTTCGCCTTCAAACCCTCCTCAGAAAGAATCACAACCCCCCCGCCTGAAGTTGTTGTCCTTGAATATTGATTTGTAATTGAATAGTTAGTTAGGTGAAATTTACTTAATTCACAGTCAGTCATATTATGTTCTGTTAGTATCAAAATGTTTGGCTTTATTTCCTCTACAACTATTTCAAGTGATTCTTTTCGACTATTTAAATCTTGAATATTTTGATGAAGAATTGTTAAATGATCAAAATTTAAAACATGTGAAACTGAATTTGATGGTGACTTGTTGAGGTAAGAAGTTCGATTCAATTCGGAGGTTGAGGTAGTTTCTGAGGGGAGTTTAAAGGCAAGACATGTGTTTCGGATGTCTGCACTGGGGTTTCGGCTGGTTGGACCTCAGATGTCAGCGCTGGGGTTATGGCCGGTTGGAGCTGTTCTGTCTCCTGCTGTGAAGTTGAAGACACAATCTTACATCTTGACAGAGGTAGTGGTGGAAAAGACTTGATGCATTGGAGATTCAATGATGTAGGGCAATCACAAGCATTATCCTCAAGAGTCACTTGGTTATATTGTGCAATGGCAGTATGTAGTTTTTTTACAAAATCCGTGTAAGACAGACCCCTTTGAAGAGTTTTTTTAGAGGATTTCTCTTCAAACGTCACAATCTTGACAGAAGCAGCTGTACTTTGTTGGAACTTCATCAAGTTCTCTACAAAGTGGTCAATTGATATTCCATCCCTACTGCACCCCATCGGAGAACATACTAGTTGTTTCATATTTTTCTTCTTAAAATCTTGAGTTAGTTCATAAAACGCACTGTAATAGTCTGTTAAAGTCGGTTTTCCATAAAATGTAGGTTTTGTGACCAATCCATAGACCATTGCACCCTTGTTTGATTGCTGGCAAGTAAGGTGTTTGTTTATGAAATTGGAAAGTGCAGGCCTCCCAAACCGCTTCCGGAATACAACTGCTACTCCTGCACTCATGTTCCCCTTATCATCGATGTCTTCAGATATACTGTGGGCAAATGCCATTTCAGGACTACCGTCATACTTATTAAAAGCATCATTCATGTTTGCTTCAACAATTTCAATTTTTCTGTTCAGTTTCTGAGACTTAGACAAAATATTAGTATTTACAGTTAGAGGATGTGTTTCACTCAGTTCGTTAATTATCATCTTAGCAATTTGAATTTTCCCCTTTTTATTGAAGTGAATACCATGACGAGTATAAAAATGTCGAGGCAACTCGTGTACTGGCAGGAATTTAGCATGACCGGATTTGCTAACCAGGTCTTGAAGTTCCGTGTTAAAGAAGCTTACCCTATTGTTAAGCCCTGGATTGTTGTGCTTGTATGGTAGAGCAGCAACAAATACTTTGGTGTGTAGGGTCCGACTCAAGATCTGTTCAAATGTTTCAATTAGCTTCTGTGAGTTGTGTATATCGTCATTGGTGCCTGCTATGATAATCACGGTATCTTTTTCCTTAAAACTGGTAGACCACTTCTGAACATCTTTAGCAACATGGAAGAGAGATGCATTAGGCTTAAAAATACTGGTAATGTCTATTTTTGGCATAAGACTAGTAATAGCATCATAAAGGTGTCTACCATGGCTGTCAGACAGGAGTAAAACTTTCCTGTTTCCTCTTATTTTCCTGTTAACACTATTGTCGCTTCTATTACTTGTTACTATTTTATTATTGTTTGCTGAGAGATTTAACGTAACATCTTTAGATGTAGATTCTGAAGGGGGTTTTCGGATGTTATCATTTTTTGCAGACTCAGTGAAACCCTCAGCTAATTCCAATTCTTGATGAATTGATACATTTTCAGGCTGAGCCAAACAATCAAATCTATTTTTTAATTGAAGTGATGATTCATCAGTGATTAGATGGTTTGTTTTGGTTTGGTCATGATTTGCTTTAGTAATTTTTTTACTCGATTGGATTACTTGAAAAAAACCTTCCTCAGTCTGCTCTGATCTCTCATTTCTTATGTGAAAATTCTCTTCTTCTAAGTTCATAATTTTTATGTTTAGTTTTTCTAATTCCTCTGATAACTCTCTTATGATTTCATTTGCCAAAGTCATGTCATCATGATACTTTTTTGTAATGTTGTCAATTCCTTGTTTTTTGTTTCAACCTCTTCAACTAATTTTGAGTCAGGAAGAGGGCACGGCTGAATCGTATCCATTAGTTGAAGATTTTGCTTTTTTAGGTCATTGATTGTAGTTTCCAGTTGCAAAATAAGATTTTTTTGTTTTCTGAGCTCATCATCATTTTTTTCAGTTTTGGTCGCATTTACTACAGTGATTTTCCCTTCATCAACCAATAGGCTTTTGTTACTGCTTAGAGTTTTCACATATGCAAGTTCATCATTTTTCTGTTTCATTTCTTCTTTCAGAGCACTATTTTCAATTCTAAGAAATTCATTGTCTTTATTTAACTGACGTATATTGTCCTCAGCTTCATTCTCCAGTCTTACCAATGATCGTTCGGCATTTTCTTTCTCAAATTTTAATTGTGTTATAGACTCGGAGAGTTGAAGCAAATTCTGGCTTAATTCAAAAGTTGTAACTTCTTCGTCCCCTGGATCTTCATACTGGTCCTCATCGAATGATGCATGACTTTTACTTGTTTCAACTAAGTCCAAGAACATATTCTCCTGAGATAAAGAGAGTTCAGTCGACACATTCAGTTGATCCAATGTTTCATTTTTGTCTAGAGAAAGAGATTGAGACTGAGTAGGAATTGCTTTAAAATTAAAGTTCTCTACATTCAGAAGTAGATTATTCTGGACTATATATTCTTGAATTTGTCTCTTAGATCTAAATATTTTCCCATTGGGTGAGTAAAAGTATACATCTATCTTTCCCTTAGTTGCGCCTCTTTTTCTTATAATTTCTTTTCTAGTCCAGCCTTCAGGAACTAATTTATCACTGGTCAGAGACATGCTTAGTGATCCTCATAGAACATTAATTAGTTATTTCATATAGTACCTTCCTCTTGAAATAGTATTTCGTCCTTACTCTATGCCTCTCAAGATTATTGAGAATTTAGTTGAGCTCACGTTGGCAACACTGATAGGGCAGCCCAGCCATACCAAAAAAAAAAAAAAAAAAAAAAACAAGCGGCAGACGACAAGCCAGTGCCAGTAGACAGATGATGTTGTATTGTATTGAATACAGTGGAATTGGCGCTCTTTTCACAAATTTCAATGTTAAAACATGAATTAGGTTGATATCATGAAATAATTAAAACATTACTGAAATATGACACAACTTTAAAGCAAATTCTCGTAAGTAATAATTTCTAAATACAAGTAAATAGTGTTTCCAATAACTCACTGCAGGTTTGAGGTTATGTTACACGAACTAAAAGCACACTACACTATTTTTAATCGTAAAAATACTGTTTTAAATCGGAGCAAATAATTAGCTTGTATCACTTGGAGGCCATCTTGGATCCCCGGAATTGTAACGTAAGATATTTTTCGCCATACTACGCAGAAAAAAAAACAAACTTACAATTATAACGTAGTCCTTGCATAAACATATGTTTCTCAAACCTTCGAACCTAAACTCTAACAAACAGAACAAACATTTGCTACGGATGCAGTGCTGCCACTACATTCCTCTAAAAATAAACCAATAAACCATCAATAAACATGCATTAAACGTCGGTTTGCTGCAAATCAGCTGATCGTTTACTTCCGTTCTTTCCGGCCTAGGTCGGATAAGAGTTTATCCGGCCTAGGCCGGCAATGGGTAACTTTCGAGCCAACAAAAAGGAACTGAAAAACAGATGTTTCTGTATTAGTTTGATGAAAAGAAAAATACTTTGAAAATACGTTTTAATAAAAAAAAAACTCTGAAAATTTTCCAGTTCTTTTGTAGTTTCCTAGTAACTTAAAATTAATGGTTAAGATGAACTAGAGTATAGCACATATTTTCAATCTGAAAGAGTCTAAAAACCCACCAAAACGCTCCTAATTTTTCAAAAATTTCCGAGGGAGGACCCCCGGAACCCCCTTTCTTTGTGGGGGTATGGTAATACATTTAATGTAAAAAAACTCTTTAATAGATTATTTCGGTTCTTTTGTAGTTTCCTAGTAAAACCACAGTCAAATATTGTCTGTGGTAAAACTTAACTTAAAATTAATGGTAAAGATGAAATAGATTCTAGCACATATTTTTAATGTGAAAGAGTCTAAAACGCACCAAAATGCTCCAAATTTATCAAAATTTTCCGGGGGAGGACCCCCTGACCCCCCTCTCTTCGTGGGGGGTATTCCATACCCCCACACCCCTGGAGGTCGGCATCCCGTTTTGGCCGTTCTAAAATCTGGTCACCTTAGGAATGAGTATGCAGGTTTGCTGCAACATGTCTTTTAAAACTGGGTGGTTTTATTCCAATAACTAGTAGATCTGAACTAGAAGAAGCCATATACCAAGTTTTATTGAGATATGTTAAGAAATAAGCGAGATATAGAATTTTACTTATTCCCCATAAGGTTAACATTGGGACAGTCTACTTGGGTTTACCACTTACAATAACTCAGGAACCAATGGACGTAGAGCAGTGATTCAAAATACTAAACTGTTTGTTTTTTGAGCTGAATTCAATGGTGCTAATATAAATTAGGTTATTTTAACTTTTCTATATAAAAAACTCAACAAACCCATCACCCCCCCCCCCTTCCGGAGGTCCGCTCGGGCTGGTTTACGAACTTGTCTGAGGTTTCACCACTTTACATATCTGTACCAAACTTCATTATTATTACAAGATTGGATCATATTTACGGCTGCTATTGTGTTAACAGACATATATATATACAGGGTGTCCAACTTAACTGTGCCACCATTGCTAGCTCAGAAACTATTGGATTTAGAGAAAACTTTAAATGGGGGACCTTAACAATAAATTTTAAGTTTTAAGGAAAATGTATTTAATTAAAATTTATTGTATCTAATTTGGAGATATTTTAGTGTTATTACGCTGGATATTGGATATGTTCTTCCCTTGACACTATTCGATGTATGTTTGTATATATTGTAAATGAATAAGATGAATTGATTTGATTTGATTTGACCTCACCTACTTTTTCAAGACATTCAAAAATGTGAATTACGTTTTTTTCTAAATAGCCACCATTTTCCAATATGGCGGACAACTTTGATTTTTATTATGGAACACCCTGTATTTTTTGGCGTATTTAGATTCTACGTTTAATTTTAAGAGCTTATTGCTCTTTGACACTTTGTGTTGCTGTAAATAGCAGACTCCAAGTTTCCTCCTGATGCCTATTTCAATGTGTTTTGCTCTTTGCCTGTTTCTTAAAAAAGTATGCAAACTATTGCTTATTTGTCTGCTCTTTTCCGTCATACATTTAGCCTTATTTAATATATTGCCTTATAGGTTATGTTTATGGAAAGTTCTACTAAAATGCTTTTATTGTTGCTAATTAATAGGTTTTAATAAAGCAATAGCTTCAAACATAAGTGGTATGTGAAAGTATATGCCCCATTGGATTTTGTATGTTTTAATAAGAGATTGGAGTTATGCCTGGCAAACATGGTGATATATTTTCGTTCTATGATTCTTAAATATATTATTATAAATATTCAGGGCATAAAATGTATATATTATTGTTCCTTATGATATTTTTGACAAAATAGCTATTCCAGAAATTTGATAAAATCACAGTTAGTAACCATAAATAGAGGCTAACAAAATTTACAGCATGCCAATTGTTAACTACAATACCCCCGCACAGACAAGTAATAACATACATTATGTTATTATTTGAAACATAAGCGAGCCGTTTCAAAACACTGAGGGAAGACCAGGCCCAAAGGCCAACATACAATAACAAAACCCTCATACCGGGTGTCCCATAATAGTCCCCCCCCCCTAACCTTTTCCTATATTTTTTCAAATATCAATTCCACACCACCACCAAACATTATTGGGTAGTTAATACTTCATTTTGAGGGGGTACCCAATTTTGGCCGCCATCTTGGATCCGCCGTATTGGATCAAAAATAATTTTTTCAAATGTTAAAGTGGTGTTGTGACCCATCATTTCGAATCAGATTTTTTCACTGATTACAATGCCGCAATCCGTTTTTTAATATCTCAATTGGTTCTCAAGATTAGGTACTTTTGATTTTTTCAACCAATTTAAACATTACAAATTAATAAAATAGGCCCATAACCCCAAAATAATGCTAGATAGTGACAAATAGTCACCATCAGTCATTGTTGAGCGATTTACATTTAACTTTTACCAATGTAAATTTTTTGGCCGCCATCTTGGATCCGCAATTTTGAAATGAGGTAAGTTATTTCAAATATGAAGTTGGTATTATGACCCATCATTTCAAACTAGTTTTTTACGCCGAGTTCAATGCCACAACCCGTTTTTAATTATAGCGATTCGTTTTCAAGATATTGTCATATATCTAATAAAAATCTCAAAAAATATGAATTTTTCAAAAACTAAACTTTATAGCTAAAAACGGGTTGCAGCATTGAATTTGGCGTACAAAACTAGTTTGAAATGATGGGTCACAAAACCAACTTCATATTTGAAATAACTTACCTCATTTCAAAATGGCAGATCCAAGATGGCGGCTCAAAAATTTACATTGGTGAAAGTTAAGTGTAAATCGCTCAACAATGACTGATGGTGGTTATTCGTCACTATCTAGCATTATTTTGGGGTTATGGGCCTATTTTATCAATTTGTAATGTTTAAATTGGTTAAAAATAAATAAATTAAAAGTACCCATATCTTGAGAACCAATTGAGATATTAAAAAACAGGTTGCAGCATTGTAATCAGTGAAAAAATCTAATTCGAAATGATGGGTCACAACACCACTTTTACATTTGAAAAAATTATATTGGATCCAATATGGCGGATCAAAGATGGCGGCCGAAATTGGGTACCCCCTCAAAATGAAGTATTACCTACCCAATAATGTTTGGGGGTGGTGTGGAATTTATATTTGAAAAAATATAGGAAAAAGTTAGGGGGTGACTATTATGGGACACCCAATATATGTTGCCACCACAACAACAAAAGTCATCGTGTCTTGGGCTTCATCTAGTAGAGATTTATTGGATTACAGCATAAAATCAATATATAAACTTAAAAAACAACACCACCTTTAGAAGTGTAGTGTGGAAGTAAGTATTTCAATAATTTTACGCCATCTTGGTAGCCATCTTTAGAACTAAGCGTTTCCAGTGGTTAAACTTTTAACTCAAACTTTAGTCGATTCATTATCAGTTCTCGAACTACAGAAAAGTTTAGAAATAACTGTCATAACTAATTGTATTTGCAAAAACAAATACATTAATCAGTAACTTTTGATAATTTTGTCATTATTAAACTAAATAAACATAAAAATGCATATTTTTTAAATTTTTAACAGTTTTTTGGTGTTTTATGGGTTAGAAAACATATAAAATGACACAAAGTTTACCTTTCTAACGTGAGGAATAAGTATTTTAGTAACTTGACACTATTTTGGACACCATCTTGAAAATGAGGTACTTCCGGCGGTCAAACTTTGGTGAACTTATTATTCAGCAGCAGTGGCGACGCGTGACATTTTTGAGTGGTCATCGCTGATAGTGTAGAAGTACACGGGACTGCGCCGGCGCCGCGCGGCGGAACGGCAATATTGCTATTTATAGAATAGTGGCGACAGACCTGCGCTTGACCGGCCCGGATATCCGTCCCCCAGCGTCATTCATAGACCCCACGACCATAGATAAAAACATCCATGACTCTACTGAAAAGGCGAATGGAATAATACTGATACTTAAAAAGCTCTCGGATGAAAGTTTAACATTGAAAAATGCAGCTAGCTACTTTATTAAGCAGTTTATGATTTAATTTTTATAATTTTTTAATCAGTTTAGTTTTATTTTTATAATTGGTTCAGTTGAACAATTATATCACCTTCTCCTTCAGTCATTGTTGTGCTCATCGATTGATAATAAAACATGTTAAAAATTTAATTAAACCACTGCAACAACTTCACTCATTGAAACTACACAAACACAAGCACAGTGCGCGGCGCGAGAACTGTGCGCATGCGCGAATAGCGAAGCAGGTCTCTCTGCACTGTGAAGTGAACTATTTTAGGTCTCTTTGCGCATGCGCGAGTAGCGGAGCAGGTCTCTCTGCACCGTGAAGTAGCAATGACAGAAGTCGAGAGTTGCTCGTTACGTGGCGAAGGCTGCCGAGTACAGCCGAAGGGAGCCGGACGCCAACCGATTCTCCAGCGACAGAGAATCGCTTGGCCGCCTGTACAACAGCGGTGTGAGTAGTGAGGATGGAAGCGGGGAGGTGGGCGCTCCACTAGATTGGATTCTCCAAACTCGGAGACTCGGTTCGGATTCAGTCAATAGAGAACTACGGACGCGGCGCATCTGGCGCGCAAAGCAAAACGCCGTGCATAAAAATAGCCTGATACTCCGAAAATTTATGATTTTCTTTTGAAAATAATAGACATTTAGGCTTCTAACATTATGTTATTTGTAGTTTTATCTAAAATATTTACTTTTAAAATTGAGTTAGTCATCGGCGAATCTGTAGATGACCGCATGCCTCGCCACTGTTCAGCAGATAAAAGGGGCCCAAATAGGGCCCCCCTGGGGGGGATAGGGGGGTTTGGGGGGTTCAGGGGGGGGGGTTGGTTGAACTTGTTTTGGTAAACACTTTGGTAAACTTGTTATTCAGCAGATAAAAGTACGACAGAAAAACGCAAAAATCTCCCTTATAGCAATTTTTCAGAGTAAGGTGTTTTTTTTCTCATGTCTTTCCTCGGCTAAAGTACGATAAAGAATTGTTCTTGTTTCCCACAGGGTTAACACTGGGACAAAGTACTGTGTTTACCACTTTCAATATCTCGGTAAACAATGGTCATAGAGCAGTGATTCAAGATACTTAATTGCTTGCTTTTGTGTGGTCTCAGGCTTAGGAATTACCATGGGTACTGCGGGAACAATTTCTTCCCTACAGGGTAAATTTGCTGAAAATTACTGTTTTAAAGCTTAGACAAAATTTACCTTGGGCTAGGATCACAGTGACAGTGACATTGTCGGGTGTGACGGTTTCTTTCCACAGAGTGTAGCAGGAGTTGGCAGCTTTGCAGTGTTCCACGGCCTCCGAACCATCTTTCTCCTGAACAAACATTGAATACCTCAGTGGGGAATCAATCTTAAATTTTAAATTATAAAGTGGCAACATAATATTAAATGGTGATCTAATGGTTTTCAAACCATTTAAAAAACATTATTTTCTTATGAATAACTACAGTAGACACCCTCTAATTCGGCCACCTTGGGCCCGGACTACCGGCTGGACTACAAAATGGCTGGACTATCTGGATGTACTATCAAAATGTAAAATAACTCTATTAAATTAGTTACCTATGCTTAAAAATCAACAAAACACGTTATTTAAACATGTTTACATTGTTTAATCGCCAAAGAAAAAATTTTGACGTCTCCATGCTGAAGTGTCATATTGTGTCACTCGTATAGATAGGTACGTTTTTTAACACATATTAAACATTAAATTTAATACCGGTACTGTACTGAGGATAAAAACTGAACAGAAAAAACTCATTACGTACAGTACTATTGAACACACTAGACATTTATTTCAGCAAACTTGAATCACAACCTAAAAAAATTTAAACCAAGCTGTTATTTTCTTTTGCTATAGAAAACTTGGGATACTAATTTTTTATTCTATCGTCACAAATATGTGTTTTAAGTTTTTCATCTATTCTAGAAAACATTTTTCTCAAAGTAAAATCGAACATGTACAACTTACACTTACTCACAACGTTCACTCTCAAAAACACACACACAAAATCCCTGATTAGATCAAATCTCGTTGTACAGTCCTTTGTTTTAAAGGATAACAAATTGTTTATTAGTTGAGGTCAAGTTAGTCCGATCAATTAGAAGCTTGTCTATAATCTATGAACTGACATAAATAGTTTACTTCTACAGCCAGAAACAAAACATTCAGCATAAATCCTGTCAAAAGGACATTCTCCCGCGTTGAGGCGTGGCAATATGATGGATATGACCCACCCTCCCAGGACCGGCCAGACCATGCCGATCCAACCGAAGCCAAACTAGAGAGCGTCTACTGTAAACTTATTTAAGTTTGTTTAACATGTTGAGCTTGATTCAAATGTTAGCTTTAAATTGGGAGATAACCAATAGTAACTTTTTTATACATTAACAGGATTCAATGATTGCAACCGTCAGAAACGTAAAAATTCAGTAGCCTATCGTCAAAGGTCTTGTATTGTTTTAAAGATAAACAATTCAATTCAGATTATATTTTACTGTCAACATTAGATAGATATATGATGAAATATGATTTAAAGGTAAAAATTGTTTCCATAAGCAAAAATGATTGGAATCATTGAGAAGCTTTTTTTGTGTCCTCACGACCTTTTTTACTTTCTGCTTAGCACAAACACACATTCCTGAAATAAATATCATGCAAGGTTATTCTAATTAAATTGTATTCATTTTAATAACATTGAAGACAAAGCAGCTATGATTTGTTGTTTGAATTAATTAAGGGTTTGTAACATCCCTGTTACTTGAAGACACTTCCAGAGAATATCAGCCTGATTAACCGATCTGAATTAATCTAGTACAGGGGTCGCCGTGAAGTCAACGCTCTTCTCGTCTTGGTACTTATTAGAATCCTGAGTATAATATTTCAAAAGGTAATGCAGACTTTTTACATAGATTTTAAGACTCATTGAGATGTACTTATATTCATTAAAATTCATAGCTGAATTAGCAATTTAATGCAAATTATGCAACGATCCATCGATTACCAGGGCTTGTAATAGTTCTTGAGGTTGAAAAAAATAAAAAAATAACTAAAATAAGAAAAAAAAACCAAAAAATAACCTTTTGTAAACAAAAAATGTTGCTGAAAATTAGAAAACCGGCGTTATATTGGAGATACCACATTCTTAACCCTGGTAAAAAAGAAAATCTCGACAGACTAATCACAAATCAGCCTAGATTTGATGGCGAGACTTGGTTTTCACGCAACAAGACTTGGTTTTCACGCAATGTAGGATGACGATATTCGTCTGCTGCGATGCTGCTACGAGATCGTCTGACAGACGAATAGTGTGAACAGGGCTTGTAGCAGTTCTTGAGGTTGAAAAAAATAAAAAATAACCAAAATTCCCAAAAAAATAACAAAAATAACCAAATTCCAAAAAAAAAACAAAAAATAACCAAGAGTGAAAAAAATAACAAAAAAATAAAAAAATAACCTGTTACAAGCCCTAAATATTAAAGAAATTAATGAATTAATTGAAAGCTGAAATAAAATCCCATTACATTTAGATTCTTAGTATTCAGTTACGAATATGGTTTAGGTTTTGTGTCTTCCCTGTTTTGTTATAGCCTTGTAATACAGTAAACTAATAAATGGACCTATTTTTCAATCAAATATCAGGCCCGGCGACAGGATTTTCAGGCCCCTGTGCAATCTACAACTCCGGGCCCTAAAACATGGCGACCTTTTTTTTACTTGCTTCGGGTGTTTTTGGGCCCTTTTCTGCCGTTTCGGGCCCCCTGCGAGCCCGGGCCCCTATGCATTTGCCCCCCTGCCCCCCCCTTCAAATATAACCCTTAATGTAAAAGCGTCTTTAACGCTGTGCCTATTATATTGTTTAACGTAAGAAGTATATTTATGAGTATATTTGTGTGTATATTTATGAGTATATTTATGTGTTATTATAGTTTATTGTCTTTTCAAGAAATAATATTTCTCTGTCTGACATGAGCCCGAATAAAGCTTTTATTATTTCATTGCCAAGAGATATCTCTGTAGTCTGATTGTATCACACTAGTTAATTGAGATACAATTTTAGCTATTTGTTTATTTCTATTTTTTTATTTATCTCTGTTCAGATAACAGTTACTGTCAGAGTGATTTAATAAATAATGTTTTTGTGACTGAAGTAAAACAGTCATAAAATCAGTTATCATTCACAATATAAATATTTTTATCATGTAAAATCTTCCATGATATTGAGATAACAATATTCTGCCAGTATGTGATACTATCTAGATAGGAAGTTTTGTTGGGTTTATATCTGCAGATCCATGGAGCTACGCATGGATTTCATGGATCAATAAATAAAGTTATGGTTTCAAAGCATGAATTAGAAATTGTTCCCAAAATTAATCACGCCCTACTAGATGAGGAAAAACTTGCAAAACCTTTTGAACCTTAGGAGACTAAAACAATTGATCTGGAAGCCAAATCAGTAGGCTTAGGGAAAAGAATGAGATTAGCGCCTCGAAGGAGCAAGGCCGTAGCCAATGGGGGGGGGTTTAGGGGGTCAAACCCCCCCCCCCCGAAATAGTAAAAATAGCTTTGACATTATAGCCAACGGGGGGGGCCAGGGGGTGAAACCCCACCCCCCCGAAATTGTTGAAGGGGCAAATGCATAGGAGTCCAGGCTCGCAGAAGGCCCGCGAACAGTCCAAAAAGGGTCCGAAATGCCAATGAAGGGGTAAAAAACAGACGAAAGAGCAAAAAAAAAAGGACACCAGATTTTAAGGTGATTGAAAATCCTGCCGGCGGACCTGCCCAAACCCCCTCCAAAAACATTTTCTGGCTATGCCTTTGCGAAGCAGGACAGGTCTTTTGAGTGAGGTGGCCAAAAACGGAAAATCAAACAATTGAAACAATGGGAATGAGGCCGTGTTGGGAAGTACAACCGATGAGGGAATGAGTGATGCTGCAGCTCTGGAGCTGTTTAATACGTACTCCGTATTGGGAAATCCATAGTCGGTGAGAGCTTGTGTGGGAAAATAAAGAGATGATCAGATGAATGGAAATCTAGGGCAAAAAATGTCAAGTTTTCCCAAGCTGACGGTCTGTGCTGACAGCCATGGTAAGAGATGTGGAAGTAGGTTAGCGGCTGTAGAGAAAGGAGAAAAGTATGTGAAGACGAATGTGGCTCCAGATGCCCCCATGGAAAAGGTTTTGGAGGCGGTGAATGAGAATGTGAATGGAATGAGTGAAAGGGATGTATGCGTGATGATTCAGCGAGTGTGTAAAGTAAAGCCCATCCCCTTAGATAACATTTATGTAGAAAAGAACCAACCTGGGAAGAGACATTCCATATGTTCCCAGGGATTATTCACAGCCGTTCCATTTAGCGATTTGAAACGAAAAATACCCCCGTTGCAGCAGACCTGCATACTCAGCGAATTTAAATGCAAAACAACATATTTCAATCCAACAGCGAGCTTTTGACATGTTTTGGTAAGCTCCATAAGAATAACATGGGGGATGAGTATGCAGGTTTGTTGCTACAGGTATATTAAAAAAGGGTGGTTTTAATTCAATATTTAATAGACATGAACTAGAAGAGGCTATTTACCAAGTTTTATCAAGATATGTTGAGAAATAACCCAGATATAGAATTTTACTTATTTCCCATAAGTTTAACATTGGGACAACGAACTGTGTTTACCACTTTAAATATCTCGGTAACCAATGGACATAGAGCATTGATTCAAAATACTAAATTGTTTGTTTTTTTGAGCTGAATTCAATGGTGCCAACAAAAATTAGATAATTTTTTTTCTATGTGAAAAACTAAAAAAAAAACCATTTTTGGGGGGTTTATCCCCCTTTACCCCCACTTCCGGTGGTCCGATCGGGGTGGTTCACGAACTCATCCAATTGATTACCACTTTACATGTCCGTACCAAATTTGATAAAGATCGGACCATTTTTGCGGCCACTATCGTGCTAACAGACACACACACACACACACACACACACATATATATATATATATATATATATATATATATATATATATATATATAAATTCGAACGAATAGTGTTTTTTGCTTCTGGGGGCCCCAAAATGAAAATTTATATGGTCCCGAGCTTAGGTCTTACCATGAGACCTGCGGTAATAGCTTCTTCCCTATAGGGGAAATTCGCTAAAATACAAACCATATGATATGAACAGTAAATAAGGCATGGATCAATGCATTTATTAACTATTTATTTACTTTTTCTAAAGCTCACGTGCATTTTAAGTTCACTGCAAACAAAGATATCTATAATTAATTGGCTTTGTTAACAGACATCCAGTTCCAGCTCCAGTTTCATTTAATTTCATTTCATTTATTTTATTGTCAAATAACATTTGGTAATTACAGGCATAAACCTGCTGAACAGGTGACTAGTCACATTTTGTACAAAACTTATAATAAGTACAGTACTAAATTTAGAAGTAAAAATTTCCTAATATAAAAAATTAAATTAAAAATACATTAATATCATCTGTTAAAAATTCATTCTGAATAATAGGCATTTATAAGAAAGGATTTTAAAGAACTTGAGAATTTGTTTATTTGAAACTTTTTTCACTGGTTAGGAATTTTATTGAAAAGTTTTATCTCCATATAGAAGGTACTTTTTTCTTTGAGTTTTGTTCTGTGCAAAGGATAGTGCAGCATTGTATTTTTGTTCCTTGTGTTATATTTATGATCAAAATTTCTTGCCAAATACTTTTCTTTATTTTGAAAACCTGTGTCAGAATATTATATATGTACAGTGAAGCAGCTGTTAGAATTCGTATTTGAATAAAATTTGTTTACATGATTTTTGGATGAAGACATGGTCATTATTCTAAGCATCTTTTTTTGCACTTTAAGGATTCTCTCCATTGAAGATACTCCTCCCCAAATCATTATCGCTTAATTTAGGCAAAGAATGGAAATAGCCATAATATAAAATTAATTTGGTCTCCATACTAATTATACCTGTAAGACAACTCATGTTAAAATAGAGTTTTATTTTTTTGACAGCCAATTTATGTGTTCAGTCCACGTTATGTTTTCACCAATATGTACACCTAACAATTTTGTATACTCAAGACAGTTGATTTTGTTATTGTTAATTACCAATTTTAAAGGTTCAGTTTTAGATTGTTTTGTATGGAAATGAATTATGCTAGTTTTTGATTCATTTAAAGCCATTCCATTGGTTCTAAACCAATTGTCTAGCTCGGTGATGGATTGAATAGCTTTAATTTTAAGATTGTTTACATTTTTTTTCAAAAATAATGGCAGTTGTATCGTCAGCATATAACACTGTTTTAGACTGCACATTAAAAGGACTGTTTGTTTGTTTGTTTAAGTTTATACTTAAGCTCTTTGGAGTTCTGTAGCAATAACAACAGGTACTCATGTGACACAGCCTGCCAACATTACAGCTGGTGCAGGAGGCCGGGCTTTACTTTACACTCTCATTGAATGAAGTATAACAATATGTCAGAGGGCAGCATTGTTGAAGTTGGAAATAGAATAGACAAGATAAAAGTCAAACTGAGTAAAAAGAAGGATTTAGTCTTTGTGGAGACTCCACTAAGATGGGATCAACTAGATAAGAATGGCCAAATAAAGGAACAGAATGAAAAAAATAAAAGATGCAAGGACTATGGTTTGGCCTTCTTGAAGGTAAACAGTTTATTAGACAGGGGGTGACTCAAGACTCGGCCTGTACTTAAACGTTAAGGGAAAAGATTTGCTCTGCAGCCCAATAGGAAAAGATTTGCTCTGCAGCCCAATAGCAAATTATTTTAATAATATTAACCGACACAGCAAACAAAAACAGCATAACTTAAAAGAACGGATTGACGTAGGCCTAAATCCAACATCAACAACAAAGACAAACGACCCATAAAATTGCTTCCAGCCATAAACAGTCCAAACAATCAGGTAGGCACAATACATCAAAAATAATACGCTTGAATGTAAGGAGTTTAGTAGGTAAATTAAATCAAATAGAGGATTTTGTAAATGAAATGGAACCTGATTTTCTGCTAATTAGTGAACATAACCTAACAGAGGATGAATTGCAAGCAGTTGTATTATGTAAGTTCTCATTGACTAGTGGTTAAGGAATTGGGAAGGAGTCACAATTTTTAAAGATTCGAACTGTAGGGTTGACAGTATAAGAACAACGGACTCAGGAAATTTGCTGTCTGATAAAAAAATATTTGAATGTACAGATATAAAAGTAACAATAGGAAGAACAAATCTTACGGTAGCAGTTCTCTAAAGATCCCCTGACAGACAAAACGATGACCAGTTTTTTGGGAAAAACTTGGCCAATATCTTTATAAAATCAAAGTTCAGGATATTGATTTTGCAATGGGCGCAGACTTTAATATTGAAATATTGAAGGAAGAAAATAGATCACAAAACTTTTTAAACCCACTTGAAAGTTATGGATTAAGAACATTAATAGATACTCCACAAGAGTAGCATCATAGCCACAATCATGTATTGGACAATTTTGTAACAAACACTTGACAGAACACGCAGGAACACATGAGCCGCACATTTCAGACCATAAAGTTATCATCACAAACATTATTATTTCAGATAAATACAAGTTAAAGACAAAATAAAAGAACAATCAGTGATGAAGTCAGAAGAAATGAGATTAAGTTTTGGTTAAAAAGTGAGGACTGAAGAAATCTATACAGCAAGCAATGTGCATGACAAATACAACGTATTTCTTATAATATTAAAGTACTGCATTGAAAACAGCCTGACCAAGAAAAAGACTTTAGTAAAACCAATATTGGAAAACCAGAATGGATCTCGGAGGAGGTCCAAAAAACAAGAGGAAATGTTTAGTAATTTTTCAGTATGAAAATTAAAACCGAGATCAAGAGTGTCAAAACCAGGACCACACTAGTAGAGATGACTATAGAAAAAAAACAATTCAGAGGACTAAATCTCAATTTGCCCAATAAAGTATAAAAAAAAACAAAGAAAATATATCAAAAGAATCAGGAATGTAATTAACTCAATGAGACCCAATCAAATCAAAGAGATCAAGAATGTAAAATTAAAAACAGAAAATAAAATAATCAACAATCTGAAATAAAGTTTGTGAGGCTTTCAACAATTTTTTGTGGAAGTCAGACAAATAGTGAACCCAAACTATAGTAACCATATTTTTTCAGGTTTTTCACGACAAAATAAAACTTAATTTTTTCACTTTTAAAAATGTAACTGACAGTCAACTTAAGAATATGTTAGTAATTTTGCCCCAAAACATTTTGTTGGTGTGTTTGGTGTCAGTAACTTTCTGTTAAGCAATGCAAGGAGGAAATTTTTAAGTCTCTGCTGCACATAGATAATAGTTCTCTCTCAAAAGCAGTTTTTTCCAGATCTCTAACTCTGTAACAGCCATAATTAATCGGTGTTAATTGACTAAAACAAAAAAAGCTTAAACTATGAGGTTTCAGTGAATGAACACATTGACTGAACAACATAAAAAATCGATTTGCAATCAAGTGTTTATCCACACACAGCTTTCTGAGCTATCAAACCTTAAACATTAAAACATCAACTATGGGCAGATTTGTACTATAATCTTTGGGGGTGTCAGCTCACCTCACCTAACGTATAATCCTAATTGAAAATGCTATCTATTTTGTGTTAACAGGTACCACATTACATTTAATAATCATAATACAGTAGAGTCCCACAAACCCGGACTAATGTGGACCGAACGGTGTCCGGGTTTGTGAAAATTCCGAGTTATCGGGAAATGAGTAAAATTAAGGAAAAATAAGAATAATTTCTATGAGAAACCATTTATTTATTGCATAGTAAAAACTATAAAAACAATATTAGTTTTAAAAAAAAAATTAAAAACTAAAACTGTTTTAAATGCGTCACACCATGCTCTGGCCTTGAATCTCAATGTACTTTATTGCTCTGGCAGGCTTTCCGAGTTATCCAGAATTCCGGGTTATCGAGGTCCGGGTTTGCGGGACTCTACTGTAAACCATATATCATCCAGGATATATAACTTAACACTGATAAAGACAAATTTTAAAGCAAAGTCGATCACATTGGAAATGTGGGTGTCTAGGCACTTAGCTTAGTATTTTTACAGTTCAGCTGGAGAGTGCAGAGAGAGGATAACTTTTGTTTGTTCCCAGTAACTAAAAGGCTGATGGAAATCAGAAAAAAATCTAATGACTCACAGACATACTAAAGTGGAGGTTGTTCATTAACTGGCACATTAAGAATAGAGCTTTTGAATTAATGCCAAAGTGTAGGACATTTTTCATTCACTGGTACCATTTAATGGTACCCTCACCCTAAATGTAACATTGTTTTTCATGGCCATTCATGTCATTTGCAGCGTAATATTCTACCGCCCCACCATTTACGCATGATCAGTAAAAACATACATGGTTGTTTTATAACAGTTTAAAAACATATGATTACACTCACGATTATTTATAAAAATTTTCGTATTATCCGAAAGACGTGACTGGGCTTGATTTTAAGAGAATGTAGGCCTATATATTTTATATAAACAATAAGGTCGGGGGACATATGCCCCTGACCTCCCCTCCCCAACCTGCTATATCTACGCCACTAATATTTTATTATAAAGCGGCTTAAAAAAAGTCTCAAAGAAGAATTTAAAACAAACTAAAACAATAACATCATTTAACTTAGTCACCTAATTAAATTAGTATAAAAAATGACTGTATTATACCATTTCCTCCTCTGTGTATTAATGTTACAAGGCCTACCCACATGACAGGTAAATCCTGAAATACCATATACTTAAACTTGGTATAGGTACTGACCTGAGCATTTAACGGAGCATAATCTTTATCAATAGAAATATGAGTCTGATTACTGAAAAAATTTGCACATATCTTATCAGACTCAGATCCTGAAACAAAGGAGCATTTTTCAATAACAAGCTGATATAAACAATTATGCAAAATAATGAGAAACTGAAACAGCTATTGCAGTAGGCCTATTAATATTTTCAAACCAGTTTTTAAATCAATTTCCTGTCTTGAAAATTACAGTCTTGCACATTTTGAAAATGGCACAGCTATGTTATTTCCTATAGCCTACAGTAATATATTATAATTACTCTGTGCTTGATTTGTAAAAATTGAGGTACCGGAACTGTAATTTGAAAGTTTTTACACAAACCCCCCCCCCCCTTATCATTGTTTCCCTTAATAAAGTTGCCTTTTGTTTGGCTCTGTGATTAATTAGGTTGATTTTAAAAGTCACATTTTATCCGACTCAAATTTTTGATAAGTAAATTAAAAACCAACAAAGCATTATTTTAGTAAAAAATAAATTGTCTTAAAAAATCTAATTTATTTATGACGCCTTGTGAGAGTATTCAGGTCTTTTAGGCATTTTCGAGATTCGGCTCAGCACAAGAAAAAAGAGCATTAATTACAGAGAGAGCGCTAATTTCAGGCCGAAATTCCGCGCGTTATTTCCGTACATTTTAAGCGATCGTTATTTTCGGTACTCCGGCCAGTTACACATAATCCTCTCTTATAGCGAATTCTTCGGCCGATCATACGCGATCGTCTTTTGCGGCAAATTCTTCCAACGATCATACGCGATCGACTTTAGCAGCACATTTCCTGGCCGATTACACGCGATTGTCTTGTGCGGCGAATTCTTCGGCCGATCATACGCGATTGTCTTTTGCGGAAAATTCTCCGTCCGATTACACGTGATCGCCTCTCGTGGCAAATTCTCCGGCCGATTGTACGCGATTGTATTTTGCGGCAAATTATCCGTCCGATTACACGCGATCGACTCTTGCGGCAGAAAGAGGTCCCGGAACGCCGTTCCGTCCCGTTCCGTTGCAAATCAAGCACTGTTATTACTTACTGTCTTATAGTAATCCAATAAGAGAAAATGCTGTGACCCTTCAACCGGCTCACCGGTTGTGCCATCTTCAAACAGCAGTCATACATTTGTATACTATCCTAAATTGATTGTTCATCACACATAATTCACCTTTCAAATTGTTAAATTAATAAAATAACAATCAAAACACATAATTTAGGCCTCAACTAAAAAAGACTGAGGCACTCAGTAATGGTACAGGCAATCTTGGTACCAGATCTTTCAAAATCTTCCCAGACAAGTCAAAGGGTCTCTTTTCTTATTTGTGACAACGGTTGGGTACGGTGCTCAATTTAGAGGCATTTTCTAATATTTAACGGATTCTTATCGTTAAGATTGCATATTTACTAATTAGTCTAATATTTAACGGATTCTTATCGTTAAGATTGCATATTTACTAATTAGAAAATAAACATAAACCAACAAGAAAGATTGAAGAGTCGTTTTCAATCGAAACCTAAAAATCAATTTTTTAATTCTGATTCAACTAAAATGCCTGTGCCGAACTGAAACATTTTACATTGGTGACAACAGGTTCCTTTTCACTTTCAGCATTACAATTATAGGATTGATAATTTGTATAAATAATCACCAAACATCTTTAAAATTTGTAGGTTTGCTTCATATTCAAGCAAATTCATATTATTTTCCACATTTAACATACTCCCAACGGGACTGTGGAGTTCTCCAGACTACGGTACTGAGTAGGCCGAATTAAAAACCGCTTCGTTTGCAGGACTCTACAAAGCAATTAGACTAAATGTGTTAACTCTATAAGGCTGTAGCTCCGCAAAAGGTGCACGCTTCACCTCACTATCAAAGGAGTGGGAATCGGGGTTATCGGGTGGTGAACTGGCGATGGTCATACACCTCATGAGAACGATATACCGTTAGGCCCTTTTCGCTATCGATATTTCACTGATTTATTTCACATTACTATCTGGGGGATTCTGTGGGAACAGGGGTTGTTGGGTGGGGATCAATCGATAGTCAACGACTTGGCCCGGCAGCAAATTTCCCAAATTAGGAATTTGGCCAGACTACAAATTTGCTTTCTCTAAAAGCTTGGCCACTGCTGCAGCCGCGGTGCCCCACAAAAGGCTGCAGCAGTCGGCCACTGGTGACACCCACGGCGTCGAACAATGCCGTGCGCCACTCAGGGTGTCACCAAAATGGGTACCACTAAATAAACGGGCACTATAACAAATTATTCACTCTTTCACAAATTTATTTGCTATTTCGGGTGGAGTGATTATTTTTTTTCATTTCTTACGACATTAGCGATCGTGGAATTACAGTGGAGGCAACAAAGTGCTACGCGTTACAGAGCCGGCGCAGTGTTACCCAATAACTGTTCAATCGATATATCAGTATGTACAATCTATAGAACTAGTGATAAATCGTTCGTATGAGGTGTTTTGACTATCGATAGTTCCCCACCCGATAACCCCGATTCCCACCGAGTCCCCAAGATAGTGAGGCGAAGCGTATACCTTCTGCAGAACTTGTACCCTATTAAATACAGTACCCCACCAATAAATATCATAAATTCCTACTTACCTTTAATATAAAATACTGATAATATAATCACTATCTGAACACTAAAATACATCTTTGTTGCAGATTATCTTCGGCAATCAAACTTTAGTTCTGAATATTTGTTATTCTGGTAGGCCTAAATAAACTGCTGATTTATCACTGCACTCCATAGCTTCTGTAATTATTGTATAATGGCACAATGTGATCAAAGCCATGTTATTAGGTTCTCGTTTCATCACAACAATCCTTGATTATTAACTTTGATGTCATAAATGTTTACACTCACTAGTAGGAAGAAGTGCTGAAAAATGTCGTGGTAAGCAACCTAGGCCTAATTTACTTGCTTTAAGCCTAGAGTATTTGCATTAACTTAAAGCCCAATGAACAAGTGGATAAGGCATACCTAACTTTCTATAAGCATTTACTACAATGAATATTTCAACTTAAGCTCAAATTAGATGAATATAACAGGGGCACTCGAGTTTCTATTTTGTTCGCTTGTTTACACCCCCATACAAAGTACTGATTTTGAGGATTTAGCTTAAGGCCAACATTTCCATTAATTTATATGAAACATTCTTCTGGTAAACTAAACAAGAATTCCGAATTAACCTGTTTCTTATAATCACATATATTGTATTTCTTGGGAAATTCAAGACTTTTTCCCAAGTTTTTATTCTCCAACATATTAAAAACAAGTCTGCACCATTATTCTTTTTCAGAATATGATAAGCTTTTGACTCCAAAGTCAGATCGTAGGCTAGGCCCTATATAGACAAGGCATATTAAATTACACATAATCATTCTTAGGGGTTTATCTAAAACGTTGACTGACCGACCGACCGACAATGATTTTCCCTAGAGGATAGAAAATCGGTGTCATTGTGTATGTAGAGCTATAAAATTTGACATAAATGTATCACAACATGTAGAGGCCTAAGCTATATGTTAATTTTAATGGTTTTGTTTGTACTCCGTGGCATCTGGTGGTACTGATTTTCTCAAAAGTTCTTAAGAATTCTGTTTATAAGAACTATTAAGGGATGCTTGGTCTTGAAACCTTGATAGAGTAATAACATACATGTTGATATTTAGGCCTGCATCAAATTTCATAGCTCTATCTTCTTGGTGGCACCGATTATCTATCCTTCTAAGAAAATAACATCTTCTGTTGATCAGTCAGTCAGTCAGCATTTTAGATAGACCCCATTCTTAGCTGTGGGTAAATTCTGGTTTTGTAAAAGTATTTTTAACATAACTATGAAGGCTATTTTAATCAGGGAAAATACAAATATTATGTGCAATGGGCGTAATGCAAATAACATGGATATTATTTAACTTTAGGTAGGCTATAAGTGTTTATGATCCTCGTCTCATTTGTACTTCATACTGAATGTTACAGGCTACTATAAATAATTCACAACTTTAGATTGTGTCGGCAAAAACTAACCTCACAACAAAACTGAACAATGCAACAGTAGGAAAATGATCGATAATATGGGTGATGTAAAGAAATGTAGGAATTGAAAAGATCACTAAAGGGCTTCCTTCACTGCTCTATTTTCACAATAAATATCTAGAATAAAAAGATCACAAGCAATTTACCACTTTACAATTGACTATTCATATTATCCATCTATCTACAATTCAACAAACATTCTCCATCTTCCGTCATTCTCCTCCTTCCCCTTTTCCTTTTCCATACTCCATACCCAACCGGCGGCGCATTGGCCGTTTCAGTTTCAGTGTTGCCAGAGAGGATGAGAGGATCAGGCATTTTACCCGCCAACTCCATTAAAAATCCCCGCTTTTACCCGGTTTTTCGGCAACAATCCCCGCAAAATCTCCGCAAGGACCAAAAACCGGGAAGTTACCAGAAAAAGCACCTATTGACTTTCAAAACACCCAAAACCGAGTAGTTTACTAAATTTACTAGGTAAGGGGGAACATCTTTCATCAATGAACTGTACACTATATTCCGAGAGGCCTTGGTGGTATATGGCAGATAAGTTCATTCCAAGTATTTCTTTATTTCTTAACTTCACAAGTACAAGCCTGTGCATTAGTGTCAACTTAATATCTAAACAATTAACTAACTTAATTCGAAAAAACTTATTCTACATACAGAATTATCCTTATTCTAAATATAGCAGTTAATTTTTTTCATTAATTTCAAGCTAAGAAAAAAATATTTTTAGTTTCAAGGAAAAAACTCAGAAAAAGAATAGTGTGGATGGTCTATTAAGAACGATTTTAATTTAGTCTTAAATTTGTTTTGATTAGTTCCATTTTTTATTTCTTTAGGTAAGATTTTGAAAAATTTTGCACCCATGAATGATCGTTTTTTGGAAAAGAGATAATTTGTGCTCTTGAATGTAAATGTCATTTTTATTTCGTGTATTGTAAGAATGGATATTTGAACGCATTTTAGTTTTTTGTAAGTTATTTTTTAAATAAATTATACAATCAAATATATACTGATTAAAAACTGTTAATATTTCTAAATGTTTTAAAGAATCTTTAACATTATCATCTGGTTTAAGCTTTAGCATAATTCTGATTTCTCTTTATTGCAGAAGTAAAATCTTACAGTATTTAAATTAGCTTCCATATAAAATTAATCCAAATGCAATATGTGAGTGAATGTTGGCATGATATATTATTTTTAAAACCGGTAAGTTGCATAAATTTACCATGCTTTTCAAGACATAGATCCCAGAATTAATTTTCTTGGTTATATTTTGAACATGTTTGTCCCATTTCTAATTATTATCCATTTCTAAGCCTAACAATTTGGAACTAATAACTTGCCCAAATGGCTCGTTTTCAATATAAATATTAGGTTTAAATGAAATTCTATTCTGCTGTATGGTTTCAAAGCACATGAATTTAGTTTTTTGTGTAATTAAAAACAAAGAATCGTTCTTGAACAATTTTTGAATATTTATAAGTTGAGTTTGGCTTGATTTTTCAAGATCACTTACATTTTTAGATGATAAAATTAAATTTGAATCATCCGCATAAAGAATAAGTTTACCCTTAATGTTCTCAATATTTGTAAGTGTTTTTGGAAAGCCTTGAAGATAGCAAAGAAATAGTAAAGGTCCAAGAATTGAACCTTGGGGAACCCCAGTCCTAATTTCCAATTGAAATTTAGTGACTTTATTGTTAATTTCATGAGATATTTCTACAAATTGGAACCGATTACAGAGATATGATTGAAACTAGTTTCAAGCAGCGCCTTTGATGCCAAAGGATTCTAATTTTTTAAATAAGACAGGATGTGAAATAGTGTCGAATGCTTTTTGGAGGGATCCATAAATATTCCAATTGGCCTTTCCCTTTTGTCCATTAAGTCTATTAAAAATTCAACAAATTCAGCTGAGGCAGACACAACTGATTTACCTTTCCTGAAGAAATAAATTACTCAGTTCTAAAATAATTTACCAGCCTGTTATACATAGCTTTTTCAAAAATTTTAGAAAATGATGGGAGCACTGAAACAGGTCTGTAACCATTTGGATCCTATTTGGTTCCTCCTTTATGAATGGGTACAACTTAAGATATTTTTAGAGGAGAAGGAAAATTACCAGATATAAAAGAAGAATTTACCAAGTTTACTAAAGGTTTAAGTAAAGGCATGATTGCAAATTTAATTAGTTTCATGGGGATCTCATATCATAACCGCTAGATGATTTATTTTTAAAGTTTTTCACAATATTCATGATTTCTCTGTCATCTACAGGACTACACTTAAAAAAATTCTGAAAAAGGTCATTATTTTTAGCTTTAGAGGTGTCATTATTATTAGGGTGTATATCCTTAATATTCAAAAGTATGCCAAAGTGTAAATCTTTATACTTTCTGGTGGCATGCGTAGTTCCGGAATTTCGACCGCCTACTTCATTAACAAATAAAACAATAACTGTAATGGTTTTGAGGTAAACATAACAAGTTGTTCTTCAGCAATCACGTTTTCAAAATTTAATTGTTGAGTTTTTTTGTAGATTTACCTTGAAAATCGTAAATAACTAAGCTTTTCAATGCTGTACATTTCAAAGGTTTTTAAAAGCTTAAGACTCCACTTTTCTGTACAAAAACCAAATATTTTCGGGGGAGGGCCCCGGACCCCGCGCTAGTATGGGGGTATTCCATACCCCCAGACCCCCCGTTAGGTTGTGCCCCCCCCAAATCTATGGTTCACGCGACGCTTATATTCCCTATTTAAAGAAAATTCAATTCCGATTGGTCAAATCAAATTTTTTATCACCGATTTTTTATAAAATATTTGATAGTGTAATGAGGACACAAACCCATTTTTACCCATTTCAAAACATTTATTAGACATTTTTCAACGAATTTAAAGATACAGTACTGGATGCATGACCATTTTTAAAGCTCTATTCAACAACTGCTGAGCTCTTATTAACAAACTTCATTATACATATTGTTATACATTGAAGTTTAAACACTATACATTATTTAACATCTTACAGATGTCATTAAAACATTTGATCCTACATATAGATAAATGTAAAAACTGGATTATATAGCCCAAAAGCCTCCATTTTCACATTTCCGTGTGTCAGCCCACATGCATGCTCACGTATTATGTTATCAGGGCCGCCCCAAGGGCGGGGCGACCGGGGCGATCGCCCTGGGCGCCGTGGCTAAGGGGGCGCCGCCGCCGTGGCCGAGGGTCCCGCAATTGTATAAGAGAAAAATATCGCTGACGCGTTGTACGCACAAAAAATCCACGTGAAAGAAGCGTAAACATTTAATCAAATGGCTATTAAAAATAGGTTGTTTCTATTCGCAATAAAGCTATAACCATGGATAAAAAAATACCCAGCTGGGTATTTTTTATCTATGCTATAACTGAAACTCCATAAAATATGTCGTAGATAAGTACCTATATGGAAAAAATGTCATTCTAGTACATAAGCACGCAAATCATAATAGTATTGAGTTTTGCTAAATATATAGGCTAACGTCCTCTTGATGAACTGAGATTTTTTAAATATAGTAGAACTATTCATTTAGTGTTTTTGGCGTAGAGGTTGTGATAATTTACGATAGCAAATGTAAGCCTTTACGTTAGATCAGACCCCCGTTTCAAAACGGGCTTCACAAGAAAACCTAGTAACAAGTCATTAAACAGCAACTAGTAAACACTATATAGTGAAAATTGATGACTGCCCCTTTTAAAAAGATCAAAGTCAACATTTTTAATCTACTAGTAATCCTTGAAACGGGGGCTAAGAACCTGTTTATACTGACTTTATAGTTAGTCAAATTGGCGATCACAATTATTTTCCATAGAATTACTTTAGGCCCCTGTTAGTGATTTATAACTTGTATTAGTGATCCCATTTCGAAATAAGGCCCAGGTTTACAGATGGATCTGTCTGACAAAATAATTCAGATTTACGTTTTCTATGATTTGTCGGATGAATTTTACTCTGGAATCAATTTATAAAAATACAAAGGACTCTTATTCGAGAGGTTTTGTTTCACCTATGATAGTCTACAAGTTTATTGATGATATAAAACAAGGTTAATATAAACTAGTAGCAATGAAAATTAATTATCCATTTGCTTGATTTGTTGCTACCAAAAAATAGCATAAATAGGTATATAAAATAATTGTGAGAACTTTAAGTCCATTGTATTATTTATTTTTCTATAAATATAGTATTTAGACCAATTAGTTTTGAGGGGGCGCATACCAAAATCTCGCCCCAGGCGCCTACTAGCCTCGGGGCGGCCCTGTATGTTATTCTTATGAAGAATATTTTTCCATGACGGACGTATGTTGATTTTAGTTGGGATACGAGGCTCCGATTGAATCACCTATTTAATTAAGCACTTCAAAATCGCTGAGTAAGTAAGCCCGCTGTAACGGCGGTATACGACTTCAACATTATTATGATAATGGTTTATTTCTTGAATGGAATATTGATACCTTTTATTTCCGTCTCATTTGACTTTAAAAAATCAGATGGAAATAACATACGCCATTTTTTAATCCATGTTGTAAGCCGTGTTCAAGTGATAGGCTATATCATTGGTTTTCTAATACCATAGATAAAGGGATATAAAGGTAACTTTGTATCCGTTTATCTATGCTAATACCAATTATTTTTTAGGGACGTTCGCAGGGGTGCCCAGAATGGGGGGATATGGTGCTCAGGGCGCCATCAAATAAACTTTTGGGGGGATTTTTTGAACTATAAAAAGTAGAATATAGATTTTGTGATGATTGTAGTTGAAAGCTTGATTGTGTTCAGAAGGATGACCTTTATTAATAATATTGACGAATGTATTGTAATTTAAAATATCATTAACTGTGCAATCGTGCACAATATTACACTGCATTCACGTGAATATCTACTGAATGTGAAAACAGCATAAAAATTACTTTGCGAACGCCGCGAAGAGCGACAATCACGTGTAATATCGGCCGCGATGGTCGGCTGCAAATTGGTTCGGCCATTGATTCCATCAATGAAAATAATCAGAACTGAATATATAAAGACGCAGAAATACTTTTTATGAAGAAATTAAGAAACTATTGTTTAAGAACATGATCAAGAAATAATTAGGTACCGTAACTGGTTTTTACACAAGCAGATAAAATGTTATAAACCTGATTTTTTGTTATTTTCCAACTGAAAACTGAAATTTTAAAGATATAATTCATATCTGAATAAGTTTAAGAAATTTCGGTAGGTAATATTTAATATTATGCATTCGAAACCACTTGGTGTTTTATTGACTAAAATTTATAATTTATTATATTCATTTTTATTCAAGTATGAACTGGAAAATTTTATATGAAAAAAATTAAATAGCACCGTTGCAGCAGGCCTTCCTACTCGGTTTCAGTTTATTGCTGATAACAAAGAAGAGAGGGTGGTTACCTAAATTGGGGGGAAGGTTAGTCAAATTTGGGGGGAGTGGTTAGTCAAATTTGGAGGGGAGGGCGCCATAAGGCTTGGGGGGATGGACACCCTTGGTTTTTATTTTAGGGCCCTAATCTTCCTCTTAACTGATCACAACGTGGGTTCCTCTAGCGTCTAATCCTCTAGGGTCTAAAAGTCAAAATCGTCAGCCGTGTCACACAGCGACACAGCGAGCGGATGTCAAAACAATAGACCCGTAGCGGTGCATGGGTGGGACCAGGAGTCCCTTTTTAAATGGTATAGTCCCGCTTTTAAGGGACGAGTCCTGTTGTCCCGACGAACCAATACATCCTAAAATACAGGAGATGTTGTCTTTGGACGACTCCTAACTGGTTATAATGTGACAGAAGTATACTGAAGAACCTGGGACGTTTGTGTTGGCAACATTACACGCGTGAGAAGTTGAAGAAAAAGAATCAGTGATTGGAATTCGGAAAACCGGGCTTTTGGTTTTGGATTTACGTAAATTTGTCTATACCATACTACTTGAATGTTTGTTGTGTTTTAGAGGAAATTGAATGTAAGTAAAAGAACGACTTTTAATTAGTAATATTTCAGGAGAGACATAATACATATTGAGCGACAAAAATGTAGCATATAATGATATGACTAATGTATAAATCAATCTCTCAGTCCTCAACAGCGGTCTAAGCCTAATTTAATTCAAATAAGAATGAAAGCTGAGGTCTAATATTGGCTCAGTTTCTCTCAGATATTTACTTATGCTCAATATTTTTGAGTCGTTATTTTAAAACATAGCTAAATATGTGCCTTAACCTAACTGACATTGGGCGTGTTCAGCCGCTGTCACTTGTGACTAACTGGTCACTATAGTCATTGGGCGCGTTCACCCGCAGTCACCGGTGAGTAATCTACCAACCTTTAATAACGAACGGTAGCGGTGGATCTACCACCTACCGATCATTGTTGTGCATCCACCGGAAAATGGTTACAGTGGATTCGGTTAGTAACCGGACATAGTTGATTGTCAAGATGCGGTGGATCTGCCTATTAGGGACTATAGTAACCGGTTAGCCACCGGTGATTGCGGGTGAACGCGCCCATTAATAGGCAAATCCACCGCATCTTGACTGTCAAACAATGTTCGGTTACTTACCGAACCGACCGTAAACATAGGCCCTAACATCGGTAAATCGGTGGATGCACAACAATGATCGGTAGGCGGGAAATCCACCACTACCATTCACTTATTACAGGTTGGTAGATTACCCACCAGTGACTGCGGGTGAACACACCCATTAGGCCTATCTCACATAACTTGGTTAGTGAAGTGCCTTAAAGGCCCGTTTTCACGATACCAACTGAAGAGGCAATCGGCATGGGACAGTCCAATGCCGAAAACATATTTTCAGCGTATGTACACTTCTTACCTAATCTTTATTAATGAATATTTAAATATTAACTATAAATTGATCTAATAGTTATTTATTGTTATTTAGGCATTGTGTCGTCACGCCTGAAACGTGCACTTGCTGCAAATAGATTTTTGCTCTTGGACTGCCTTGTGCTGGTTGGCTCTTCAGCTGGCATCGTGAAAACGGGCCTTAACCTCTTAGTGGATGAATATTTGGCCTCAAGGTTACACCTTAAGCTTAGGGTAAAAAAGTTCAGTCTTCACCTGCAGTTCTTTTACTTCTTAATCCTCCTAATAAGAGGCTTTATTCTGGAATGCATAAGGTTGCCATAATTTTTCTGGGTGAAATCCAGACACTGACTGGGGGATGTTACTATTAAGGGGGGGAAGTGTCTTAACCCTTTTAGTGCTCTTACAAATAGGCTAATAAAAATTGGTATGCATGAAAAGTGCTTGACCACTTTTCATTGTAACGTTCAAAAAGTGCTGGAAATTTTTTATCAAAAATGTGTCAGTGTTCAGGAAAAATTCACCAAAACTTTATTTATTGACATTTTTTTACAATTTTTTTCCTTTAATGACATGAAGAAAGGCACATTTAATGCTCGTGTTACACTAAAAAAATTTGGGTTTTACCAACAATTTTTATTACTTATTTATGAAACTACGAAAAACAACAAGTAAAAACCATGTATGATACACCAATTTACAATCTTATAGGTTCTTATTGGTTGTATTTAAACAATTAAAACAATAACCTTGCAATAATGCAGAGTTGAACAACATCACTAAGCAACGTAAATATGCATTTTCCAGTAGACCTAATGGTCTAAAAAAAAATTTTCCTAAAATGTAGGATATTTAATGCTGATTCCGGAACCCTGGAAAATGGGAAATCTCAAAACATTTTAGACTCAAAAATTGGTCATGTGGGTACCTAAATTAACCGAGAGAGTGAGCTGAATAAGGATTTTCTAGATCTGATGGAAAATAACAGAGTAATGACCAGAAAAGCTTTGGGAATCAGGGAAAATTTCAGGGGTTTATTTTGGGTTAGGTTTGGTATTTTGGGTCAGATTTTAGTAGGCCTAGTTAAGGTAAGACTGAGATAGTTTATGTAGGGTTAGAACATATTGGGTTTAATGGATATAAGGTAAAGTTATGATATGTTAGGTTTTGTATGGTTAGGTTAGGTTATTTTAGGTTAAATATAGTAATTTAGGTTTGATATTAGTTAGGTAATGTTTGGTTATGTTCTGATAGTCATGTTACAATTCCATGAACCTCATCGTTAACTAAATTAATGGCTATAAACTAATCCAAACATAATCCAATATAGCATACCATAGCCTAACCTAACCTAACTTAATCAAACCTTACCTTAGTTAATGAATGTAAATTAGATAACAATTCTTGATCCAACCTATTCCAATGAAATCTATATACAAGGGCTGTCCAGAAAGTAACAGACATGTTATTTCGTGCAATGACCTGGGATCTCGCTGCGAGATCCTTGGTACTATACACAGCGCATCTCGCTACAAGATCATCGGCACTAAAAGGGTTAAGCTACCTACTAGGTACAAAAGTAAGGTGACAAGTCTTGTTAGAATGGGACAGTCCCATTTTTAGTGACTTACGTTGTTCTGAAGAACCTTTTGGACGCCCATTTGTCCTGTTTTGGCATTTATTATAGGCCTACCCTACCAAAATGTATTTCAAAAATTACTTTTTAATTTCTACAACGTTCATAGGCTATAGAATTTTCTTAGTAATTTTTTTTGTGAATTGATTTTTTGTAATTTTTTTAATTCTAACCACACTCATCCCGTGCAGCTCAAAGCGCCACAGAGAAATGGTTAACTGTACTATTATTTTCCATTATAATTTAGTCATTGGTATACTACTATAATATCTATTAAATGTGCTATTTTCAACTCTATGCATCAAATCATCACTAATCTACTTAAATTAAGTATATTACAACATTCACCGAGGAGGTTAGGCGCAACACAATCTGGAGGTAACGCAAAAAATTATTTTTTTCTCAATTTTTAGAATTTTTGATTTTTAAGCTGTTTTCCCATATCACTCCAAATTAGTGACAGAAATCTAATAACGAAACTAGGAAAGTCCTATTAGCGTTTGATAACCTAACCTAACATAAGCTGATTAAGTGTGGCAATCGGGTGTGGCCGGCAGCAGTAGCGGAGATGCGTTCCAACTAAATCCTCGCCGACATCGTTGCCTTCTGGGAGGCAGAACGCAATGACCGCTCAAAATCAGTATGTTAAATTTGGACAGTAAGTCAATTAAAGTATGTTCTTTCCAATTATGAAATTATTTTTGGTAACCTATAAAAATCCTCTAAAAATAGGCCTAATGGCTTCCGTATAATACCAAAGTACCGGCAAAATCCTCTTGTGCGTTTTACCCCATAAATCTTCTTCTTCTTTCCCAAATTTTTTTTAAACTTAATAACATCTTACTTAAATAAGCTTCAGTTAGTTTATGTTTTAGCAGAATCAGTTGATCCTTTCCTGATATATTGGCTTTAAACTCAGGGGCCTATACTTTTTTCCCCTACAATAATGTCAGAATGTGATAATGAGCATTTTAGTTAATTCCTTTAAGATTCACTTAAGGCGTTGAGATAAGCTTAATGATATCCAAATTACAGCAGTAATTGATTCCGTACTCTAATTTATCAGAAAAAACAGAAGAAGAGAGAGGAACGTACGTTCTTATAATTTGTTTGACAGACAGATCTATCCATCAAACAATCATTGTTCAAACAATCATTGGGCCTTATTTCAAAACGGGCTTCACAAGTACTGTAAACCACTAGTGATGCGAAAGTGAAAAGACCTCAAGTCGCTATAGTAAATTTTGCAGCACGGGTATTTCAGTAAAATCGGTTTAAAAAAATCGATTTTCAGGTTTCAATTGGATACGATTCCTTAATCTTTCCTGTACATATTTATCTGGTTATTTTAGCGATAAGAATCCGAGAAATATTAAAAAATAGTCGATTTAGCAGTCTATTTCATGCATGAGAAAAGGAACCCCAAGTCGCTTAAATGGAAAATAACATGGCCGGCGACTTGAGGTCCCTTTTCCCTGATGCGCAGGCCCGCCCTGACTGAGTAGTCAGGGTCATCACAAAACTAGTCTTTCCTGACATCTCTCAGTGCATGAGTGAACTACTTCAAGTTGATCATTTTCAAAGAATATTGTCTAAGTCCAGAAATCACCATTTCAAAACTGTATTTTTCCTTCATTCCTCGATATTCTGCTTTCCGACTTGAGGTCCCTTTTCCAACTTGTCATTTTCCAATTAGTTTTAACAATTGTAAGTGTATCACATATTTTTTTGTTTAGATTTAAAGATGTAGTTTTCAGCTTTATTTTGATACCTGATTCATTTCTTAAATGTTAATAATAAAAATTCTCTGAACGTTTAAAGTTTTGGGCCTTGATTTCCTAAAGTGCCCGTTTTGATTAGTTGAAATTCAAATGCCAATTACTCAAAGACAAGAAACCGCTATATAAATTATAACCGCATATAAATTATAACTGCACTGTTATATAAATTATAACCGCATTATAAATTATATGTAAAATTTTTCACAATTTAATGCTGAATTTCAGGATGTTAATAACTCAGAACCTGAAAATTATGACTTTAGGTCCCTTTTCACTTTCCGCATTACAAATAAATGCAAAGTAAAGCCAAAAAATAAATATTTGTGATTACCAATCATATTAATTACAAAGCCAGTATAATTAATTTGCCATCATCCTTCTAAAATCAGACCCTGGCCCCCGTTTCAAAAAGATGCTGGAAGATTTATGATATTGACATATATATTGACTTTGATATTAAAAAAATATGGTAATCACTACAGTAATGACTTGTTACTAGAGGTTTACTTTTAAAGCCCCTTTTTGAAAG